>JARFJB010001941.1:1745000-2160000 GCA_036346205.1 Vesta saturnalis
TTATAAGAAAAAGTGTAGACATATTTTTTAGAGAATATTTAATTTCACATAACTTTTTTTTATCAAGTTTCTTAATTCAAAGTCAAATTCGTTAAATTAGATTGAAAAAAGCTATATTTTCTGACATGAAGTTTTAAACGTCCATCTTACATAGATTATTGTTTTTACAATGTTGCCCATTTTCGTAATGAACTTATAAAAGAGGTTGCATAGTTATCCTAGAAAAATTATTAAAATTATTCCATTTCTTTTAATTTCCGCTTACTTACATACCTAGATATATATATATATATATATATATATATATATATATATATATATATATATATATATATATATATATATATATATATATATTCCGGATGCCCACGAGATCACTTTCCGGCTGCCATTTTTTTAATTATCTATCGATTTAAGTGAAACTTGGCAGGGTTGTTACTCTAACCAAACATCATTTTCAGGAATTTTTGACAAGCATTTCCGACTTCCGGTTTCACCGGAAATGACCTTAACTTTTGATTTTTAAATGACACCCCCTGTATATTTTTAGTTTTTCGGATTCTGGAGGTCATTTTACGGCCGATTGCGTAATATTTAAATCGATTTTTTTCCAAATGTAATTTTAAAATTGAATTTTATTTTCTCATCCAGAGTGCCATGACCATCTTAAAATCAATCTACATACTTAACTTTATTTTTGCCGTAGCTCAAAAAAATTAAGCATGGAAGCATACCACTTTCATAAAATTACTAAATGCAGTAATTTAAAACGAATTTAATGTCGTATAACACGTTTTGTCATTTTTACCCATTTTCGATTTAAAACATTTTTATTTTTATATTTACGTCTTACTCATTAATAAAATACACTTCCTATGTCACAGCACATCAGAGTTGCCATGAAAACAATAGGTGGCTAGGTTGCCATGGAAACACTATGGTAAATTTAAAAGTTTGACAGGTAATAATAAAGGTTGTTGTTTATTAACACAAATCTAATATTTTACTTAAAAATTAAATTAAAGTTTGTACTTAGTTTAATTATAAAATTAACAAAAATGTTTACCAAGAGTGAGCAGGTTGATATACTTATTATGTATGGACAATGTGCCAAAAATGCAGCGGAAACCGAACGAGTTTATCGGCAAGAATATCCTGAGCGTCTTCATCATCCTACAAGACAATACATTATCTACCTTATAAGAAAAATGCGCCAAGAACCAGATAATTTGCAACAACATTTTATTATTAATGAACAAACGGAAGAAAATGTAATAGCATATGTCATTCAAAACCCCACAGCATCCACAAGGGAAATTGCCTTTGAATTAGACATTGGCGCAGAATCAGCAAGAAAGATCTTGAAGAAACATGGATACAAATCATTTAAGTACCAGCTTCACCAACATTTTTACGAGGAAGATTTTGTTTGAAGACTGGAATATTGCAACTGGTTCTTGGAACATAACAATGACGATAATAGCCTAGCCAATTCTATTTTGTATTCTGACGAGTCGAGATTTACCAATAGTGGAATGTTCAACCTGCAAAATACGAGATATTGGTCAACGATAAATGAACACCGAATGATGGAAGGCAATTTTCAAGAGATATTTGGAGTAAATGTATGGACTGGAATAATTGGTACTCGTATTGTGGGACCGATTCTTTTCCAAGGGCATTTAAATGCAGAACGATATTTGGGTTTTTTACAACATGAAATTGAAAATTTTTTGGAGGAATTACCGTTGGAAATAAATAATCAACACCTTTATTATCAACAAGATGGTGCGCCGGCTCACAACGCTATTGTTGTGAGAAATTACTTAGAAGAACGATTTGGAGAACATGTTATCTCTACCCGTGGACCGATCCGGTGGCCTCCTCGTTCGCCTGACCTTACACCTCTTGACTTTTTTTGTGGGGCCATATTAAGGAGATTGTTTACCGAACACCGCCAACAACACTTAACATCTTAGAAAACCGTATACGAGCGGCATTTGCTAGCATTACCCCCGACATGCTTAGGAATGTCGTAGAAAACAACGTTTTTCGTGTTAGGAAATGTCAAAAGGTGGAAGGGCAGCACTTTGAAAATTTAGTTGATGGTTAAAAGGTCCAAACTTTATAATCTAATACCTATTGTTAATGTTATACGTATTATTGTCAATGTTATTAATTTTTTTTAATTATTTTTAATACTGTTTAAAATTATTACACTCTGTTTGTTTTAAAATAAATTTTGTTCAATCGTTGACTGAAAAAATTGGGAAAATACGCAAAGCAATGCATTAAAATTGTACTACTTTAAAAACAACTCTCAGACGCGCCCATAATGTGTCTGTCCTTTTCTTTCTTTTTTGCTACGCCAAAAATAGAACGTTCTAGTAAAAAAGTTAACAAAGATAAAAGTGAGTTTACATTTTTCTGGAAGTGAGTTAAGTATGTAGAATGATTTTAAGATGGTCATGGCACTCTGGATGAGAAAATAAAATTCAATTTTAAAATTACATTTGGAAAAAAATCGATTTAAATATTACGCAATCGGCCGTAAAATGACCTCCAGAATCCGAAAAACTAAAAATATACAGGGGGTATCATTTAAAAATCAAAAGTTAAGGTCATTTCCGGTGAAACCGGAAGTCGGAAATGCTTGTCCTGAAAATGACGTTTGGTTAGAGTACCAACCCTGCCAAGTTTCATGTAAAACGATAGATAAATAAAAAAATGGCAGCCGGAAAGTGATCTCGTGGGCATCCGGTATATATATATATATATATATATATATATATATATATATATATATAATATATTCCTTGGGACGTATTGAATCAAAAAAATCTCACAAATTTACTTATTTGTTTACTAGTACTAAAGTAATGTTAATTAAAGCAGAAAAGTTAATATATAAATATCCTAAAATAGTTTTTAATTTTTTTAACCATAATACAGCTCAAGAACATTACGCTGACCTAAAGGAAAACAACATTAAATTTTTAGATTTTTGTAATAAAAAAGACAGATTAGATGTTTTGGAAGCATTCGAAATTTATAAACATATACAGAAAGTACCTTTAATGAACGAACTTGTTGGTCTTGTAAACTCACCTTTAACAGATATTTTCAATATAGAATTATAATTTGTATCAAGTTTTCTATTTTACCTTAACGATTTCTTACCATAACATTTTATTTATGTATTTTCTCCTAATAATGATACATGTTGTAACTGAAACGCGTAGAGGAATAAATAATTATCTAAAAGAAATTGTGGAATTATATCGCGTGTGAATCAGTGATATTAAAGAATATTACGCCAATCTGCGGCGTTGATTAGTTGTAATAATATCTCTTAGCTTTGAATAAGATTGTATTCACAGACTTTATAATTAATTGAAAAATTTAATAATACACTCGCGTTGTTTAACTCCGGTCCTCAAAATGGCGGGTTGGTACCGTATTAGTACCGGATTGGTACCCATGAAGATAAAAAATGCCGCCCGAGATTATTCTGTTTAATTTTTATCCTGTGGCATTACGTTGATATAAATAAGAAATTCAAATGAGATTAACCTGTTTAAGCTGCACAATGAAGTAAATAGAATCAAGTGAAAAAACAGATGTGGGAAATGGCTGTCAGTTAATGAGGCTAGTTTTGACGAAAATGTTGTCTTTTTAAAGAAAATATAAAGTTGAAAATCTTCTTAAGAAGATCTCGACACCTTTTAAAACACTTTTGAATATTCGATTGATAGTTACCTTGTTTAGATGAATAACTAATTTCGGTAGCTATTCTTATCCAGACGGATCCACATTTAACAGTTTTCCTATAAATAATTATTTTGTATTTTACTCCAAGAGTACGTCAGAGTTACCGCTAAATTTCGTTTAGGCGTAGGCATTAAAACTTGCCAAAATTTATTTTTTCTCGAGTTCATATGTTATCATTGTTTAACACAACCTCGTGCATGTCGTACTGAGGTTATGTCGTAATAGTAGTTATCTTCTAAAATTTAATGTTCATATGAACCACTAACCAAATTAACCTATGGTTGTCATCTATTTAAGGAAGTAAAACATATTGCACAGTAATAAACGAGCATTTAGATTTCCACAAAGGCTTGATTGCAACACAAATACATACCCCCAAGAGGAAGGACAACTAACTACGCAGTACTGTACACATACGCCAATTATTTAGACAAAGAGAAACCGATTACACAATTATTAATTCATTGGTCACGAATTGTAAGGACATAAGTCTGTCCAACACTTTTAGATACCTAACTTTGTACCTTTAACCATTAAAGATAGTTATTAACTAATCAGAGATGCTCAAGTGACTAGATTTATAGAAGCATGGATTAAAACCTCAAACGCACAATATTAATAAATAATTCTTATCCATGTGTGCAAGAAACGTTTGAAATCAGAATATACTATTGTTAAAACATCTTCCCATCACCAAATTTTTAGTTTAGAATTACAACTTCAATCATTTTAAGTGAACGTAGCATTGTTAATTTCAAATTTTTTCGCACAAATTATTCAAAAGTCCTTTGATTCACTAGAGTTAAAAAACTGCGTTTTCATCTCCCACCCAATGCAAAATTACATTATTTAAGTTTACATTAATGTGTGTAAATACATTTTTTTTTCTTAAAATTTACTTACAATTTCCAATCTTCCAATTTTATCTGATGTATGTAATATAACCGTTATTTCTAAGTTTAACAGGCGTAACTAATTTATTTTCACTACGCAATTTTAAGCGTGCTTATTAATCGAACTGCAATTTTAATGTTGACTTGAGGAGAATTCAATATTAATATCTCCAATAAGTATTCATATAGCGCACTGTCGATCAGTAAACTGCGCTCATATCCGAATTTAATAAATAAGTGTTTAACCAAAATATTTACGTTTCATTTAGGAAAATTAAGTGCATATACGTGTACATTTCTTAAAACCATAAATTATTCAAATGGGTAATTTATTTATCCATGTAAGTGGATCATCATTCTATACTTAGTAGTAACGTCTCTCAATGCCAATAATTAAATAATTTCGAAAAATCATAGAAATATTAAAAACTCACCATTTATTATTTACATTTTGAAATGATGGAAAGTAAGCACAGTAGTACGTACTTTCGTAACACCCACATACTTCGTGTTAAGTTCCTGAGGAACTATATGTGTTATTTTGTAAATTTTGCGGTCGGAAGCAGAACAATTGAAATTCACGACCAATAAGAACACTGTATTTAATACGTCCCGCTCTTCTCACTATTATTATTATTAGGTTTAATTGCATGCTATTTCCGGTTTACGCTCAACGAGTCGAGACCGAATCTCCGTATAAACAGTTGACAAGAATTTGAATTTCATGAAGTACCTTTTAGTGCATACAATTTTCATTTAATTACTAAGTGCACCTAAAGTCTGCATTACTTGCTATTAAAATAAATGTCATTCCACTACGTTTAATAATAAATTGAGTACATCTAAATTAACGTATGGTGTAAGGTAATTAATAGAATTCTTGGGATTAAAAATGGCGGTTGCTATTTATATGTATTTACGTTATAACTACGCATTCGTTTAATTAAATAAATTATTTATACGATACCAAAGAACGTTATAATTTGATGTTTTCATAATGAAGCTTGTGCTTCATGTTCTATTTATTTTATACTTGCATAAAGCGTTATCGCTTGTGGAGGTTGTACCTATAAAGTGCATTCGTAGCTTTATCACAGAAGGTTCTGAATCATTTGTTCTGAGAGACTATGGGTGGTTATGTGTATGTGTATAGCCTTGCAAAGAACATGTTCATATACTCAATTTTCATATAAAGTTGTAAACAGTTCATTAACTTGATTAGATTTCCAAAGAATGGATACAGAATAGTAATATAATAATAAGTAATAACCTAATTATCTTCATCACGCTTGTGAAATAGCGTAAATCTGTATTCATTTGACTTTCTATATCAGCTTTAATATTTAACTTTACCTCTAAGAAGTGTGGAAAATAGTACTCACTAAAATTATTATTATTATGCAAGTGATTTCGTTTTGATTAGTTACGTGCTCTTTACAATACATGTCTGTTGTGGTCGGGTGCGATATGAAAGAATACCTTCAGTAGCTTATCAACGTTGTTGGTGCAGGAGATAAGTTTCTACCCTTGTTTTTACATATTCTGTAAGCCTGAATACGCTCACGTTTCACTATTTTCTAAAAATATTAATAACTATAACCGGAAGTGCCAGGAAGCCACCGTTTGTCACAAGATCAAACCTTACTAGGAGTCGAGTAGCGGGTTGCCAAGCTAACTCATTAAAGAAGGCGGTAGGTTGTTGTTAGACGCAAAGTAGCTAAAATAATGCTTCAAAAATCTTCCTCTTCTTCTTTTGGCGCTGCAACCCTTTTTATGGGTTTAAGCGGCTCCATTGGAACCTTCTTAATCCCATTGTTTGAGAGGAGTGGATTAGCCTCCGTATGAGGCGTTGTGTGTTTTCGATTTTATGTTACCTCCTTCCATAGTCCTCTTTTTGTGCTTTTTCTGTTGAATTGACTACGCCTAATGTTCGGAGTTCTTACATTATGTTATCTAACCATGTCACTCGCGGTCTCCCTCTTCTTCTGTTTTCTGGAGGTCTCCATTCCATTCTTTTTCTTATTGTTGTATTTTGTGACATACCATCGTAAATTTTGTGTTTTTATATGTTTTACTATATGTGTCTTCATTAGTAGTCTATATATACTTTCATCAACTTTCTTGGGCGTATTATTGCTCTTAGTATTCTATGTTCGAATATCCGTACTTAGTTGTTTTTGTCATATTTCTTGTTTCCATCGCATATGTTGTAATTGGTTTTGTCAATGTGTTGTTTACTATTCAATATATCGATTTTCGATTTTCGCCATCTCGTAGATATTCTTTTGGTGCACAATTTAAAAATATTTTCAATATATACAGGGTGTCCTACTAAGAGCGACAAAAACTTTAATTACGTCATTTTTTCAAATGGAACACCCTATTTATTTCTTCACCATTCGGTGGCATTTTCGATAAGCTTTCCGTTGAGATAAGGTTTGTCTGGTAAATTCTGGATATTTCTCTAGGTTTTAACAATGCACGTCCTGAATTAAGGCCGGATTCAGAGTTGTAATAATATTGGTAAGATCAAGTAGGGTAATGGTTAATTTTTTGTTTAGTATAACGGCAAAATTTTTAGAAAATGAACGCTTTATGAGATTAATGGATACAATACAGCAAATTTTTATAACACTTCTTCGAATAGGCCACCAGTCTGATCGATACACGTCCTCAATCGCCGTTCGAATGACAGGTTGGCCTGATCTAGTAGTTCGACTTCAATTATCCCAAATGCTTTGCGAATACGAGCTTTCATGTCTTCTGGTGTTGGTTTAGCACATAAACTTTCTCTCCGACATATCCCTATTGGTGTCAGGTGGGGCGACCGAGATAACTAAGCCATGGAACCTCCTCTACCTATCCATCCATTAAGGAAAGTTCTATCCAGATATCGGCGGACCACTCTATGATAGTGCACCGGAGCACCGTACCGATTACTGCTCCCCAAACGTTCAGGGACCATCGTTATGATAATCATTTCTTCTCAACCAGTGTGGATTGTCAATAGATTAATAATGCATATTATGCCTATTTACGCTGCCGTCGCTTTTAAATATAGCTTCGTCAGTGAACAATATTTTCTATAAATTTTTAATTCTCATCAATCCTGCCACACATAATTTCAGAAAAATGTAATCTGTTCTGGAAATCATTACTATGTAATTCCTGGTGTAGATTTCCTAGATACGGATGAAAATCCTTCTTCAATATGATCCTGTTCAGACTGCTTTGAGAGATTTCCATTCGTGCAGTAATATTACGTGTGCTTATATGTGGAGTTTCTTACAATGCAAGCAGAACATTTAATTTGATGTCTACGTTAATTCTCCTTACGCGATTTTCTTTTCCTTTATACTTCACACTTCCTGATTCTTCAAAGCGGTCTCTCAGTGTTGTGTTGTTTTTATATCTGGATATTTTGTTGATAAATTCTTATGCTAGTAGAACATTTCCTTCACCTTCGCCAATGCAGTCGACCATATGAACCAGTTTTTGATGTTCATAGTTCGCACTTGGGAACATACAATTAATTGTGTAACAATTTTGACAGCACGCCTGCTTGGTTTCACAAAAATTACTGTCACACAATTCATAGCTACATGGATCAGATGCAATAAAGTAGGTGAGTTATCCCAATAATAATTATTGACGCCTCGCCTACCTGTTTTCTCTCTATATTGTGTGTATACTAGAAAAAAATTGTGTACTACCTGAGACTAGGAGTTATTGTGAAACTTTTACTGGCGAGTGTTTTTAGAAATATCTATGGCTTTCTTCACAGTGATTTCTCGAATGTGACTATTTTCTTAATAAAAACGGGAATGGAAGGAAATAGACCCATAATGACTCATTCAAACTCGCATTATTTTTGTACAAGGAAACTAAAAAAATAAAAATGTACCCGGTATTCGATTTAACCGTAAGATTGGTGCAGCACTCGTAGTTGGACACCCTACATATGATATATATATATATATATATATATATATATATATATATATATATATATATATATATATATATATATATATATATATATATATATATATATATATATATATATATATATATATATATATATATAATTATTCAGTGTTATTTAATAAGTGTCCGATGTTTTACAGGAGGATTCCTGAGTTATTTTTAAGGAAAAAAGTTTATATAAGCATGGGTCTACAAGGCCTTCATTTTTGAGATACAGGGTGTTAAATATTTATTTTAATTTTTGTTTTTCCTAAATAATTTTGAAATTTTTATTTTTTTTTAATCAACATGAAAACATTTTAAACGCAAATTTATAAATAACAATAAACAACGGAACGCAAGATAAAAAACTAAAGCAAAATCGCAATAAATGTTGGAAATGTCCTCCTCCTGCCTGTATGCACGCTTACTTGATACTTTTCTTTTCAAAGAGTGCGCGAATTAATAACAAGAAGATTGGATGCATTGATTTCTTTAAATCAAAATATCTCGAAAACAGTTGCTCGCAGCGACTTTCGACAAGAATACCTTTTTTATGTAAAAATGTAGAAAATAAAAGAGAAAAGTATCTATATGTAGCGCCCCCTACAATTAAAAGCCAAACTAACCTCAAATTTGAATTTCTCATGTTAAAAAACTCCCCAGTACCAATTTTTGTTAAAATATAGTGATTATTTCAAAAATTATTTAGGATAAACAGAAATGAAAATAAATCTTTAACACCCTGTATCTCAAAAATGAATTCCTTGCAGACCCATGCTTATATGAACTTTTTTCCTTAAAAATAACTGAGGAATTCTCCTGTAAAATGTCGGACACTTATTGAATAACACCCAGTATGTATATATATATATATATATATATATATATATATATATATATATATATATATATATATATATATATATACAGGGTGGGCCACTACCAACGCGTCGGTCTCTAGCACCCAAACGACTGAATTGTTTCAAAATCTGTTTTAGCAAGAATATGTAAGCCTTCTAGGACTACAATCTAAAATTAGTTTGATTTATACAGGGTGATCTACAAACTTGTTACTTATCAAAGTTATATTATTTTAAATGGAATACCCTCCTTTTTAATTTTTTTTTTTTTTTTTAAATAAGGTGTAAAAATAAGGTAGACTATGGTCAACACCATATTCACTCTTTCTTGCACTGAATATTTCATTGTAATGAAAAAATCATCAATAGTTATAAACACTGTCGTATTTTGAAATACGTCAATATGACAGAAGTGTTTATAAATCTAAGAATTCTAACTGATCGACATGAGTTAATGGCGTAATTTCTAAAAATGTAACAAATACACTAATTTCTCGAAAAGTATTGAAGTTACGTATAGGTAACCCTAATACAGTTCGAACTATTGTCAAAAGACTATTCCATTCCGATAAAAATTTCTTGGGCGTTGTATTTAAAATAACAAAGATATTTAACTTTTCAGTTTGTTAACTTTACGCGTTATTCTTTGTATTTTATAAATTATGATTTGAAACAATAAACAACAGAATACGTACTTCCAAATATCCTTATTACGATGACCTAGATTAGATTGTCTCATCTTTTCTGAATCGAAAAATACTTGAATTTTTTGACAACCCTACATTTTCAAAAAATGTTAAATATTTCGGAAACTGTAAGGTTTAGGTATAGGGAACTCTAATGAAAGTCTACCTTATTTGAAAAAAAAATTAAAAAGGAGGGTATTCCATTTAAAATAATATAACTTTGATAAGTAACAAGTTTGTAGATCACCCTGTATAAATCAAACTAATTTTAGATTGTAGTCCTAGAAGGCTTACATATTCTCGCCAAAACAGATTTTGAAACAATTCAGTCGTTTGGGTGCTAGAGACCGACGCGTTGGTGGTGGCCACCTGATATATATATATATATATATATATATATATATATATATATATATATATATATTATTTTATATATTATGCTTTATTTAAATTATAATATATATATATATATATATATATATATATATATATATATATATATATATATAGAATAGTAAACAAGCTATAAACCGATTACAGAAGACTGGTCAGCCGATATATCCGCAGCTTTGTGTGTTTACTCACATTGGCCTTCTTCAGTATTTTACTGTTTGCTGCGTATGCTTTTTATCTAGCTTATATTCTAACTTTTGTTTCTTCGTTGTTATTGCGATTTACTATTTAGATCCAAGGTACTTCTTCCAAATTGTAGTTTGCTAGGTTTATTTTTTGTTTTGCTGTTTAGTTCTTTCCAAATTTCATGTATTTTGTTTTCTCTAGTTCGCTGAGTACTCTCTCAAGTTCTTTTTTTGTTCTGCTTATAATGGCGATATCATTGAATAACATTAATCACAGCGCTACTCCTTGCCTTACCTCCGCATTTATGTTAAACTTTGCTGTTATGCCGTGGTCTGTTTTAACCATTGCGTTAGATTGTGTTAGAGCCACTTTTACTAATGTTATTAATTTATGTGGTATTTCCATTCCTTTTAGAAGCGCATTTCTATTTACTGTTTTTAAACTCTATAAATACCGTGTGTAGTTGTATATCGAATTCGTGGCTTTTTTCAACGAGCTGATTTATTATATATAGGGAACCTATTGTAGATTTTCCAGGTCGAAATCCATTTTGTTAGCCTTCCAGTTCTTTTTCCACGTAAGGTTGCAGTTTGTTATACAATGTGTCCCAAATTCGCTTCTCTAAAAAGTGATCTCGGCTCCTGTTATACTTACGGCAAAGGTTAAATGGGGAAAGTTTTAGAGGAAGCTTAGAGCATTCGATATCCGGTTTCAGATTTACGATCGGTCAATTGGTTTTAAAAATATCGGCGAAAAACCGAAAATGGCGGATTTCGTTTTTCGCCAGTAAATCCGAAATGGTTAATTTGACAGCTGTCACAATGTGAGATTATTCAGACACTTTTTTGAGACGAATAAGATGGCGTGTATGACATGTCACAATCGTCTTTTGTTATCCCACAATCTGACTCAACTTTCATTTTTCTTATGGCCGCCATATTGGATTTTTCGATTTTTGGAAAGAGCGCAATATTTCTAGTTTAGTGATGTCTCACAAGTTTCATCATTAGTAGGACATGATTTATTTGTCAGTAAAATTGGGTTTCATTTTTTCCATATAAGGTGGCTCTGACTTTGACGTTAAATAATTCAAAGCAGTGTTTTTATAAGTAGTACGCTTTTCTGGCATTAAAATCATAAACGTGACACACAAATTGTAAAAGCCTGTTGAAAATGGCCGGTATTCCCTATTCAAATGAAGAAAAGTTTGACATGTTAGCGCATTACTTGCAGTCAAACAGAAACGCCGACATTACCTCAGCGAGGTATTTGGAGATGTACCCCGAACGACGGCAGCCTCATAAAAACCACTTCAGAAAATTGTAATTAATTTAATTAGCTATGGGGCCTTCGAACAACCTAAAAGCGGATACAATTTTGATAATGAAAATCGTGACAGAAACATTTTACAAGCTGTCAACGCAAACCTCAGTGCATCGGTAAGAACGGTAGAACGGGAAATTCGTGTGTCAAAATCAACGGTACGAAGAGTGTTAAAAAAGAATAACTACTATCCATACAAACCCACAATAGTTCAAGGACTTAAGGAAACTAATTTTCCAAGACGAATGCGCTTCTGCGAGTGGTATACTAGAATGTGTAATGAAAATCCCGATTTTGCTAATCATGTCTTGTGGTCTGATGAGAGTAGGTTTGTGGAGTTTTTAATAAGCACAACATTCATCATTGGGCGGTAGAAAACCCTCACGAAGTGGCAGAAAGACGTCTACAGACCAGATTTGGAAGTAACGTTTGGTGTGGGATTATTGGTAATTTAATCTAACTTACCTATTTTAATTGGGCACCTATGTATTATAAATTATTAATCATTGCAGGAAATCGACTTATAGGCCCATTTTTGTTTGACTATAACTTAAACGGACAGAGGTACCTAGAGCTTTTGAGAAACCAGGTTGTGCCGGCTTTACGAGCTACTCTCACCGAAGATGAGTTCAGAAGAACCTGGTTTCAACAGGATGGATGTCCGGCACACAACACCATTCAAGTCAGGAACTTCTTAAGGGAGCAGTTTGATGAAAGAATTATTGCATTAAACGGTCCAATATCTTGGTCTCCTAGATCCCCTGAACTTTCGCCCTTGGATTTCTACCTCTGGGGTCACACAAAGAATGAGGTTTACGAGTTTGATCCTCCTGCGACCATAGAAATCCTGAGACAGAGAGTTTTGGATACATTTAGAAATAGTGTTAACGGAAATACACTTGCTAGAGTTGTACAAAAAACAGTCACCAATTGTCAACTAAATTAATTAAATTAATGACGATTTTTCTGGCTTTATTTTTAACACACTCATAGCTGGGAATTTGTCCCAAAACATCTGTCTTGTTGAGAGGTAGTTATTTAATTTCATGTTTTATTGAAAATTCAAAGAATTTTATACATTATTTATTAATGTTATTTTGCGACAAATAAATCATGGCCTACTAATAATAAATAAGACCTAACTTTAGAAAGTGTGATATTTCGATGAAACTCTAATCTTTTATGTAGTTGTGAAACATCACTAAACTGGAAATATTGCGCTCTTTCAAAAAATGGAAAAATCCAATATGGCGGCAATACTAAATATGAAAGTTGAGGCAGATTGTGGGATAACAAAAGACGATTGTGACATGTCATACACGCCATCTTATTCGTCTTAAAAAAGTGTCCGAATAATCTCACATTGTGACAGCTGTCAAATTATCCATTTCGGATTTACTGGCGGAAAACAAAATCCGCCATTTTCGGTTTTTCGCCGATATTTTCAAAACCAATTAACCAATTGTAAATCTGAAACCGGATATCGAATGCTCTAAGCCTCCTTTAAAACTTTCCCCATTTAACCTTTGCCGTAAGTATAACAGAAGCCGAGATCCCTTTATAGAGAAGCGAATTTGGGACACATTTTATATTAATGTTGATAGTATTTTATACGTGGTGTTAATTCCTCTATAATTATTGGGATTTTCTTATTCCCCCTTCTTATATGGTATTATACTTCCGGTTTTCCAGCCTACAGGCATTTGTTTTTTCCATATTTTCTGTATTATTGTGTATATGTGATTGTGTAGATTTCTTGCTCCCTGTTTTAATATTTCTTCAATTATTTCATCGTTTTTTATTTTTTATTTTTTTATTATTTTCATTCGTACGTTGGTTCGTGCAGATCTTCATGTTGCTGCACTTGCTGTGTTTCTTCATCGTTACAATTTTGGTTTGCGTTATTCAGTAGGTTGTTAAAGTGTTCTTTCCATATTTGATTGATCTTTTCTTTATGATTTTATATTATTTCTTCTTCATTCTTAAGGTCTCTTGCTCCTGTTTTGTGTTTTTTTCTTTGTTCTTTAATCCATCTATAGAATTTTTTAGAGTTATTGTATTTGGTGTTCTATTTTCTCAATCATCTTTATCTATCCGTTGTTTCTTCTTGTGTTTACATATTCTTGTTGTTCCTTTCTTCCGTCGTCTAACTTTTTTCTGTAGATTTCTAATCACTCCTCTGATTGTACTTATTCTAAGTTCCATCTTTTTGTTAATTTTTGTTTTTCTGTATTGCCATTTTTTGTTTCACTTTTGTTATTACTAGATAGTTGTCTAAGTCTGTATTCTCTACTCTGTATGTTCATACATCCTGTGTCTTTCCTTCTTTTTCTTGTAACTAACAAATGATCTATTTGGTTTACATGTTTTCGTCCTGGATGGTTTTCCTTGTCACTTTGCGCTATTTTTTGTGTTTAAATGTTGTACTGATGGTAATCATGTTCGTTGATTCGTCACAGTTACACAATAGGTCCGTTTTTGTTTGTTTTTTCATGTACCGCTTCTTTCCCTGCCACTTCTTCTATGTATTTTTCTAGGCCTAATTATACATTGAAAACTCATATTATTATTACCGTACCATCTCGCTGTATTCTTTCAGTTGTTTCTTGCTGTTTTACGTTCTTTTTTGTCTGCTTCTTCTGTAGGTGCTAATTTTGCTTTCATCTTAATCATTGAAGTTCTTGCATTTATTACTTCGAATTTGAGCATATTGTTATTTATCCTTTATTTTTCATCTCTTCCATGTAACATTGTAAAGTTTCCAATATTTGGAAATGGATGAATCGATATTCCATGTTCCTATTTTTAGTGTGTAAATAGTTTGTCTTTAAAAGAATTCTTGCGTGTACATTTTTTTGAATTCGCCAACACTAAGTTGTCTTTTCTTTCGGGGTTAAACCACGTATGTTAACGATTTGTGTCTGTGATCAATTAAGGGAGTATTTATTCTAGTGTAAGTATGTATTTTATATAACTGAAAACTCGCAGCGAATAATTTTGCCAGCCTATGTAACGTATTAAAAGAATCAAACATTGCCTTGCAAAGGTATCTTATTTGTATGCGGACTCATTAAGCTGAAATCTGATAAAACAAAAAGATAGTAAAGAGCCCTCTCACTCTGGTATTTGTTTCAATTAGCATTGTGGGTTGTTTATATTTATATTTGTGCAGAGGTGGCTGGTGAATGGGTATGTGATAACGCTGATTATTAATTATAAAAGTCAATTGCCAGTAGGTTCACACTCCCAGGCCATACCATTAAACACCTCGAATTTTTATTTCTATTGTTTTTATTTGTTGTATAGATGAATGTGTAACCTGAGAGAGGAGCACTGTAATTTTCTTACGCACTCGAACTTATATATCGGTCACAATATTAGTGATCTATTTATAACTTACGCTTGTAAGGCTTTGTTTTAATGAGTTTTTTGTCAGTTTGTTTAAGTAGAATTATTTCCATTTGTTATATATTTAACCATTTCATTGTTTTTTTTGTGTTATTTGATTTATTAATGTACTTGTGCAATTACTTATTTATGAATCAAATGTGTTTTATTGGTAGTTTTTTCCCACAACAGTATATTAACTGGCTGAACCACCGCTGGGCAACGCTCGTTGATGTTAATTTGAGTAGTTTCATTTTTTTACCTGCCCCTCATGATGCAACAGTTACCTCATCCAGCCTATCTAATTTAGATAGCATTAGATGGCCACTTCATTTCATCAGATTTGAGATTTGCGTGTAATTAAATATCAGAGTTGTAAATAAATTGTAATGTTTTAATTATTGCCCGGAAAGTCAAAGTAAGGCAGACAGGTAAGTTGGGTAATAGTGACATTATTGTCAGTAAAGTCAAGGTAAATCACTTAGCGATTGTTTTGTTCTTGAATTTGGATTTTTGCAAATAAGTTCAAATTACGCTTTTCAAGATAGGGTACCAGGGGACGCTACAAAATTTTCTTCCTCATTTGTGAGTTTTCTTTATTTCCTGCTGTTATCTCGTTTGTTTCGGTATTCTCTATTTGGTATTGTGGATTTATTTCTAAATTTTGTTCGTTCTTTTCTTGTTTAGTTTATTATATTTTATATATGCTTGTTTTCCTTCTCTTTTTGCTGCTGTAAATAGAGGGTTTAGTAGTTTTCTTTCTTCTAGTACCTCTTTTTGGTATTCCTCATCGATATTCTAGTGGTTTGTACATTTTTCTCTGTTTGTTATTACGTTCAGTTTTCGTCTAAATATTATAAAGCGTACCATTATAGGTCCATATCTACTTGTTTTATTTAATTTTCTGATAAAGTCTATGACTTCCTTCTTGATGTTTTAACTACATTTTATTCCTCAGGATCTGTATTATTTTTTATTTGAGTTCTCAGTAACTGGTTATATCGCCAGTTTCTATCCCGTGAAAGATTGGGTTCTTCTTTCTTAGATTTGCTTCTAGTATCTTTATTTTGGCGTCTGGCTGTTCTAATTTTTCGTTGATGTTTTTATTTAATTGATCAGTTTTTTTTTTCATTTTTACGCTTAAGTTTCCTATGTCTGGTTTTATATCTTTTAAGATGTTGGTAATTTCGTCTATTTTCTCCTCCAGTTTTGGTTTTCCAATGTACTATAGCTTTTTATATGAATTTTATTCTTTTGCATAAGTAACGTTATGTATGATTTTTGTTCCTTTTTGTGTGAATTGTTTGTATAACTTATATACGGTTGTATGTGAGATGCCCATTTATCTCATTACTGTTTATAATTGCAGAGTTGGTTTTATTTTCACTGTTTCTTACTTTTGTTTGCTGTTTTGAGTACCTTGTTTTGTTCTGTTTTATCTCTACAATTTCGAAAATTTCGTTCCCCTTGTTTTTGGTTTTCTATTTCTTCTTTGTCACTTTCATTTAACACTTTTTTACACTGATTTGAGATAAGCACCTTCCACTTGTAATTTACACTGTGTATTAAATCAGGCTTCAAGAGCATTACACTTACCAAAACTAGCTCAACAATTGGTAATAAGCGTCACTGACACAACTGTGATCTCGATTTGCGGTCAACAGTTTTAAGTTAAAGCTGTACCAATTCTTGAATGATCACAAAAACAAAGATAAGTATCTACTCTGTTGATACACAACTCACTTCTCAATATAAAATTGGGGAAGTTTCTTTTAAATTTATAAAGTACGCAAAAGTATGAACCACTAAACTGAATCAGGCTGTTTACAACTACATATATTTGTTCTGTTATCGGCAGCGTCAAAACATGTAAGATTCGCATTTTAAGTTAATAATGGTTTTCAGAACTGTTTATAATATGTGATCTTTGGTCTTTATCATTAGATTTTTTACAATATCCTTGACTGGTTATTGGATATTCATTTCTGATTTTTAGCTTTACTAATAACGGAAGGTACGACTTAGGTAGATTAACTTGAGAGTTGTGTTTTCCATAAAATTGCATTAAGTCATAATTAATAGATGCAACTGCATTAGCGATATCATTGTTCTTAAAATTATATACCAATTGAGTATCATTGGCAAAAAATGATAGTTGCTGTTCTTTAAAGAAAATCTTAGATTGAAAGTGTATGTAATATACAGCTAAGGACCAAAAATAGATGCTTGTGGAACATCGCGCGTAATAGGTAACGGATTTGATCTAACGTCTTTCAACTCAACAATCTGAGAGTGATCTACAAGATAGTTCCAATAAACGTAATATACTCAAAACCTATATATCTTAAAATGGCGGGAAGAATGTCATCATTATTTGAACTAAACGCATTTGTATAGTGAAGCGGTTTTAGTGTAACTTCAAATAGAATAGTTGATAAGAACGAAATAATATCGATTGGTCTAACATATTCTTTAGTTAAGTCAGAGTTAAATCAGATTATTTTAGCAGTTTCGAATACTTTGGGGAAAGAAGAATCAGGGATACATGAGTTTATTATATTGGTGGTGTAGGGATGGATATCAGTGCAACATAATTTAATGGTTTTCTAAACTTAACTCATCAATGCCGGTCGCATTCGTTTTTATTCTTAATACGAATTTTTCTACATCTTCCTTTGTGACTAAAATTTTGTTTGAAACTCAGAAAAGCTATTGTTTAGATAAAAATTTACTATTTCACTGCTGGAA
The DNA here is from genome assembly GCA_036346205.1 of Vesta saturnalis. NCBI lineage: Eukaryota > Metazoa > Arthropoda > Insecta > Coleoptera > Lampyridae > Vesta > Vesta saturnalis. The sequence goes on from JARFJB010001941.1 coordinate 1,763,217, forward strand.
TCTTAAATAAATTATGATTTAGCTAAATCCTTCAATTATTTTATTAACATGAGGAAGAATGCGAAAAACCAAAAAAATTAAATAAAACTCTTTACACTGATATTTAGCACCTTTTGTATGGTTGGTTTGGGTCAGTAACTTTTATAAAGAGAATAAAATCGATATTTTCTTATAATACAATTTATGTTATTTTTAAAGAAGCTTTTGGCGTATTTTGCTTTTGCTTTGTTATAATTAGTCAGGGGTAGTTACAATGAAAAAGACTGCTATATTTTTAATTACACTAATTATCTCTGGGTAATCCAAGAATGTATGTAATAGTAAAATTTATGTGAAAACAAATTTGATTTTGTTTAGAATAAATTGAAAAACTACACACCAGATCGGTGAAGGTAGAATTAATGTTGCGGGGTTATCAGGATGTTATTTTTCATCAAAAAAGCGATTTATGTTCAGGACTGATATTGTATAGTATTTGTTTACTTCATAAGATCAATTCAGGATATTTATTACGGAAGTTATATGCAGACGGCTAGTCTTCGATATTAGTGGGAGATCAACGGTCCTTTGCAGGACTCAGAAACACTTTTAACGTGTTAAGTAACGGTGTCTCTATCACAGAAACATCCTATATCTAGATATAGCATTAAATTTAATATTCGCTATTAATTAATGAATCAGTCTAACTAGAGAATCTTAATTAAAATAAACTACGGGGTTCTATGTACATATGTAAAATTAGCAATTACGGTGTGCTAATTTAAAATAGGTTGGGGATTGCCCATAATGAACCGGGCCTCTCTCAACTTGTAACGTGATTTTCGTTCATAATAAGACTTCCTGCCGTTTAAAATTTTTGCAACTTTTTGGGCTTTGTCAAATTCATCAATTGCTTAAAAGAATTTTGGATACGGAAATTCTTAATAATATAAAATACTGACCACACAGTATTTACGTTAATCAATAAATTATTGAAATGTATGCCCATAAATTTTTCTCTTATATATTCGTTATATATGCCCAATTTACCATAATAATCATCCCAATAAGTAACCGGTATGCAATAAATTTAGAAGAAGAACGTTCAAGATCACAATTAATCTAAAGTATGAGATCTGTAAGTACTAATGCTATCCAATAAAGTCAGTACGCTTTCCTTTCTATCTAACTCCTTAAAATATCTGCTTTAAATGTTTAACGATACTCTTAATTTGCAGATGTACGCTCAATTAGTTAGAATAAGCATGATAAGTTATTTAAGAAGTAGATTCTGTAAGTCTCGTACCACGAACTTTACTGGCGCAGTCGAACCACTATCCTTACATCAAAAGAAGACACCTCCAGAGAACGAGAAGACCCGAGGAATTGACGTACACAAAATCCAAGGTAAGGGCCACATCCTTACTACCTCAAAAAAAGTTGGGGGTCCAAAGAGTGTATTCAGTAATACTAACTTTGTTAGGGTTTAGGTTGATTTTGACAGAAAAATTAAATAAATATTAAAATTATAGTTTGGTATTTAATTAATCAAGATTCAAGGACCAATTCTTATAGTAAATATTGGAAATGCGCTCCACTTAATTCCTGACAGTAATGCATCCTATTGCTAAACTCTTGTCGTACTAGTTCAAATGTGTCTGCGGAAATTGCTCTACATTCTTCAACAATTCTTTGTTTCAAAATGTGCATACTGCCAGGTGCTGTAGCGTAAACCTTAGATTTTAAGTACCCCCACAGAAAAAAATCTAATGGTGTCAGGTCTGGTGACCGAGCTGGTCATTCTATCGGACCTCGTCGTCGAATCCCTCTGCCACGATATTCTTCATCCAAGCAACGTCTTACTGCACCATAATAGTGTGCAGGAGCACCATCTTGTTGGAACGTTATTTCCAAGTTGTCGAATTCATCTAGATTATCTTCCAAAATTTCAAGAATTAACGGTTCAATTGCGTTTTGTAACATCTCCAGATACACTTCACCGGTTAAGTTAGCAATGAGAAAAACAGGTCCAACTACAGATCGTTTGACATTTTGAACACTACCGGTTGCTTCAATCTTCTGAAGAAGTTCTCTCAAATAAGTCCTCGATATAGGGCGATCGGGGTACCTCTCATTAAAAAGACGTTCCGCTGCATGGAAATTGTTTCTATATTCACCAATTATTAAGATAGCTGCTACTTTGTCGGCTACCGTACGTACCATTTTGTGTATGTAGACACTTAAACGTCGCGTTAAAGAATAATTAAACTGAATAGTCAAGGTATAAAAACTTATCAAAGTAAAAAAAAACGAGAGAATTAAAAAACGTCAACTTTTTTGACAATTAACCAGAGGCAGACTTTACAATCTTGATTAATTAAATGCCAAACTATAATTTTAGTATTTATTTAATTTTTCTATCAAAATCAACCTAAACCCTACCAAAATTAGTATGACTGAATAGGTAATTTTAATACCTTTCAAACGAGATGTCAGTTGCCATAAGGTACTATTTAAAATTATTGGTCACTGAGGCCCTGTGACGTCATATAGGACTATTACGTCACTGTTCATGGCTAGTCGAGAAGCTTAGATCCGTTTATATTCACCCTCAAATTTCATTAGTATAAGTAAAACCGTTCAAAATATACAAGGGGAGGGACTTTTGACTAGCACTGTATATATATATATATATATTATATATATAATTATAAATACGGTGTCCAGAAAATAGTGGAAAAAACCACACGTGGCGATCTTCCTTGGACCATTTTGAGTAAAATGTGTACATCTGGTAACACAGAATCACTCTCATGTAGTCATGTGTAACTAAGTAAAACGCAAACAAATCGGTATGTCAAATTGACGGTATTAATTATTAAAATATAGAGTTGTACTCAAGAGTAATTCATATTATTATTTGCAAAGCACCGAGTCATTGTTGTATGAAATTGAACTTGTAAGGTGAGGAGGCCACAGTGTTACAATCTTGTTAATACAGATGTACTCCCGGACCACTTCATTAGTATCTCCATCACGAAGCCAAACACAAAATACGTATCAGCATACTCAGTTGTACTGAATTCCATTGTTCACTTTAACAAACGTCCTAATTTACAAAAAAACGCACTTTTATAAATGTTTAAAGAGTTAATTACTGGAGTGCAATGAGAATTAAATGAAATAGAACTTTGACCACAACCCATCCTTAATCACACCATGCATATATACGTAATATATGTTTGTATGCTGGAAATCCATGATTGCGGCTAAAGGAAGCTCAAGCACCCCCCCCCTTGGGAAGGGAATGAAACATGTGGTGTTTTCTTTTCCTTTCCTGAGTCGAAAAGAAAGTCTCTCTCTTAATTTTAACTTTTTGTAAAAGCTGTACAGATTAAATATGCCTAGTCATCATAGAATTGCAAAGATTTAACACGTACAGTTAGAATTAGCATTCGATTAAGTGTAAACATTTTGTTTTCATTGTAACGTAACAATTATATTCTTTCGGTAGTAACGGGAAATTATGAATTCTTTGTTGGATTTGTTTTGATCTGACTAGATCCTTAATTCGTATATCAAGTTGTTAGCTGTGAATGCTTTTACCATTTTTAAAGTTGTTCTTTGCACCGACATTATAATGTGATAGAATTTTATTAGATTTGTTTTTTGGTTGCGGTATTTTTCATTATTAGCCTTCGTCCATTAGGTGGTATACTGTATTGTAATTTTAAGACGGTTCAATAATATTTCATTTATTAAAGATCTAACTAATTGTCATTACTACAGTAAAACAGTATTGAATAGTAAGTAATCTTCCAATACATGCACCAAATTGTTATAGGAGACTTTTCGTGTTTTATACATTTGTTGGATATTAATTAATTTTTAAATCTTTCATTATCACTGAGGACGGTAATTGTAATTGTTATCGAAACATATAAATTTTGTATATTTATCATCAAATATACGAGAAAAACACAGAAAAAAGATAAATATTTGTAATTTGTAAGATAGGTGTGCAATTAAAAAACTGATTTTTTAATTTGAGAATTTTCAAATTTGAATGGTTATAACAAACACCCTGTTGAGAAAATTAGAAATACTACTCGGTCTAAACGTTAGTATAATATCACTCATTTTTCACACGAAATATCAATTTTTTTATTGTGAAATAACGGAACAATTGCCCATTCATCAACCCCACGAAAATGACCATAATAATCTTTAAACGCGAATATCTCAAGAACTAAAACTTTCAGCCAATCTTTTGTATGACAAAATATGTTTGTATGGACACGTAGAATTAAAACTAAAATCAAATACGGGGTGTTCTATTTAAAAATCATACTTTTTCACGTCCTGCTTTTCTGGCGCACCCTGTATAACTTCCAATATTTTAAAAAATGCACACTTCTTACCTCTACCCCATGGTCCATACAATATTTACACAAATAATTCTAGTTAAGCATAAACTTACTTTACTCTATCGTTGGGACACCCTGTAGATTATTATGACACTTTTAAAAGACAATTTTAAAGAAAGTACCAAAATTTATCTACAGTCATTTGTTTTTGAAATACATACACTATTGTTTTTCATATGGACGCCATCTTGGATTTTTACATTATCGAATAGTATTTTTATCACCTTTACAGCGACGTATCACATGATACGAGAACTATCAAAAATTTAAACCCTTGCTAATTTATCTGTTTTACTTACAAAATTTAATACATTTCTAACTTTTGTTTTGGACGCTATTTGGATTTTACATTATCGAATAGTGGATTTTAACACCTCTTCTACAATGCATTACATGATACGAAAATATAGAAAATGTGTGGAGTGCAGAGGGGACATATCGAGCATGTTTTATGACAGTTACTATTATCGGTTTTGTTTTTATTTTAGTTATTAGAAATTACAATAATTAGGAATCTAATTGTATAAATTTTTCATTTATTAATCCATGCCTTCTCAAGGCCTACTATTTCAATTTTATATTTTTAAATTTTGATAGTTGAAGTAAATTCTCGTATCATGTGATACATCGCTGAAAAGGTGATAAAAATACTATTCGATAATGTAAAATCCCAGACTTTACCATGATAATAGCCATAAAATTCTCTAAAACTTTCCCCATTTAACCGACATTCTATCTTCAATATTAACGAATATAGCAATACATGCATGCTGAATCTCGGACAAACTGTATATATATATATATATATATATATATATATATATATATATATATATATATATATATATATATATATATATATATACGTAAACCCTGAAAAGAGAAACGGAAATCTATCTCAGAACGGTGACATCCAGTGAGAAAAAAAAGAAAGCAATTATTGGTCCCCTTGCTGCCAGGAATAAAACGATTAATACTCCAAATGTATTTTTTATCTTTCATTTCATATCACGTTTAAAATGTACCTTCATTTTATTTCAGTAAAGAAATAACAATCTATAAACAAGGTCTAATGAAGAAACATATGTCTAATGAATAGAACTCATAAAAAAATTCTTTATGGATGAAAAGTTTTAATACATAAGACTATACACGCGAAAGGGTTGAAGCTATTTATTTCATAAATCATATAATGTTTTTGATTTAGTCTCTATTGAAGAAACAGAAAATGTAAAGGTGCATTTAACAGACCAATGGATAAATTATACATGGGTAACTTAACAGCAATTCGTTTATAAACGGTTGCATGACTCCGTCTTGTTTACGATTGATATTTTGAGATGCGGTGAAAAATTGTGTTAATTAATTCTATTTATCCACGCTTTTAAATGATTGATTTTGTGTATTGTGTACGTTTTTTATTGTGTACCAAATCTAATCAATGCAGGAAATGATGAAGTATTAGATGTCAATGTTCCATACTCTGTTTTAAAATTTAGGATTCTAGTCGGTTTGGTTAACGTTACAAATCAATAAATTATTAATTTAATAACCTCTGATTTTTACCTTCCAACATACAATACATACTCGTATGTAGGTATAGAAGGTTATGCAATCGACTTTTTTTTCACTATCGCTAAATTGACTTTTGGTCAAGTTTCCCCAAGATGTCTGGATGTGTGTCTGTATGGATGTTAGTATCCACGATAACTCCAGAACGAAAACACCTACGTATAGGACATTCGTTTAACTTATCCCGATTGATCGATGAATCAAACGCGCACTTGTGTATGACTATCCTTTTCTACATATTGAATACAATGTACACTATTAGCTAACGTATTATTCCAAGAGTGTCGTTTTGTATGGCTCTTATTAACTCAAGTAACTAACAAGGATAACGTTAACAACAAATTAAGTTTTCTTTATACGAACAGTTTTGATACCAACATTACCAACTTTAACTTAACTACTTCACATAAATATAAATGTCATAATGTTTGCAAATAAAAGACAAAAGTTTTATTTACGTATCGTAGATGTACGCACATAAAAGCATATTATTTTCAATAAAACTTAAAACGTAGCAGATGAATTTTGGTAAGTTATTATATATTCTAAAATGTTGCAAAAATGTTGTAAATAGGTATTTTTGGGTTAAGACCAATGAACTCTACCAAAGAAAGGAAGTAATTGTTCGAAGACTTTTCAACATAAAAGTGGCGATTATATACCCTTGACGGCAAGACATTTGTGAGTTAATGGTTATTTATTTGATTTATTCATAAAGATTGAATTTTTAGGAATGCTACTAATCATTATGCTTTGAGAAAATATTCGAATTGCAAAATACGGAATGGTAATTTCAATCATCGGTGTTTATACACTTGTTTGTGTAGAAGATTATTATACTGCAATTCAAAATTATTGGTGTATTTAATGTAATTGAATTATAGCACTTTTTTAAACTTATTCAAAGTATCGTGTCAAATACATTATAACCAAGTGTTTCTTACTTATTTAGTACATAAAAAAAATACACCATAATGCAATAAAACGTAAATTTGTTCATTCACATTTAAGCATGACTGTGTTGAAAATAATTTATTGTTATAAATTATGTTTTAGTGTACAATAACATACATTATATGTTATTATTATAATTATTGTAGATTATTATTAAGTTTTTGGAGAAAACTGTTTGCGTTAAGAATTCAATTAAATGTTCACTACATTTCATCTTCTGTATCTGTGTTATCGTTTGGATTTATAATAATTGGATTTACTTGGACATCATAAACTTTTTCTTGTTCCCAAGACTTTAGAATTTCAGCTTCTGCATGTTTAATCGTTTTTAACCAAACTGAAGGTGAAACTGTTTCTAACGCTTCTTTCCACATCTGTTTGACATTATCATCCCCATAACCATCTCTTCCAATGTGTTTATCATAATAAGTTTTGCTTATTCCCCATACCATTTCTATTGGGTTAAATTGACAGTGGTAAGGAGGCAAGCGTAAAATTTCGTGTCCATGTTCTCTAATAGTATCGACCAAATATTGTTTCTCTTCCTTATGTAGCTTTGCTATATGTAGTAATTCCGTTTTAAATGCTTCTTTTTCATGAGTAATTTTTTCCCTAAGCCACTCCGTAATTTCTTCTTTTTCCAATTTGTAGTTGGTTGGCGATTGACAATTTGTGAATGGTACGGAGCGTTATCCATAATGATTATAGATGGCTTTGTTAAGTTTGGCAAAAGTTGATTTTTAACCATTTAACAAAGTTTTCCGAATTCATACAATCGTGATAATCGCTGCTTTTATTTGTGTAGAGAATATAAGTTCTGCTCCTTCCACAAAGCCATCTTCTGTTCCAGCATGTAGAACTATATAACGTTTGCCTTCCCACCAAGATTCTTAAAGCATTTTGAACTGGAATCTTGCCATATTCTTTGTTGCTTCCTTTTGCAAATATCCATGTTTCGTCGAGATAAACGAACTGCTTGTAGATATCTTGTTTCATATAAGTGATGTAACTTCTCAAAAATTTTAACCTCATCGATGCTATTGAAGTTTTTTCGCAAAGAGCTTTTCTATTGTTAGTTTGCTTGAAATGAAATCCAATGTCCAACAAAACGTGATAGAGGCTAGTCCTTTTACACTCAACGATACCTCTTTCTTTAATTTTGTTAAAGCGTATCTAATGTAACATGTTCATGGTTAATATACATTTTGTAAATTGTAGTACGGATTTCACTTTCTTGTCGTTGATCCATGTCTTTTGTTTTAGACTTTTCGTTGAGGTTCATTTTCCTTTTCTGTATTATAAGTGTTTTGTAACTGTGGTTTCCTATTAGTAGAGTTGATCGGCCTATTTCCACAGTTTATGCTTTTTGAGCGCGACGTTTCGGAAGCGGACTGCTTCCGTCATCAGGCTTAGTCCTGAGAAGGACTGTTTTCGCACAGTCGAATTCATATGTTATATCTAATTTTCTCAAGCACTTGACTACTCTCAGATTCGAACTTGGTACCTTTCACTTTTCGTTGAGGTTCATTTTCCTTGTTTTCTTCTTGATTTTGATGTCGTCGTAAAGCATTAGAAATAGTTTTCGTGTCAATTTTCAAAGCATCGCTAACCCTTGCATGCACTGCTGTTAATGGTGATAAGGGCCCGTTGTTCTGTTTTTTTTATTAAAGTATTCGACTAAGTTATGGATCAATTCGTCTACGATAATTGACCTACGAGGCATGTTGATGTGCTACAAATGAAAACATAAATGTTACCTCTTTCTGTAAAACGAATTAATCTTTACCGTAAATGAACACTGGAAAGTAATGTGGTTCTGAAAAGAACCGATCTTTTACAATATTAACTCAAGAAGGAATGAATACACGAAGAAACAAACCAACCGGCGAGCGTATGTAACCTCAATCAACGTATAAGCAAATAAAGGAAAGTTGTTCTGTGGAAAGGTTGGTGTCAGTGCTCATATTTTTGTTTTAAATTACAGACGACGGTCATTTCGTGATTTAATGCATACATGACGTCATCGGGATAAGTTAAACGAATGAACTTTACTGAAAATTTTGTATTTAAGCTTGTTTTATTTCGCTTGGAGCGGATTAGATTTTGGGAGAAATCTAGCTTAGGGGCGGGGGGCTTATTAGGGCAGTTTTTGGTTTTTGTCAAATATTTGTAAAACAGCTGCATATTTCAGATATAAAAATATCTAGATATAGACCATAAACATATTAATTAATTATGCTCTATGCAATTTTTTGATATGACACGAATTTAGCGGTAAAAAAATTGCTCAGGTAGAATTTGAGTTAAAATTTTTTCAATATCTGAGTTACTATTAATTTTATAAGAAAAAGTGTAGACATATTTTTTAAAGAAAATTTAATTTTACATAACTTTTCTTTACAAAAATTCTTAATATAAAGCAATTTAACTCTAAAAATTAATTAAATGGTAAAACTGTATTGTTAATATAGAAGCGGGCGGCTTTGGAATTTTTTTTTAAGTAACGTGATTAATTTGTGTAAATGGCGGATAAAGCTATCCCTTAATATTTAACATTCGACTATTTCCGTGAATTGAGAGATTATTTTATAATGTTTGTGTCAATAAATGCAGTTTTACTAATTAGCATTTTATGTTATAGAAAGTCATATTAGCACATTAATTATTCCTAGATGAATCTTTGTTGCTACAAATTCATAAGCGTATTTTAACAACGTGTCACTGTTTCTGACCATATTGATTAAACATGTCATTAACACGAAGAACAAAAAAAAATAACCCGATAATTAAAGGAAGGTAACTTCTAGATATCTAGATGGTAACACGATTCGTTTCCAGTAGCTTGCCGGTTGGGTCGATGGTCACTAAATAGAAACACAAGGATAAAAGGGCGCCAGAAGCTTAAAACATATAGGCCCAAGAATGCCTGCACCGCCTTAAGAATCAGGGTGACAAATAGCTATAAAGAAAAAGTTACTTACCACTCACCATGGGTACACCTACTAACAACTCAAGACAATAAAGGAATATAAGTATATTGAGCTTCAATATAATAAAATGTGAATAAATGAACAATTATACACTAGTCCATACTAAACATTCAAATTTTATGGATTACGAAAGGTAAACAATCGTAATTAGGATGTCATCAACAAGACGGCTAACAGTTGAGTTTGGTGAATTTAGTAAAAAAAATTAATTGTGGCTTAATCTTGTTGTTGGGTATACAGATCAAACGTGATTATAACTAACTTATCAGAAATCAATTAAACAAGAATTACATCTATTTAATATCGTGTTCTTTACCGTTGAGAATTCATGTTTCCACATGACCGTATAAGCCTTCACTGTCAAATTTAAATCTAGCAACTGTCTAAACAATAAAATGTAATTATTAACCAACTTGAATAATGAATGAAAGGATAGTGCACTGACCAACTAAAGGTAAGGTTTCAACTTTGCTTCCGCACTCGATGTACAAACTTAAATTAACTAATCTGACCTTTATTATCCCATAAATGTCTCGATTGTAATCTCCACACTTCCGTTGAAGCAACAGACGAAATTCCCAAAACGAAAACACAATAACAAACGAAGCTCCAAGATAAAAATACCAAAAATAAAGCTAAAATAAACGGCATTTCAGAATGAAGAAATACAAAAAAAATCCATTTACCGATGATGTTCGAGTTTTTCAATTTGTAAAACGCCTTTCTTTTAAAATTCGTCAATTCCGCATATGCGTACGAAATTATCTAAATCTAGACAACTCCAATAAGATAAACGTAGATGAATAGTTTCTTAATTGTCAACTTCTAATTAATCCTCTACTTAGAGTTTGAAAGTAACTTCCAAAAATTCAGAAATTGACGGAATAATAAAAAGACCGTTTTTTTCTTGTTTCTTTTCTTTTTTCGTTACCCAGTAACAAGAAGCAACCGGCCAATCATATTTTCAAATTAATTCCAGGTATTGCTATTTTCCATGAGTATTACCAATTAGCGTTTATAGCTTAAATGAAGTGGTAACGTTTGACTTCATTCAAAAATGAATTTCCTCACAACACTAAATTATAAATTAACAAAAAAAAAAACGTTAAAAACTATTCACAGAAATTGCGAGTCAACGTGAAGAAATTACAATAATTTAGGTAATGATGGCATTCAAAATTTAGTTAAAAAATAGCATTTTATTTAAGAATAAGAATGTATTACGGTCTATTACAAAAAATAACGGAAATACCCGCTATACACTGCTACCATTACAGATTTCTATCACTGATTTTACATTCTTTCCTGTTTTCTTGTGCCCTTCTTTTCAGATGATTGTTATGTCTTTTTCTCGTTTATAGTAGCTGCAGAAGGTGGATCTATTTTGCATCCTAAAGATTGGTAAAAATCATAATATTTCAAAATTATATGATTTTTATTGCACAAAAAGCTCAAGGCACCTAATTTGTTTTGGGCAAAACCCAGTGGGGCGTCATACAGCTGTTTTAATACAATATTATCAGCAAAAGAAGTGGAATTTCCGCTGGTTTTTTTTCGAATTAGTATTATTTTGAAGGTGGTGTCACTATACGACGTCTTATAATAAACAGCAAAAAAATTCAAAGAAAAATTTTGTCCTATGTTCTCTTGTAAATGTTTTAGGTCAAAAAGTCTGTGAAATTCATTTCTTTAATTTTATATGGAGTACCTGTTTATTTTGCGTTAGAAATTACAGGAATCCACTTTCCACTGTTCAATCATGGAATGCATATTTTAGGTTATGTACAACGTGCTCAGTAACAGTCGCCAAATGTCGGTTCCAATTGTAACTTCCATCATCAGTAGTTCAAAAGTGGACGCACAAATCTGAATGATGATTCCGATGCTTTGCGACGAAAACCATCAACAACAAAAACGTATGAGAATCAATTAAAGTTCGATACATTGATTCGTCGGTTGAAAATACGGGAAATTGCTCTACTGACCGGAATTCCTAAAAGCTCTGTACAAGAAATCATATCTCAATTAGACTATATACAAGTTTCCGCAAGATACCAAAACTGTTGATCGACCAACACAAAATGTAACGAATGGCGGCGGGAATGGAACTTTTAACACGTTATCGGCAGGAAAACGGATTTATAGAGTCTATAGTAACAGGAGACGCAACCTGGGTACACCACCATAATCCAGAATCAAAAAAAGACTCGATGACGTGGAAGCATGTGAGTTGACCAACACCGAAAAATTCAGAAGTCCGCAAACGAGTCAATGACAACTGTGTTCTGGAATATCCAAGGAATTTTGCTCATAGAATTTTTACCACGTAAAACGACAATCAACAGCGATATTTATTGTCAATCTCTAGAAAAACTATACCAAGCCATTCGACAGAAACGAAGATGAAGGTTAACAAAAGTAATCAGGTTCTTGCATGACAATGCAAGACCGCGCACCTCAGCTCAGGCGAAGACCTGGCTTCAGAAACACAATTGGGAAGTTATTGTCCATACGCTCCATAGTCCAGACATGGCTTTTTCAATATATACATCAAACAAAACGATTGAAAACACTTGGGACTACTATCTCAACAACCTAAATAGTCGTATTACGAAGAGTTTATATGTAGCAAGGCAATAAATGGCAATAGACGCTTTATTAATGTATTGTGCAAATCAGTAATCATACTGTTTCTTTAACATTCTCTATTAGTATATAATTTGTAAAATATACAATGTGTACATATAAAAAGAAAACACACATCACAAACGCACAAACGCACACACATATACTCACACACATACACACACACCCACGCACGCACGCACGCACGCATAAGAAATAATTGATAAAAACCAAAAACTACTAATAAACCCCGGCGCTGAATTTCCCCCAAATGTAATCAGCTCCAGGAGAAATGTAAACGGATTTAGATACGACATTTGAAGTATTTCCGTGTTGTGGTTCTGGATACTAACATATACTTACATACAAAGTGATCAACTTCTACTCCAAAGTTCGCTAACTCCATTACCTTGAGAGTTACGAAAAAAAGTTATAACAAAAGTTATTCACAAAATCGAGCTGCATATTTTAAAATTATTCAATAATATACAGGGTATTTCATAAAGTCACAGGATATCAAATTTGTGTTTTTTTAATAGAACACCCTGTGTATTATGTCAAATTTCAATTAGGCTCATTGTTCCTATTCCAATGATAAAAATTTTTACTAGGTTCTATAGGGTATTTTTAAAGATATGGCCATTTTTATGTGGAAATCGTAATGAAATCGTCACCCTATATTATTTAAAATAAACAATTGTTTTTTTGTAATAACTTTTATTCTTTGTACAGGGTGATCCAATACGCACACCACATATCTCGATTATTTTAAATGGAACACCCTCTATTTTATATCATCTCTGAAAAGTACTTAAGAAATACTTTTACTCTTCCTAAGCATTCCCTGTACCTAAATCTTACAGTTATTGATTTATTTAGATTTTTAAAAATAAAAGTGACATTTTTGGCATAACTTCAAATTTTTATTTTTTTTCATGACTAATGTATTATTTGAAAATACTGTAAGTTTAATCAGCTCTGTATCAATACTATTATTGTCAGGTGAAAAAGATATACCTACATCAAGTATAAACACAAATTGTTTAACAAAACTAGGTATAACAGAGACTAAGAGTAATAAATGAAACAAAATTAAAAAAATGATATTTAGGTAACAAAGTTTTGATCTGGACATTAAAACATTGTAGATTGAGCAAAAATATACCTGCATTTTACCGAAACACTGTGTTTCATCGACCGACAATCGTTTTGTTCACCGCATACACATCAACAGGGAGGGGGGGGGGGGGGTGAACCTACTACTTTAAAAGTACCCTAGTAAAAACCTTTATCATTGGAATAGGAAAAATGAGCCTCATTGAAATTTGACATAATCTACAGGGTGTTCCATTAAAGAAACATAAATTTGATATGCTGTGACTTTATGAAGTACCCTGTATATTATAAGTTATAGAACTCCGGAGTATAAGTTGATCACCCTGTATGTATAAGTATGTGAGGTATGTATTTTAAAGTGTATAATGTTGTATTGTTATGTTAATATGGTGTTCTGAGATATGTAACACAATTGTATTAGTTAACTGTAGATTGTTTTGAAGGTTAAATGTATAAATATGTTTATTATATATTAGAAATAAAAATAAGCATCATTATTATAGAAACTGAAATAGAGTAATAAAATAGGTATCAAAATACTACGTAATTATATGAATGAAACAAAAAAAAATTACACTTAGTGCTCAACCCCCCGCAGAAGTACTTTCAGCAATTATTTAAGTTTTCATTATAAATACTTAGCTTTTGGGATATAATAACATAAAACTGAAAATCTTACATAGGTATAATCGCCGTTAAGATAATATATACTGGAAGGTTGAAGTATCGATTATACATCCCTCTACTTAAGTAGTCCCCCAGCGGGAACTTTCGCTTTCCTGTAAGAGACGCGTAGCTCCAAAAGGAAATTAATTGAATTTGAATTACAAATTCGAATTGGCAAAAATACATTAATGATGCTAAAATAGTCACATACCATTTAAGTTCCGGAAAAATTCATTTTGAACTTAATACATCAGTTGCGATAGCTACAGCGTTTTATCTGATGATGTTAATACAGAATAATGTTGTTTTAATTATTTAATTTTTATTATTTATGTTAATATTGGTTTAAATCTTAGTGTGTTAACTGTATATACAGGGTCCGCCAGTGAAGTTCCCAATTTTTTCAGAAAATGTTTATTATCAAAACTTTTTTACTCGCTGAAAATCCTGCGAGCAAACATATCACCATCTTTCAACTCTTGGACGACCTGAATTTTGTAAGGGTGAAAAGATAAGTAAGTATTTATGTAAAATTCGTGACAACGTGTCGGTAATTTTTAGTGCAGAAGTATGTTTCACTGCAGAAAGCAGTGGCTACGTGTTAATGCTACTCGCACTCTATCAATGTTTTCCTCCGTTCTGACAGACCTTATTGCCCCTTTATGCTTCAAGTTTAATGTGGAGCCAGTTTCTTCAAACTTTTTTTTTACGAAACAATCGTTGTACCGAAGTCACACACTCACCATTTTTATAAAACGATTTTACACAAAACACACACTGAACGCCTGAACACTTCTCCATGTTTCTGTTTAAATATCAGTAACTGTCAAACAATAAAGTCATGAAACATTGATTTTTGGCAAAAAAAAATTTGGGCGCCAAACTCTTGATCTTTCGGCATGCGATTTTTTACTGATTTCTGAAGAGCGGAGTACAGAGTAATAGACCACAAACCTTACCGGAATTAGCATCGAACATCAAACAAGAAATTGAGCGAATTCAACCTGTCCTGCCCCGTCGAATAACCGAAAATGGTCAATCTAAGTTAGAACAGTGTTTACAGAATTGGTTCCCATTTGAGCGGAATTATTTTTAAGACATAAAATGGCATACTTTCCTCTACTCAAACCTGTAAAAAAAGTTTTGAAAATAAACATTTTCTAAAAAATTGGGTACTTCAAAATTTCCGGCTTCACTGGCGGACTCTATATTTATTATGTCTAAAAATACAGAAGCACACTTATCATTAGGCTTTCTTCTAATTTGTACTAAATGATTTAACAATTAGCACACTTTATTAACAATTAAGTGAATATTTAAATTCTAATTTCCTTGAACTTTTTGTAAGACCCTAACAATTAATATTAAAGGGACAGGGCAGAAATGCTAACACGATTACTTTGTGTAATACATATTACGTGGCGATTCAAATATGAATAATTAATTGATTGTAATTAATTGTTGCAATCACTTTGCGCGTATAAAATCGGTAATAATAATTTGGAAGCAAATTTTGCCCACGCATTTAAAACTGTCCCCCTCCCTCGTCAAGGGTAAATGACATCCTCCGCTGACTAGGATGATTTGTAATCTAAACTTCGGCCCTCCAATCCATAGTATCTTGACGGTAAAGGTTCCTTCAAATGAGACTCGCACCGAGGTCCTCTTAATCGCTAGGCATGTGATCTACCAATTGAGATACAAAAATCTACAACCCTTACTTTTAAAGCCCCATTTGCGGTCTATTTTTATCTCCCATTTTATAATCATTTTTGGACCAGATTTTCAACCCCTTATCTTCAGTGGGTTGCATATCTCTAAGGGGGTAGAGGTTCTTATTTCTGTGTGTACTTTTGGCTTTCCGTCGTGTGTGCCTTTTTGACATTTCGTCAACTTGTTTCCGTGCTCCGTGTGTCTCTTTGGCTTAAGTTGTGTTCTTTTGCGGCGGTTTTTTCAATCCCTTCGTTATGGTCCTTTTTGACCTTATATTGTTGCACTCCTGGTCCAAGTGCCATTCCACCATATTGTTTTCGTGTGCTTGTTTGGCTTTCTCCTGTTTCCATGTTCCGGAATCTTGTTTCCGAGTGCCCTTTTGGCTTAAGGCCATTGTGGCTGAATTGATCTTACACCTACATGTTGAATCTTATTTCTACATATAAGGTTCCTTTGGCGGAAGCTGATTTCAACATCCTAAAATAAGGCATTCTTGGACGAATTTGACCTGTCTCTCTGTTGCTATATCTTGGAGTGCTTTCAGCAGAATTCAACATCTTGACGCAGGTTTCAACATCCAAGGTGTCCTACCTCTCTGACTTCCCTTAATGGGTCAATTCACTGTTACTGTCTTTTTAGATTAGACGTAAATTTAGAACTCTCTTGTGGCATACTTTAAACTAAAAGCGCCTTCTTTGGGTATAATACAAAACGTGTGTGTGTGTGTGTGTGTGCGTGCGTGCGTGCGTGCGTGCGTGCGTGCGTGCGTGCGTGTGCGTGTGCGTGTGGTGTACGTGTGGGTGTGTGTGTGTGGAAATTAATTCTAACAGAATTCTTTTGCTAACTAATGCGCTAAGTTATGTATGCATGAATGGCAGAAATTCGTGTTTCATTTGATTGTAATTGATAGTAATAACCTCACCCTTATTTTCTGGATTATTTTTGTACTATTCACATAGGTCAAAGAGAGAAGTATTACTCGTTTAATAAATTTAAACTTATTTGGAATATCCGTGTGATTGAGTTTAACAATAGGGCAAATTCTCGATTAACAAGAAGTAAGATAGATGTGTTCTGAGAAAAATCGTAAAATTTATTTACAGTAAAACGAGTAGTAGCAGTACGACAATTGTAGGAGTATATTTTTTTATTATGGTAAGATAGTAATGAACAAAATACACTCACGTACACACACAATTTTACAATTAATTTTATAAATTCCCGGCCTATCCTGCATATCCTAGTGGATACACAGGTCGAATTTATAAAATTAATTATAAAAATTGCGAACTAAACAATCAAAATTCGCTTGGCAAGTCTGCCGTAGCCCTACATATTATGATATGATAAAACTCATGTAATTGTATTTAATCAAACACGTTAGGAATAAGTACGAGCTTGATTGCTATGAAAGTTTAGAGATCTTCAAGAACACACAAATTCTAATGAATAACAGCGATCAAGGACCTTTAGGCTACTCAGAACTCATTGAGCTTTCACTTTCACCAGATAAGCGGCGAAGCGTTACTCACTGATATATGTATATATATATATATATATATATATATATATATATATATATATATATATATATATATAAGGTGAGTCAATAATCACTCCCCAGCTCTCGGATATGTATTCTACAATTAAAAATAAGACAAAAATGAAGAATACTAAAATTCCGAAAGCGAAGCCATTTTCGCGTAAAATTGGAATGAAGAATTAACATTTATTAATTTTTCATTTAATTTCTATAAATTCAAATTAAAAAAGTAGCTTGAAATATTGAAAACGCAGAACCGTCTGGGTCGAGTAACCGAAACGAAAACAGAATTTCACTATTTCCGTAATAAACGCTCAAAAACTTATCATTTTCTTTTTTATTTAAAGAACTTGAGTTTGAGTAATTTGGTGCCAGACAAAAAATGTAGTTGCCAGAAAAAACGCCGGTCTGTAAATGTTTGGATAGGTATGTTGAGAAAACGAATCATCCATATTTTCTACCAAAAACACTGAATGGTGAAAATTACAGTAATTTTCTGGAGAACACTTTGCCAGGTTTGTTAGAGGATGTTCCTTTACAACAACGTGCAACAAAATTTTTCAACATGATGGAGAGCCTGCACACTCTACATGACAAGTGCAAGATATTTTGAATATTAATCATGACACTTTCGCTTCTGTTGCCAGGAACTTCACTCGTAGGTTACATAACAATTTTGAAGATCTGTTAAGGAATTAGACATTTATTTTCGTTTCGCTTATCTAGTTACTTAGATAGTTTTTGTTTTTTTGTATTTAGATTTGTTAAGAATTTAAAAAGATTTTAAAATGTTAATGCTTTATTTCAATTTTACCTGAAAACCGCTTAGCTTTCGGGATTTTAGTATTCTTCATTTTTGTCTTATTTTTAATTGTAGAATACATATCCGAGAGCTGGGGAGTAATTATTCACTCACCCTGTATATATATATATATATATATATATATATATATATATATATATACACTACAGCTGTTACGGTTTAAAATTTTATATTATTTTCAAATCTGGTGTACTTAATAATACAGGTGCAATCTTCCAAACCGGGTCTACCGCGTCTCCAACGAAGTGGATATGTAACAGTAGATTTTGGGCCAAATTCGGACCACATGTTGATCAACAGTCATGGTCAGACAATATATTTCTTAGTCATCGAAACAATCAATTTTGAGCAATCCTAACGAAATGAGTGTATAAATTTATATTTGGATAATAATCAGGTCATATACTGACAAAGACTTATGGACCATGTAATTTAGCTTTTTGTAGTCAAAGCAATTCATTTTGCCTTGTCCATAGCAAATTTGGTGCATCCTGGCCGAATTTGGCCCAGAACTCAATGAACGTAATGGGCACATCGGTTTCGTAACAAAATTGGTAAATAAAGTTTTTAGGGAAAAGCGGGATTTTAAACAAAAAGACTGTTTAATATAAGTTTCTTATTTGGCGGTTACAATCTTTTCTAATAAAGTTTTTCGTGTTTGACTAATTCTTTAATCGATAAAAATATAATATGTTGATGCACCAATTTCATTGTGAACCCATAAGAATGGATTTCCTCAATGACCAAGAGCTAAACTCTGTGGTGCATGGGTGTTTGTCGGCGGAGTTGATTGTTACCTAAAATCTATAACTATTGTTACAAGACCAAACCGCACTAGGCGACGTGAAGGCCTGCCAAGGTAAGCGGGTTGCCAAGCTAACTGCAGTGGAAATGGGTGGTGCAAAACGTAAACTAGTTAAAATTTAGGTTCAAAGACTAGACTTACCATAAAACAACAAATAACAACATTCGACGCAGAAAAAATAGTGTCTAGGGCCCACCACAATCTGAACTACCCGTCCAGTAGTGGCGTCAACCTTCAACCCTTAAAAAAATTATTTTTGCAAAATAATTTAAAATGTTTCGGCTTTATTTAGGTAATACATTTTAAAGTAAAGGAATTTTGTTACTTAAATTTTTGTTCTTAAATCCACGGTTCTTGAGAAAATTTGAAAAATTATTCCGCAACTAACTGATCTGTGGTTATTTGGCAATTGCTTCATTTTGATAATACATTTTAAAATAAAGAACTAAAATAAAAATTAAAAAAATGAAAATAGTAAAATAAAACACTAATTTTATAATAATTGTTCAAAGTGACCCCCATTTACTTCAATGCAAGCATTCACTCGACGTATTACAGACATTCCCGTTGACAGAAATATCCCTGGAGTTTGCTTAATTTCCTCGAATGCTCCAACAATGCAATTCCATAGATCGTCTCTAGTCATTGCTGGAACTGAATTCACTCTTTTTTAACAACACCCCAAACAAAGAAATCTAAGGGATTATGATCCGCTCAGCCAGGCTATAGGAACATCGTTACCTCTTCCGATCCACCGGTTAGGGAACTGCACGTGCATGTATGGCCTCACAGGTACTCCAAAATGTGGTGGAGCACCATCGTGCATAAAGATTGTCTCAGCTCTGACATTTAATGGCACATCTTCTAGAAGTTCCCACAAGTTATTCTGTAAAAACTCCAAATACTCAGCGCTGTCTAGTCGGTTGGGTAGCATAAAGGGACCAATCATAATTTTTTCAATCATTCCTGCCCAGATATTTATGCTGAATTTATGTTAAAACCGGTCTTCTTGAATTACATGAGGATTCTCACCTGCACAATTGTGGAAATTATGGGATGCCATCTCTAGTAAAACAGGCTTCGCCCGTAAAAGGAATTCAAGCAACAATCTGAGGATCTTCAATGAAATTGTTCATCAACCGTTGACAATATTCTCGTTTAAGTAGTAGATCTGTCGGTAAAAGTAATTGAAGTTTTTGGCTGTGGTACGGTTGTTCAGTAAGTGTTCGGTGAACAGTATTTTTGGAAATAATCAATTGAGAAGCGACGCGTCTAGTACTTGTAGTTGGATTATCCTCAATAATTTCCAATATGCGCTCTTCTACCTGAACAGTTCTAATGTGACGCGGGCGTCTAGAATTTGGCTTTGTTTGCAAAAAAAAATTCTGTTTCAGAAACACGACGGTTAGCAAAAGTGGTATGGTGCAGTTTTGACTGTTAACTAATTTTGTTTTGTCTTGAAGGCGCACTCTACCACTAAATGAATGATCAAATAAGCAGTTGTTGCAGAATACAAATTATTTTTCAAATTTTCTCAAGAACCGTCGATTTTAGAAGAAAATGTAAGAGACAAAATTCCTTATTTTTAAAGTGTGTTGCCAAAATAAAGCAGAAACATTTTAATTTATTTTTAAGGGTTGAAGGTTGACGCCACTGCTGAACGTGTAGTTCTAGTGATGCGATTTTTTTTTTAATTTCTATCAAATTTTGACTTGTATAAAAAGTTTCATAATTTACGAAGCTAAAGTGATTTTTCTACATTTTAAAATGAACTTTTAGAGCGTTTAACTTCTTGGGATAAAAAAAGAGCGAACACTGTCCTAATTTGTACCTGGGAACTCGTTGCAGAAGTTTGTCGGTGATTTTCCAGGGCACCCTGTAGAAAATAGTGTATTAAAAAACAAGTTTCATATAACGCATTTTAATGCACGACTCAAGTTTAGAATACGAATCGCGAAATTGTAATAAGATTTAAGAAATTCTTGTCTGAGTGGTTGCCATGTTGGCAACATTGCTATTGTTACTAATATTAATGTATCCACCAATTATAAAAAATATAAGCATTCTTTACCAACATCAAAAAAAGTTTCAGTTTCATAAAGTGAGATATTATAAAAATGTTGGGTTTCATAATGGACTTAGAAGCAAAATAGAACAAATAAATTTTTGTGCTACCGTCCGGTCTTTTATTCCTCAAAATCGACCAGAAACTCATTGTTTATCTAAACGTAAAAGTGTTTAGATCGGCACCACTGACTTTTATACATGGACATTTGCTAACAGCAAATCGTTTGACACATAGATGTTCAATGCTGTCAATCTAAGTTCGATGGCCTCACCAAACAAATTTTGAAAATATTTTTAATGAATTAATACCGTCAGTACAAAAAATGTTGTGTATCGCCCATCCAGAAACTATTCTTGTGAGTATTCGCAGTTACACGCCTCGGCCCGCAATTCTATTCATACTCGCAAAACGATACCAATTTAAACATGAGCTATACATATGAGCAAATTATTTATTTTCTTTCGTACACTAAAAATTGGGATAAACTGTTCAAAATAGTTTGCAAATAATAATTTTAAAAATAATTAAACTAATAAAGTAAACTAGTTATCAGCTTCAGAAAAAAAAAACAGTACCAACCGCAAATTTTAAAAAATATTCTGTGGTTATTTTTTCAAGTTGAAATATAACACATTGCAGCGTTACGTTTAAATAAGTAATTATTGTAATAATTTAAAAAATATACTTGTAATATTTAATCTGGCTATTTCTTAAATACAAAATGAGCACCTACACTAACAAAAATGCTGTTTTAATTCTAGACTTTAGAAAACAGAAAATTTCGTTTTGTTTCACGCCTTAAAGATATTTAACGAGCAATCTAATCAGCGCTTCAAGGTAAATATTTTTCTATCTAATGGTTTTTTAATGTTATAACATTTTTACATAGTTAATTAAATATTAAAAAATACATACAAAAAATCAGCAGTTCACTAAAATACTCACTGTTGTATACTATATGTATTCCTTATCGAAATTATGATTAATGAGAGGTTAATTAAGAGTTATGTAAGTACATTACACTGTGAGTGGGTTTTGATGCACATTATTACACATATTAAATGAAAGATCTTTCTTAGAGGGCACCAATTGCAGAACTAATTGAATAAGTAGGTTTTTTAAGGTGTTAAGAAGAATTATTAAAGGTAATTTAATGCAACATATGTTTACCTTGAGATGTAAATAATATGCAATAATTCTAATATTTTTCTAACTTTATTACCCATTAGTGTAAGTATTGCGTACATTAACAAGACTATAATATCGGGTAATTCGGAGCAAATTATGGGCAATTAGTACATTAGACCTTTAATTTTATTTAATTTGACAGAGGTACTTATACTTTCTATCGATTAAATAATCTTAACAATATTTTTTACTTGTTAATTAGGTAGATTGCGTTACTATTTGTAAACTAAATAGTACCTAATCATTTTTCACGATAAAGTAAAAATATAGTGATAGTTGAGCACGGATGTTGATGACTTAAAAATCTTCAAAAATGACCTTAAATATAGGCATTTATTAATCTTAAAAGATGCCTTAAACATCACAAAATGAAAGAAAATGACTTCAAAACAGACTTATTTATTTGAATTTTATTTGCATAATAGTAGAATCAATTTAGTTCCGAACCCTAGTAAAATTGCAACACAAGGGTTTTTTTTGCAATGGATAGCTAAGAGTGTCCTTTATAAGCTCTTAAAAATCCCCATCATTTCCAACCCGGCTATTTGCCCAAATTTCAAAATAGCCGCCAAAATATCAGCCAAAAGTCACATTTTGGCTAATATCTTAATAACGGTTCGTTATATAAAAAAATGTTATTCGAGTAAAAATGAATACCTTTTAATTTTACATAGTTTAGATTCTTACACTTCTTCTGTAGGACATACGGTTCGCCTCTAATCTGTTGAGACGTTTTCGGGCGAAATCCGCATTTTTACCATAAAGTTCAAATGCCCAATTTTGTATGGTTATATCGTTTTGTAACAATCTCTAAGTCAGAAGTAAAAAGTCATTTTTTATCTAATTTTTTAGCACTATAATTCTACTGAATACAGTTACATCATAATATTATTATTGACAACATCTATTAGGTATATTTAAAATGGTTGAAGTTTTAGTTCACAGTTTCAAAAATAATATCTTCATCGTCATCTTCTTCTAATGAAAACTCAAGACTGTTTTCGCAGTTGTTTTCTAAACAATTAACACAGAAGACGGTGCAGTCGAATTTTACAATTTTACATTTTACAAATACATTTCACTGAAACACAAACAGTTTTGCAACTACTTCGAATAATTTTCAGCAAATTGTCGGGTGCTGCAGGTGTGTGAAGATAGCCGTGTTATTTTGGAATAGCAGAATTAAACCATATGTATAATTAAGCGCGCATTAGGCGCCATTTGGCACCGTTGTAATAAAGTTTTGCGCCCTAATTGGAAAGCAGGTATTACAAAAATTACATTTATACGCCGTGAATTTTTTTATAAATTAATTTCTTTTTGCGGAATAACTACGCGCTCTTTAAGCGCCGTAAGGCGCCGTTGCAATAAGATTTTGCGCCCTTATAGGAAAAAAGTTATTACAAAGATGCGTTAATACGGCCCATTTCACGGAAACGCGGATTTTGTTAAAAACAATTTTTTTCTTAGACATTAATTAGGCGCTTATTAAGCGCCGTCTTACGCCACCAAAACCAAAATTTTGCGCCCTAATGGAAAAAAAATTATTACAAAAATTGCGTTGATACGGCCAAGCTCACGGAACCGCGGATTTTATTAAAAACTAATTTTTTGTTAGTTATTAATTAGGCACTTATTAGGCGCTGTTGAAAGGATGGTATTGCATTTTTCATCTTTTTTAAAGACATTAACCCTGATTGCCCGGTTCGCTTTCAAATGATGTATCTGTAATTTATTGACTCCCTTTTATAAACGCACAATAGAATCTATGGCCTAAGGAAGTGCTTAAATCAGAAGAAGTATGTAATACCACAGCAGTAGCACGATTAATTCTGCAATAGGGACAACAATTATTACTTGGTCTCTGCAAATTACGGAAGATAGGACCTTCGGTACCCTTGAAAAGAGTTGGTTGAAGAGATTGATAAATGCTTTTATGGCATAAGAATTTATTTGATTAAAAAACATTGCAAATTCATACTTAGACACTATACATCAAGAGATGACAAGAATGCGAAAAATTCTTTTTAACCAATGTAACTTTTTTTCAGTGTCATTATAACGTTCTATGGACCCGTCACTTCGATTACATATGGTAAAATAATGACCTATACCTCCTTCGGCAATTGGGGAGATGAACATAATAGCAGCTCTAAATTGGTAGTGAACATTTTGAAGTTTTATTATGCGTGGAATGTTAGCTATCCTTATATCAAACATTACGTTTAAATCAGTAAAAATGTTTGCACCCATGTTTATAGTGTCTATCATTAAGCTCCCATAATTACATTTTGTGGTTCTTAGTACCGAACTAGTAGCGTAGTGGTGACACGACCTGACTAGCATTCGGGGGTAATGGGTTCGATTCCCGTTACCGTCTACCTTGTATGAGGTTTTTCAGGGGGTTTTCCTCATACACATGTAGCGGCATGGCCACTGCGTATATGCACACCATGTGCGGCTGCTTAGGCGAATGCTGGGGTAGTATCTTCCCCTTCAGAACCCTAACTCTGTTCCTTCCGATCCTATCCTGACCACACTCATCCTTAATCCCACCATCCATATATACGTAATGTATGTATGCATGCTGGGAATCCATGATTGTGGCTGAAGGAGCTCGAAAAGCTCGAGCAGCCCGCCCACCCCCTTGGGGAGGGAATGAAATACGTGGCCTTTCCTTTCCTTTTTAGTTCTTAGTAAAGTAACTTCTATATTTCTTTCAATTGCGTTTACGCTAAAATTATTCAAATTAATTAACATAAATGCATCCTGCCGACCACAATCTTCACAGGTTCTATTTTCTGTTGCAATGTATAACTGCGAACCAAATTTTTCAACGACGTAGGGTAAGTGTACATAATTTCGACAGTGTCCATAAATCCGTCAGGTTTCAACAAAATTGCTTTAAATAAGAAAAGTCAAATTTAAAATGGTTTTCGAAGACATCTAGTGACATATTCCAATATTAATGAAAATTCTGATATCGGTTCTCTACTTTACCGACTGAACCATCATTGTGGAAACATCAACTGAAAAAGTAAAGTCACTGTGCAAACGTGATAGTGGTTTTGTGAATTGAAAACGTTCTAAGGTAAGAGAAAAATGGTTTGTTTTTGAACTAATGTATTTTAGACTTCTGACTTGATTTTTGACTAAATTTGATGTTGATCTCCTTATATACTTATGAAATATTATTAAAAAATGCACGACTTCCATAAAATTTACTAACTTAAATAAATATTGGTGGTGTCGGATTTAGGTTCAGAAATAAGTGAGTTGCTATAAATCCGACATCAGGTGTCGAATTTATGGACAATCCAATGAATTTTGAAATAGATGTATTAAAAAAAATTGACAGAAACAAAATATTACACTTAGTTTGCATTGATCTCGGAAATGGCATTAAGCCAAAGAGCTAAATCCGACAGTGTGTCTGATTTACGTACCAAAAGTGTCGGATTTAGGGGCATGTTCCGATATTTGTAAAATGAATATCTTTTTTTAGGATGCCACCAAAAAAATATTGTTCTTACTCCAAAGAAGACTTGCAAAATTCCTTGCAAGAAATAAAAAATGGAATACCATGCGCTGTTGCCTCTAAACTATACAATGTTCCTAGAACAACATTAATAGGAAAAGTTAAAGGAACCTACCCTGAGGAATGCAAAAGTGGAGTGTCTACGGTATTAACATCTCGAGAAGAAGATATTTTAGTCAACTGGATATTAAATATGGCAAAAATGGGGTTTCCCATCAACAAAGACCAATTATTGGACAGCGTAGCAATGCTGTGTAGGGAATTGAAACGACACAATAAGTTCAATGATGGTCGTCCTGGGCGCCATTGGTTTGAGGGATTCCTCAAAAGACATCCTCAAATTTCTCTGAGGATGTCTGAAAACCTGAAGGTTTCTCGCGCGGCTGTCACAGAAGCAAGCATAAAAAATTGGTTTGACGAAGTTCAAAAATATTTCATATCCACAAATACATTTGTTAATGATCCCAATAGAATCTTGTTTGATTTATGTACATAAATTGTCGGATTTAGAAACACTGTCGAATTTATGTTCAACTCACTGTCGGAATTTTGTACAAAGACAATTTTCAGGTGTCGGAATTATGTCCATTTGCAGACCAATAAAAAAATGTTTTTTTTTTATTTATGGAATGATGCAATTATTTTTCCCGTCTAGAAGCGACTTCAGAAATTAACAAACTTAACTACTATATAAAGTAAATTGTATTTTGTACATGATTTTCATTTTATCATTGTGCTCTCTTACAGTGTCTCAATTATGTACACTTACCCTATGTAACATTACAATTACAATCAATTACTGCTTCATCATCAATTAAGTGTATTTCGTTAAATATTTTTTGTGCAATTTGCAGTCGATGTAAGTAATACTGTTTTCCCAACTTTTGTGTGATTGTATTTTTGGCAATGACCAAGATATCATATGTGGAATTTTCATACATTTCCATTAATTTTGTGCTGTCACATAATGCGCTTGCTAATGCTTGAATAAAAGCATCCAAAGGACAAGAGTTTCTTAAAAAATACGGTACAATGTTCAACACATGGGGATGAGTTTAATTCACTATATTCCCATTTTTTATTAAACTGATTTCATCTCTCTTATTGTCAGTTACATATTGGATTTCCGTGCATGGTGTTCTATAGATTGTGGCGTTCTTATTCCTCCAGTTTTCCGCTGTATTTGGTTCTAAAAGAGAATTTATTAGTTAACTGTCATATATAGTTAAAGAGTTTTTTTTAAATTGTATTGCGTTGATCAAAATACCTAACTATACTCCGTTCCATCTATGATTAAAGCAAAAGAAAGGATGGAACCAATTTCACCTTCATTTTCATTGGTTAATTAGCTAATCTTTTTTTATATAACTAAAAGTAAGTAATAAATTAAAAATGTTATCAGATTGTTATCCATTTAATAATAATTTAGCTTAACCCTGTCTTGTACCAAAGCACCATCTAATTTATTCTTATTTGGAATTTACTGCATATGCACTAATGACGAGGGGTTGTATCACAATTTAGAATGATTGCGACACCACGGTGTAGTTGTCTAAAAAAATATATTTCAAATCCTGCAATGAAAGGCTTGTCTTGCCTTTTCCTCTTTCCTTATGAGCCAAAACAAAGATTTACAAAATATGATTTGTGAAAGATCAATCATATCATTCATCAATCACATTTTGTTCAGCAAAAAGGATTATGGAGATATTATTGAAATTTTGTATTGAAAACAAATAAATGGAATCTGCGACTAGAGGCCCTTGCCATTAGCTAATGGTATATGAGTATGAGCGTGAAAAAAGTATAGTGTTAATGATAAGTTTTTTACAAAGTTTTTTTATAACTTACCGTACGTTTGTATGTTGCAGTCTTCTGTTTCTTGATATATAACATCTTCTGAAAAAAAGACAGGTTTCAGTAAGTATTATAGATAAGTAAGGTATACTTTACCCAGGAATACTGGACGGTATTGGTAATAGCGGAGTTCACTTCACAAGTATTTGCATCTAAATAAATGTAGATATCATGTTAAAATTCTAACAAAAAAGTTATAATTTTACTCACTTTGATCACATGTTTTTGTTATAACCGGATCTTCATTTTCTGCTAATTTTAACATGCCAAGTATGCTTTTTATGTGTTGTATCAGAAATTTATCCACGTTCAGTGGAAGTTAGTTGTGTCCAAAAGTAACCTGTTTCACGTCTTTAAATTAACTTTCAACGATTGCTGAAGAACCCGTATGACCACCGTAACCAAATTTTGGAACCATTAAAACAGACCATAACATTATAGAATCTAAAAATTTTAAGAAGTTCTTAAACGGTAATACATAATAGTAATTTGGATCATAAGAGATAGCATTTACCATTTCGCTGCTTTAAAAATCCAAACTTTGGATCCATGTTTTTAAACAATTTGGTGTTTCGTCGTAACAGGCTTCCATGTCTTTTCAATTTGTATCATCTTTGTCATGTTCAATCACTGCTTCTTCAAAAGCAATTAATTTTTTCAAATTATCTATTGCCGTTTGTGATGGAGTGAGGTTCCCCAAATGTGCTGCACTGTAAATACTTTGACTACATATTAGTAGATCTAAAATAATTTTTTCTGCCTGTGCTAAATTGTCACACTTAATAAGTTGTCCTAAAGCTCTAAAGTAAAACCCTTTCTTAAGCTTGTCTTGTTTCTTTAGACAGTCCCACTGTGTTATACTTTTCATTATATGAGAATAATCTATTCTTAAGAATACTTTTGGTGGAGCTGTGTTATTGACGATACTGTTGAAACATAGTCCTTCATATTGAGCTAAAGAAGAGTAACCCATCGCATGCGCTAATCCTCTAAGTAAAGCCGCCGAATGGTCACATTCAATCGTTTTTGGCATCGAAGCGCCTCGTCTTAACCACTCATTTCACCATAGTAACAAATGATTTATATTATGAGTTTCGGAAAGCATTTGGTATACCGGATTTTGACCGTGTTTCTTTTCGAGATGTATTCCCATGGAGTATAAAAATATATGCCCAGATAACGGAATTTGACCGTGTTTCTTTTCAAGATGTATTACTATGGAATATAAAAATATATGCCCAGATAAAGTGCCATTTGAACGTTTGATTTTTTTAACCATGGATCCCGTTGCATCCACGACTATAGTCGAATTGTTAACCTTCTTACAGTAGTTATTATATATGTGTAGTTGTCCCGGGAGAAGGTAATGCACATAAAATGGAGCATATCCGAAGTTTAATAAAATGCAGTCGTAAGGAGCATTAAATTTCATATATGCTATTGTTAATATTGGTGATTTTTCAATCTCTACTTCTAATAACTTATCTCGCTTTTGCTGTTTGCATTTTCGCAACACTTCGGAAGTGTAAAGTGTTGCGGGCTCTGCTTCACCATATCGCAT
This sequence comes from Vesta saturnalis, assembly GCA_036346205.1. Classification (NCBI taxonomy): domain Eukaryota; kingdom Metazoa; phylum Arthropoda; class Insecta; order Coleoptera; family Lampyridae; genus Vesta; species Vesta saturnalis. Next base: position 1,792,642 of record JARFJB010001941.1, read on the forward strand.
CCTTTTGTTCAAATCCGAACCAACTTCGTCACGAAGATCATATTTTAAAAATCTGTTTGACTTTGTACACCGACAAAGAGGAAGGTTTGTAGTCTGCGTCAAGTGTATTTTAAAGTATATCGGTGCAGAGGGTGTATTAATTATTTCAAACCTGAACCAGTTATTGCAATCTTTACAATATGCCAAAAATATTCTACCACATTCGGATATGACATATCTCTTGAACATTATACAACATCTAACATGTGTGTTGATCTCTTCAAATGTTTTAAAGAAAATATTCGTCCAATTAAAACGCAATTTATTCTTAGAGCCTAGAATATTATTCCAGTCTTGAAACTTAAGTAACTATATATATATATATATATATATATATATATATATATATATATATATATATATATATATATATATTGCAACAATAATGGTCCAAACTATTGTCTTCACTTTCAGAATTACTTGTGAGACTCCTTTCGTTCTCAAGGATCATTTCTTCAGTTGCAGTTGACTGAATCCCAAGGATATGTTCTTGACAATTTCCGCGGTTCTTTTACGTGACGTAGGTATAAAATGCATTAGCAGACATACCTCCAGAGTACTTCTCACTAAGAATATTCCACACAGTGTAAGACTTTTTACATCATCCTTTTAGTATGCCATTTTTATATGAAACTAGTAATTTTTTAATAATTTCAATGTTCACATGTCGCGGTTTACCCTTAACGCGAGTCAAAAATTTCGAATTAATAAAACACTTAAGACGCACATGAAATTTATGTAACTAATAGAAGTGACAAGAACGTTTTGAAACTGAGTATTTATTTGAAAAGTTAGTAATTTAACTGTATAAAGCTTTAATGGTGACTGCAACATTTTCTTTAGACAGTAGGTTTCCGTTTACTTTTTCTCTTACCTTATCATAGTTACAGGAATATCAAAATGATATTTGGATTGAAAAAATGTTAATTCAACAATAACAGCTTCGCCTTATAATCTAACGAAGATCAATTTCAGCATTTATGATTCACCATACGTGCCCCCATTCATTCAATGTGTAATAGCTGTATAGATACAATTATCTTTAGAAAAGTTTTATTTTATAAAATATCTGTCGTTTGATTTGAAGTACATATACGTAAGGAAAATGTAACCAAAATTATTTAATAACAAAGCATTAATTTTTTTTTAATTCCTGCATCCGTGAGTTGGTAGTGCCAATTAAATGTTTGTAGGTGTTTTCATTGGAACGCAATGTTTGTAATAACTTTTTTCCTATTAGGGCGCAAAATTTTGTTTTGATGGCGCAAGACGGCGCTTAATAAGCGCCTAATTAATGCCTAAGAAGAAAATAGTTTTTAACAAAATCCGCGGTTCCATGAAATCGGCCGTATTAACGCACCTTTGTAATAACTTTTTCTTATAAGGGCGCAAAATATTATTGCAACGGCACCTTACGGCGCTTAAAGGGTGCCTAGTTATTCTGCAAAAAGAAATTAATTTATAAAAAAATTCACGGCTCGGTGAACTTGGCCGTATAAATGTAATTTTTGTAATACCTGCTTTCCTATTAAAGCGCAAAACTTTATTACAACGGTGCAAAATGGCGCCTAATGAACGCTTAATTATACATATAGTTTAATTCTTCTATTATAACACGGCTATCTTCACACACCTGGGTGTTGCAGGTAAATTCATTGTTTACATACATGCCGTTCTGTAAAGTCTATCCACAGTCGGTAGGATTCAAATGTGCTTCTGCTTCTTGCCATATTTGAATTTGCAAATAGGCGCGCAGACTGTAGAACTTAACTGCAGACTCTTTTGGGGAAGTTGTTCAGGTTTGACAAAGCTTTTAGCTTTTGTCACTCTCGACAAAATACTTTGGTGCCTACATGTTCATTGTTTCGTCTCTGTTCCCATTGAAAAACTAACCATTGATTTCTGACCGATCCCTTCAAGTTGTTTTGGACTGTGAGCTGAAAAATGACAGGGGGCCCCGTAAGTAGATGTCATCTAATGCGCAATTGAATACAGACTGTTATCCAATGTGGAACATCCTTGAAGTTGTCACACCCTGTATAAGCATGCATGGCTAGTACAGCTATAGCTAATTCTTCTCCAAGAGAAGATCTTTACGAATCTTTTACGAATATTATAAACATTATGTGATCGTGCTTGGTCGCTTCTGAAGACCAAGTTGTGCTTTGTTGTCATATTTCACCAATAGATAAGTAAAATAAGTAGATCTGTGTCTTCGCCAATGATAGTTGTATCTGCATGTATAACTCAGCATCTATATTCTTCCATATATTTTTAGATGAGATCAATAAGTCTCTGTTTGTTTTCTTTATTGGAAAGAAAAACTTTTTTCTTGCCAGTAAACTTCATTTCTGGTGTAAAGTTAACAGATGGTACTATTGCATGATACCGACGTGCATGGTACTTGGTTTTAACAAAGTCTGCATACATTTTAGCAATATCTTTACATGTACTCTCTTTTTGCCTAGGCAAGCGATGTAAAAGTCAAGTACATACTGTACATTTGTTTCTTCTTGTTGTAGAGGTGTAGGATTAGGGTCTACATTTGTCACATATGTGACAATTGCTTTTGCTATTTGGGGCTTATCGGCTGTCAACATAACTAACGGACTCTCAAATAATGCTGAAAGGAACGAACATAGTTCACATTTCATAACCTCGCGCAAGTCAATACCTTTTGAAGAAGATAGTGTGTATAATCGTTGAAACAATGAGGCTGGGTCAACAGTTCCATTCTCTTTGGGTAACTTTACATGAGTAGACGAACTCATCGTTTTTGCTTTATCCTTGCGTCTCAGCTTGACTGGAAATACTTCTTCTCCCTTCATGTTTTCTAATATTTGTGTTCCAATGGTGCGGAAATTTTCAACATTCACAATTTCTGCTGCACTGACACCAGTGACTATGTTCTGCAATGCTGGTCCACAGAAGTAAGGTGAAATAGGTCTCAATATGTTGTAAATTTTGTCTGAATCTTCTTTATCACGTTTAACCTTTGACGGAGCCTGTGTTGCTCAACATTCGTAAAACTTTGCATTGCTTGGTTGTATGCACAGGCATTGCTAATAACCACATCATCCTTTGTATCTCAGACATTCCCCCACCTCTTGTCAATCCTCCATTGGTTTTTAATGATCTCATAAGACTGTTTGATGACATATCTGGCACCAGGCTAGCGCAGTTTCCATTAGAACGTCTAACCACATGACCGCCATTTTTAAATATAATATAGACTTCTGGATGCGTATTGTGAAGTTTTAACATATTTTGAAGATGTAGGTAGACAGATTTTGTATAATTTGTGTGACCAGAAGCTGCGAAAATCGGCAGCGCTTCTCTCAATGCTTTAAGGAGTAATGTAAACGAGCCTATACGATCTGATGTGATAAACTTACGTACACTATTTACAGCACATTGATATTCTAATAAATTATGAATAATCTTCAGAGACGCACTCGATTCCAAATCTGTTATCTGAATTATACCAGTCATTAACTTATCATACGTAAAAGCATTCTTCTTTCAAATCATCTTCTATACAAAACAAATCATCAAGAAGCATCGTTCTTATCGACTATAAGATCGGCTGTAACTAAACATGAATAGGCTTTCTCACTCATTATATGGGGAACAGTGCGATCTGCACATATCCCTTCAAGTATCTCTGCAAGTCCTGAACCTGCCATTAGAGAACTAATTGCGTCCATCCAATAAATTCATAGTTGTGTAGAAATTTCCGAGTAACAAAACGATAGATTAGATTTCAGGGTGTTCATCTCTAATAATTGAAGCTTTCCAGAACAAAGGTCTATCGAATGTCATTATAGGCGGTACATTGTTTTTGTCTGCCAAGTTTTTAAGAAATTGTAACTTTGAAAAAATGCAGCTCATATCACTTGGATTTAAATCAATCATTGGTAAAAATTTGATAGCTGCCTCTCCAGTGTGAACTAATTCTTCTTTGCCATAGACAATTCGCATCATACCAAACCATTGTCCTCTAGTTGGCTTCAAGAATCCAGAGATTTGCCAAACAATATCTACCATACTATGATTGTTTGTTGTTGCATGAAGGCCTTTAAAGACAAGGCTTTTTAAAAGATTTTTTGCTGCCTTATAATCTAGTATCGGTATTTTATTATGTTGGAGAAGCTCCTCATTCGTTATTTTATGACGTGTGACAGATGTAATTGATGGTTCGGATGGTGATATAGCTGCAATCATTCCCATTCCATGAATCGTGTTTCTTCCATCAAGAGTACATACGTTATGGTTCACATTGTCTGCAACCACAAGTACCTGACATTGGTTTGTAACTGGTAAATTAGTAGATGACGCAAATGCTGCATTCCTTCCGAACATTATTATAAGATGTTGAGAATCCATGTGTGTGCAGGGTGTCTATGAGGTATCTCAAACGGAAATGATGATATAGTTGCACGCCAAGACCTGTTTGTAATAGTGACGCTATTGATCTTGGACAAGAAGATTGTATTATGGCTTGACCAATGGATGCTACTTTTAGTTCTGTATTCTTTCCAGCAAACATCTTTGACAGTTATAATAGTAATGACTCTGGCAGGAAATTTAAAGCAACTTAAGGAATAAGATCATCAGGGCCGGGATACGTATCTGTATTGTTTGCAGCTTTTGATTTTATTTCATTTTTTATTGTTTTATTAGTTTCTATGAACATAGTTTCTTGTGACCCAATATCGACATCTTTTTTATTGTTATACTGTCTTAATATTACGTCCGCAGAGTCTTGCAGGCTAACTATATTTTCCTTTCCACTTGCTTTGTTGTTCAATTAACTTTCGCCGCATATATTGAAGGTTATACGCTGAAACATTTATTCCCATTAAGTTGGTTTCCATGAATTTGGTTAGGTTAAGTACTGTTACTTGTTTGTCCTCCGTGTCATTGGCTTCCAAATAATCACAAGATTTCAGAAAGGCTTGGCATTGGGCTACAGATAGTGGTCGACCTGTGTTTTTAATTTTTTTAGTATGTACATTTCGGTATCATATGCAATAGGAATTTGTCTTCCTGATAGAAAATTCACACTGCATGATTGGTGGTACACGCAATGGACCGCAAGCAAATCAGAGACAAATTCTGTGCGACCTTTGACAACAACAGACCATTCGTCTTTTCTTTCAACAGAACAGTGCATACTGGTTTGGCCAAATTCGTGCGTTAGAAACTTTTTACATCCACTTTTTGAACCATGCTTGTTATTCTGTACTAGGTCAACGTGAGTGGTACATAAGTGGCAATCGGTCTTTGGATTGTATTTCTCGTTGCTTGAGCGACTATTTCTCTTGCCTCCAGAAACATTCGTCTCTTCAGTTTTTAATGATTGACCAAGCAATCGTTTGTCCATAAACTTTTTACGACATGCTATGTGCACTTTACATCCTGTGGTAGCCATAATATCATTTCCTCGGCTCTGACTAAAAGTATTGATGGAAGATGATCCTTTCACTGTAAGAGTTACGCTTCTTTGGACGTTAATATCTTTCTTACAAATTATACACACACTGGAAGCTTCCATTTTGAATTATTCAACTTCACGCCTGAAACAGAAAAAATAGTTTTTTATCGAACCGTATCTTGAGGGCGCCATTTGCAAATTTGGGCAAGTTGCCAGGGTGGGATTGATGGGGATTTTTAAGAGATTATAAAGGACACTCTTAGCTATCCATTGCAAAAAAGATCGCTTAAGTTGCAATTTTGTTGGGGTTAGGCCTTATTTTTTCATAAAATGATTGTACTATAAAAACACGTTGCACAAGTGTAAATAGCACCGCTAACCTGCATGTGCAGATTTTCAAAGATAAACGATTTGCGATTGTCGACTAACAGGTTTTGTACCTGGAGAAACTACGCTCGACATCGACAGATGTAACTGGCGCGTACTTGAAGAAACAAAGGTCATTCCCCGTTAAGTTTACTTCAAAGTCAGCAATAGAACAGTTGCCCCCAGTTATAATAGAAATGTTACATATGGTGTTGTAACCAGTGTTTTTTCCAAAACCTTTTCAAGTTTTATATATTTATTGATTTTCCGATAGCACTTCTACAATTACTTAGATCTGTATATACTTTCTTGGTGAGTGCTATAAGATCTGGTATATGTTGTCCTATTTTTTCTAATGTAGTAATTGCAATAGGAGCTCCAAAATTTGTTGTGATATACGTAAACTTTCTTCCATATTTGGAACACGAAACATTTCTTGTGCAATACCGATAGAAATAGCGTCTTCACTTTTAAAACTGTTCACCACCTGTTTCACAAGTTTTCACAGTAGTAAACGCACGCGTTAAGCCATGTACCCCATCTCGTGAGAATCGGTTCAGGTGGTAAGGCAACACCAGGTGTTTCAGATTTAAAACATTCAATTCTTGATGGAGCTTTTAGAAACACCTTCTTGACATTGGAGATAACTCGGTCAACATTTGGATAATATTTTCGTACTTGTTTTGCTACTCTGTGTATAGTATGAGCGAGACAATTAACAACGCTTTAATTGAGTTGGTTGCCTTAACCGTATATGGAGCGGCGTCACTTAAAAAGGGCAGCACGTCATCATGTTGTACACCTTTGGGCCACAATAAAAACATAGATTTATCAAAGAGTTTGAAAATTGTGGAATAGCTCGCTTTCTTCAAAATTTCAGTGGTTAAGAGGAAGATTTTTCCAACGTTGGCGATTTCAAGAGTTCCTATCACTACATTAGCCACAAATCTACCGTCTACGTCAGTCGCCCCATCAATCGATACCCAAATTTTTTTCCCACACAATTAAAAATAGACAGAGATGGTAAGAATTAAGAATCTTTAACAATTTAATAATATGCTAACAATAAACGTTAAACATAAATAGAGCTATTGGCCAAGCGGTAAAATTATAGGACTGGTAATGCAAGAAATGAGAGTTCTAACTCCCAACGGGAAAATGACTTTTTTTTTTTTGTTAAAATTGTTTTTAAATTTTATTTTAATATGCATTTACACTTTAAAATTGCATACTTATTCAAAATGAAATTAGTTTTAAATGTGTTGTGACTTACATTGCACATTACCTAAAAAAGTAAAAATCCTTAAGGAACTTAGTATAATTTTTGTTTTAGATTAGAATAAAAGTGTTGAAGGATATGCAAAGCTCAAAAAATTTCAGTTTCATTTTAGCATTGTACGTAGAGTTTTATTATGTAATTATATAAACCCGCCAGTACTTTTATTGTTTTATATGTATATATACGAGAATGTTGGGTGGAAACTCCAGGCTTTTTTGTTTATGTTGTGAATCCAACATTTGCTTTTCTTTTTTTTTTTGGCTCTTCTAATAAGGCACTAATCACGAATACGTCAGTAGACTGAGGGGTCTTGTGTCTAATTAAGACGTTATAATTAAAAGTGGTGGGGGAAGACACTTTCACCACCTAGTCACGCCCCTTTTCCGGCGCCATTTTCATCCCCTTGATGGCAGTTTCAATCCCTTGATGCTGTATTTATACTACTTACCCCGTAATTAGGGCCCTTTTGGGGGTTGTAAGAGCTTTTTGTCAGTCCAGCCCCGGGAGGGTAGGCAACCGCAGTCGCACTGTGGGTACTCACGAGACCTGGTGGAGAAGGAGTGGGGCAAGTCAAAGTCTCATTTAATTAATAATAATTAAATTCCAGCTCCACTTTGTTTTTAATTATGAGTCATAATTAAATTGTAGCGCCATTTTGTTTTTAATTATGAATCATAATTAAATTGCACCAGCATACTATTGTTTTTAATTATGATTCATAATTAAATTGTATCGCTATTTTGTTTTTGATTATGAGTCAATTAAATTGTAGCACAATTTTGTTTTTAATTATGAGTCATAATTAAATTGTATCGACATTTTGTTTTTAATTATGAGTCACAATTAAATTATCTTGTAACTTGTTCTCGAGGGCCCTTCATACTATCTCATAAGACAGGTATAGGACGCTGGAACTTGTTCTCGAGTGCCCTCATACTATCTCATAAGGCAGGTATAGGGCGCTGGAACTTGTTCTTGAGGGCCCTTCATACTATCTCATAAGACAGGTGTAGGACACTGGAACTTGTTCTAGAGTGCCCTCATACTATCTCATAAGGCAGGTATAGGACACCGGAACTAGCTCTCGGGTCTTCGTCTTTCTGTTGGGGCCCCCCTTGGCAGGGAAAACTTGAAATTTGAAGTAGTATTATAATGAGGGGTTCGATTTCATCTCTAAGACAGCTGTAGGACTCCGGAACTTGTTCTCAGGCATTCGCCCCCTGGTCAGCTATGTGTTTCCGGTACTTGTTCGAGGGTATTCACACCTGTTCGAGCCTCCTTATTAATTATGAGTCTTAATTAAAAGTAGTGGATCATATCAATCAATCAGTCAAACCAAATAATCAACCAAATCAATTAATCAATCAATCAAATTAATTAATCAAATCGATTAATGACGGCCATTTTTTTGGTTTTGAATTAAAAGTCAACCTCAATCAATCGGATCAATCCCAGTCAAATCAATCAATCTCAGTCAATTCAATCAAAAAGATGAGCTAACAATTCTTCATAACCTTCCGGTAACGACTCGTCCACTATGTATATGCCTAACTTCCATGAGCGATCGCTTACTTTATAGATAAGACTAACTGATACTTAGAGTTGGTACTCTTCCTGAACCTGAGGGCACCGGCGTGGGAAAACAGTCGATCATCCGCAGATTAATCTTAATCTAATCAATCTCAATCAAACCATAACTGCAGCTTGCAAAAACCAGCTTGACATTCAAAAATACTGGTACGGTTTAACTTATAGCTTACAAAAACCAACCTTCAATTCAAAAATACTGGTTTGGTTTAACTTACAGATTACAAAACACAACTTTCAATTCTAAAATACCGGTTTGATTTAACTGACAGCTTGCAAAAACTAACTTTCAATTCAAAAACAGGCGGTTGGATTTAACTTACAGCTTGCAACAATCAACTTTCATTTCTAAAATAGGAGTTGGATTTAACTTACAGTTTGCAAAAAACAACTTTCAATTCAAGACTACCGATTTGGTTTAACTACGTCATAGAAATTTTGGTAAACATTTTTGAAACACAGCGTATATTTATAACCAAACTTGAAATCAGGCCTCTATACTATTTTACATACAAGGACTGTCTTATCGGAAATACCTCTGTCAAAAAGGGGCTTAGATTTTTTATAAACATGCTTGAACACACTAAGTCGTTATTGAAAATGGGCACATGCCTGGAAGCAAATAAAACAAGTTGACTTCCATTTCCAATTTTGATAATACAACTGGATTGCGTGTGTAATATCAATGTATCATTAAAATCACATTGCTTTATTATGGATTTTTTGACCTTATGGTTGTGTAATGATGATGATTATGAACATTGGGTGGAGTCCTACGGTGTGGTATCGATGTTAGTTTCAAATCACAGGTGTATTATGAAAATTGGAAATGGAAGTCGATTTGCCTTATTTGCCAGAAGGCATTTTTCCATTTCCAATAACGACTTAATGTGTTCAGGCTTGTTTATGAACCTAAAACATTTTTTGACAGAAGTATTTCCGATAAGACAGTCCTCGTATATAAAATAGTATAGAGGCCTGATTTTAAGTTTGGTTATACGCTGTGTTTCTAAGAAGTAGTTAAAGCAAATCGGTATTTTCGAATTGAATTTTAGAAATGAAAGTTGATTTTTGCTAGCTGCAAGTTAAATCAATTTGGTTTTTTAGAATTGAAAGTTGGTTTGGCAAACTGTTACGTAAATTAAACGCTATTTTTGAAATGAGAGTTGGTTTTTGCAAAATTTATGTTTAATCAATCTGGTATTTTAGATTTGAAAGTTGATTTTTGCAAGGTATAATTAAACGAAACCGGTATTTTTGAATTGTAAGCTGGTTTTGCAAACTGTAACTTAAATCGAATGCTATTTTTTAAATGAAAGTTGGTTTTTGCAAACTGTAAGTTAAACCAATTTGGTCTTTTAGACCTGAAAGCTGGTTTTTGCAAGCTGTAAGTTAAATCGAACCGCTATTTTTGAATTGAAAGTTGGTTTTGCAAGCTGTAAGTTAAATCAATTTGGTATTTTTGAATTAAGGGTTGGTTTTTGAAAGCTGTGAGTTAAATCAAACCGGTATTTTAGTATTTTTGAATTGATAGTCGGTTTTTGTAAGCTATAAGTTAAGCCATACCAGTACTTTTGAATTGTAAGCTAGTTTTTGCAAGCTGTAAGTTATGATTTGATTGAGATTGATTTGCGGATGATCGACTGTTTTCCCACGCCGGTACCCTCACTTTTAGGGACTCTCAGTGCCCGTTAGTCTTATCTACAAAGAAAGCGGTCGCTCATGGAGTTAGGTATATACAGTGGGAGAGTCGTTACCTGAAGGTTAACTCAGCTTCTTGATTGAATTGACTGAGATGGATTGATTTGATTGGGATTGATTGATTTAATTGAGGTCGATCTGATTGAGATTGGTTTCATGAATTGATCCAATTGCTTTGATTCATTAATTGATTTGGCTACTTTTAATTATGACTCATAACTAAAATCGATTTGATTAAGTGATTGATTGATTGATTGACTTGATTGATTGATTTGGTTTGATTGATTGATTTATTTGGTCCACTACTCTTAATTACGACTCATAATTAATAAGGGGGCCCGAACAGGGGATAAAGACCGGCGAACAAGTACCGGAAACATACATATGACAAGGGGGAGAAGGCCAGAGAACAAGTTCTGGAGTCATATAGCTGTCTTGCGAGATGTAATCGAACCCCTCATTATAATACTATTTCAAATTGCAAATTTTCCCTGACTAGGGGGGCTAACAAAGGGGCGGAGACCCGAGACCCAGTTCCGGTGTCCTATACCTGTTTTATGAGATGGTATGAGGGCACCGGAGAACGAGTTCCAGCGTCCTATACCTGTCTTATGATACAATTTAATTATGACTCATAATTAAAAACAAAATGACGATACAATTTAATTATGACCCATAATTAAAAACAAAGGGGTGGTGGTGCAATTTAATTATGACTGATAATTAAAAACAAAACGGCATTCGGAATTTAATTATAACTCATAATTAAAATAATTGGACTTCGACCTGCCCCACTACTTCCCCCACCGTCTTACGGGATTACCCTCAGGGGACTGAGGTTGCTTGCCCTTCATGGGTTGGGCTGCCAAAAAGGCAGAGCTCAACATTTTGAAATACAGTTTTCTTTTTTAGGCGTCGCAGCAGCACTTTCGTGCAGCATGTGGGGACAAAAATGCCGCATTGGCTTCCTGTCACCTCGCGTCGCCTAAATATGCGTGCACAAAATGATAAACAAACTTGTTTTACCCACTGATTGTTTACTGAAAGCATTTAAGGATCACCACTAGTTCCCTGACAAGTGAATGCTTCATTTTCAATTGTACATAAATGAAATGGAGATACAGGCCATGTTTCTGCAAAATAACTGTATATTTTCTTACACTCTTTGTACGATGTTAATCTTGTCAACAATTTCTTTTTAATAGTAGCGATCTACATCTCTTTCAAATATCCAGCCAGAAATCACAAGCTCTTGATCATCTTGTAATTTTAGATCATCTGATAAAGGTAAGCAGATGGGCCGAACATAATCTGTAGAATAAATTTTTAGCGATTAAATGCGCAGTCTGTATGACTTACCTGAGTATTCAGCTGGCCTGGAAAGTCGGATAAGTCCAATATCATTCAGTCTTGATCTTCTACTAAACCTGGGGTGTATAATTATTTGTTCAACTTCAAATTCCTGAACAGGATCGGTACATTTTTCACCAATATTGTGATATTTAATGCAATCCATATCACTGGTTACATTGAAATCACCAAGCCGCACCGCTGTTCTGAATATAACTTTAATCTTCAATTTGTTATGCTAATTGCACATACTTACACGCTCAAACCCAGAGTATTTGGACAATGTCCTGCAGTGAGCACATATCGTGTGTTGATTAAGGTCTTAATGATTTGTCTTTGTCATTCAGTAATTGAGCAATCCATGGAAATTCATCTATTGAGATGTTATCATTATCCCTATTGTAATCATCGATGCGTTGCAAACCGTAATATTTTCTGGGCGCCAAGAGGTCATTTAAACAAATTACTAGCCCTGTCCGAATAATTGTTAAATATGCATTATAGGAATATGGCATTTACCTGCAATTTCTAGTATTACAATTACGCGGAGTAAGTGGTACATCATTATGGATTTATCTGAAAATGAAAAGAAAACTTTTTAATAACGAAATACGCAACTCTAAATATGTTACTCCACGTATAGTCTCGATGGGAATTAATTACAAACAAATGCATATTTACTACATGGTCTATTTAAGAATCTTTTATAACGCTTTTAGTAGACTGGTATGTCTTAAAATGCTTCTCTTTTCAATTACAATTGAAAATAATTTCCAAATTAATCTAACTCTGAAAACAAGAAGGCACTGCGATATTCCGTTGCCGAGATCTTGATCGATTTCTAATGACACCCGAAGGAACGACCGACCGACCGACAATTGGAGCATCTATAACTTGGATATATTCTATTCTAAATTGGAAGAATCCATTTTCTTTTTAAGTAGTAAACATAAAATATCAAAAATAATCATTTGTGGTGACCTTAACATAAATGGCCTTATCATGAATAATAATTTTCCACATTTGCAAGATATAATGTCTTTTAATTTATCTTCAGTATTTAATGCAGCCTCAAGAATAAGACAGATTCAAAGTGAAATTGATTATATATTTACCAATTTAAGTTGTTCTCCAACAAATTCTAAAGTTGTACACTGTGATATCTCCGACCACAGTTTATTAGAGTACCAGATACCACTGAAACTAAAGTTCGTTCATATTCTTATCAAAACATTCAGAATTTTATGAAAAATCTAGGTGTTGAAGATTGGTCAAATGTTTACCATAATGAAAATATTGACTATCAGTTTAATAATTTTATTGCTACAATTGGACATCACTTTAGTGAGTGATTTAAGTTTATTAAGGTAAATAAAAACGGTAACAAGACTTGGCTAACAACCGGTATTAAAAAATCAGCCTCTAGATTAAAAGATCTTGTAGGATTTTTGTCCTACATTTCTTACTTTATTTGAGAACACGAAGGACCATGGGATTTTAGAAAACATTTTCTTTATTAACACAATACAAAACTATGCTAATATTACACAATGTCCGACTCCAACAGAATTCGTGAAATTCTTACAAACGCAAATAGTAGGTAATTAAATGTGCACATAATTTAAGCGAGAAAGAGAGAGATATTTTTTTTTAGCTTAGGATATGATTATATTTAGAGATTGAGCGTGTATTTTCGGAGAATTAAAATAAATTATTAAATATTTGTGAAAAAATAAACTAACTCGTGTTACATTTTTTCCATAACTACAACAACGCATATATATATATATATATATATATATATATATATATATATATATATATATATATATATATATGTGTGTGTGTGTGTGTGTGTGTGTGTGTGTGTGTGTGTGTGTGTGTGTATGTATATACCGGGTTGGAAAATATTTCTTTAACATCCTGCCCTCCAGCAGAAGCAAGGCTTCATGTAACTATAAACAAAAGAGAGTAAAACAAATAGAGCGACGGAAAACAAAACTATCGAAAATAACATTTAATGAATAGCGAGCTAGGTGAATTTTTTTTAATATTACCAACTTGAGGAAGTTGACATTATTTAATTGTACTTCTGGTGAATTCACTATCTTGCGTTTTCAAACATACAACCCTGACCTTGTAACGCCTCTTTCTTTACAATAATTAAATTTAAAAGGGTTCAATTTAATTTATCTCGGTATAGCTCAAATCGGGCCTTGTCTTAACAAGACGGGGGTAGTTCGTATCGTGGTGCTCAACACTGCACTCTTTGAATAATACAACAAAACTATTTTAAACGTATATTACCTATTGTTTTATAAATCTAAGATAATCTAACCTACAGAAAATAACAATAATATAACAAAACAAATCTTATGGGGTATTACCCGGGATGTCCTGGTTAGCAGCGCCCGTTAGGCTGGTCCCCCGTGGACGGTAGTGGTCGCTACTGGATCCTGGGCCGTTTCTGTGGAAATATAAATTATTGAGGTTCAATGGTTGGTGTGTTATGATCCAAAAATCCTACTAATGACAATTTAATTTTGTCTATTATGACACGGTAGCCAGGTATTTGTTCAGGTGGCGCTAAAATTCTATACATTTTAGATAAGCTGGGGCAACGAACGCGTTGGTGCCTTTAAGAAGGTCAACGAGAAAATCAATAAGTTAAAGTAACCTTGGTCCGCATGATTATTCTTATACGTGATTTGGCTTTCAGGCTGACTGGATATGAGCTCAGTACTTAGAATGATTTATACAGGGTAGGTTACTATTTATATGTATTAAATGCAAATTGTACGTACGCGTTTAATTATCTAACCTAACTAAACAAGCTGATCTCAGGATTTCTTAATTAATGGAGAACGTATTTACAGTAATGAAATGAATACCTAACATTTAATTATCCCGAAAATAAATGTATTAATTCTTTATTATTAGAAAAACGTCTGTTTTTGTTAAACACGGATACTTTTCGTATTAGCGAAACTTACTCTAACTAACAAATACAGGGAAGACGGAGTTTATCACGATCTTTTACGTTAATAATTATTAAAGATTGCTTCTTTATTAATTGTTATAAACGAATTAATCGGAGGCGAGTTTACACGACCTTTTAGGACTGTGTGCAATAAATTGAACAATTCTGAGAATTGTTTCCGACGGAATGCAGGTGTTTCAAGTAAGTGATTTACATGCGATTGCGAGACGCAGGAGTACGTTTAATATAATTTATCACGTAGACGCACCACTGGTTCATCCTTATTTCTGGAGGATCACGCGGGTGGTCTCTACGAATGCCGCTTCTGGTATTGAGATTACCTCTAGGTCAAGGCGTCGCTTGTTTGTATTGCTATTTTCCTCAGGATCAGGTCGGTGTATTGTATGTAATGTATGTGTAATATCTGGTTAATGGAGAGCCCTTGCTAAGATTCTGGGTCCAGTCCGTTGGCTGCTGTACCACGGGATCTCCCTGGTGGAGCGGTAGAATTTGAGCGAGTACCCTTCTTGCCGCTGGAGTAAATGGAAGATGCCTTCTGGGCGTTAGGCCGAAATAGCAACGTCCTGGTTTGTGTATATGGGTGTCGAAGGCAACTTCAGGCTTTACAGCCTGTCATCTACTTCTAGTGTGTGTACTGGTTGCAGAAGGTAAGTTCAGGCTATACAGCCCGGGGTATACTTATAGTGTGTACTGAAACGGTTAGATAACTTCAGGCTCTGCAACCCGTCGTTTCTCTAGGTGTCTGGTGTAATGTTTTAGGAACGTGTTGCAATAAAACTTACGTGCTGTTAACCTTAGCGTAACTCAACCAGCAGTTTGATTGTACAAAGCTGATTGACTGGTGACGGCAGCGAAGTAACGCGACTAAAATGCATGATGATTCAGGATAAACGGATGCGGTAATCGGCAGATCGGCGACGTATACAACGACACTAACTACGACAGGCGCGCGGTCTGGATCTCGGTTCTGGCTGCTGAAGACGCGAGCGTATCAGGATAGCGGAGTCGCGAAGTAACAAGTAGCGGCAGGTGGTCGCGATAAAGTAGCGAAGAAAGTAGTCGCGGACAAGTAGGATTTCTTGCGGTAGCGTCGCGATTTTATAGCTGATTCGCGGTGGGTAGATCCGGCTTCTATGCAGGGGTCCTCTGGCTGTGATTGGCTGAGGGTTCTCGGACGTAATAGCATTTTATGTTTTTTAATATCTACGTCGGAGGGGATTGAAATTAATTATTTAAGGTGCAATATCGCGCAATCTTTTGTAATGGGTTTTAATTTTAAACAACTGTACCTATCTTAATTACTGTAGGGCAATTAAAAAAAATTAATTACATAAATTTTAGTAAAGTTAAGCTGGATCTTTACAATCTTTCCATCTGAACCACGCATGACAACTATCACTCTAGCTAGTGGCCAGTTGAGGGGTGAAGTATTTTCTTCTTTTATAAGCACTAGATCATTTCCTTTAAACTAACAGAAGGTTTCAACCATTTTGGTCTATTCTGTAAACGATTGACCATCTCTTCCAAAACATCTGTTTTATTTTGGAACATTGTTGAGAATCAGGAATATGCGTAACAGATTTATCTGAAAAGGATGTTAAAGCAGTACCTATCAGAAAATGATCACGGGTCAGAGAATGGAAATCGGAAGGTTCATTAGAGAGAGCGCAGAGAGGTCTCGAATTTAGAATTGCTTATATTTGGGTTAACATTGTAGAAAATTCTTCAAACATAAATTGAGAATTACCAATGAGGCGATACATGTGATGTTTCGTGCTTTTAATTGCTGATTCCCAGAGTTCACCCCAATGCGGAGACCTGGGTGGTATAAATTTCCACTGGATCTCATTAGAAGAAAGACAGGATAGAATAGAGTCATAATTTGAAGAATTTTTAAAAAAGTCATACAAATCTCTAAGATACTTTTTAGAACCAATAAGATTTGTAGCGTTATCAGTATAAATTACATAAGGGTTTTCTCTCCTTGAAATAAAACGTTTAAATGTCATAAGAAAAGCTTCGAGTGGTAAATTAGATACGAGTTCTATATGTATGGCTTTGGTTACCATAAAAATAAAAAGAGCAATATAATATTTTTTAATTGGAGCTTTTCTCAATCTGGATGACTTTATAATGAACAGACCTCCAAAATCAATTCCGCAATTTTCAAAAGGCCGCGAATTTTGAACTCTGTCTTTTGGCAAGTCTGGCATTATTTGTTGAGACACCGTGGAGTTGAACCGATAACAAAGTATGCAATTTCTGACGAAGGCCATTAAGAGGCCAATATCTCAACTGAACTAACCGTTTGTGTTCGTGAAGCAACAAAAGATTAACGATATAATTATTTGGTGGCAAGGGAACAGGGTGCTTTTGTTCATAACTAATATCAGCGTTTTGTAATCTAATACCTACGCGAATTAAATCATCAGGTCCAATGAAAAGTTTAAAAGATAAGAGCTGTTTATTTGAAAGCGATTTATTATTAGAGAGTTAAAATATTTCTTTAGAGAAATGTTCTTTTTGAAGAGTTTTTAAAATAAAATTTAAGGACTTCGAGAGTTCTTGAACCGATAAAGGTCCAACAATTTTATTGGTGAGATTTTTTGAGCTATAGACAAATCGAAGAATGTAAACTAGGGACCTTTGCATGCGAGAGAACGATGACACTTTCGAAAATATTGATACACAAAAATTGACAGGAGTTTCAGCTGAAACTAAAGAAACTTTTCGTTCTTCAGGAGGATTATTAGTTCTATAATTTTTTCTTGAGTTGTTAAGTTAAGTCCAGGATCATGTAAAAACTGTGGACCAAAAAACCAAAAGTTAAGAGCTTCTGAATTAAATTCACCTCTTGACAGCATATCTGTGGGATTTTGTTTTGATTTAATATAATGCCAATAACACCCTGACGTTAGTTCTTGAATTTGTGATACCCGGTTTGCAACAAAGATATTCCAGCGAGAGGGATGACTTCTACACCACAATAATGCTATTTGTGAATCAGTCCAAAGATGTACTGATTCGACTGCGAGATTATCATAGATTTTTAGAATTTTGTTCACTAATTTTAAAAGTAATACCATACACATAATTCGAGTTTGGGTATAGTAATTGTTTTGAGAGGTGAGATACGAGATTTTGCCGATATTAACATGCAAGATACTGACTTGTCCGCATATTTTACTCGGAGATAAATGCAACCACCATATACAGCAGTACTTGAAATAGAAAAACAATGAATTTGAATTGAATTTATCACTTTATCTAAAACGAGAAAGCGAGGAATTCCAAGATTTTTTTTTTGGGAGATACTTTTGATTCCTGCATCCTAGTCAATTTTTAACAAGTAAAGTTTTTGTATTAAAAGTTTACCTTTGACTATCACTGGATTAACAAGACCAAGAGGATCGAAAAATTGTGCTATCGTAGAGAGAATTTTTCTTTTGGTAATATAATTCTCAACTAGAGTATCAGGAGATGATATTTGAAAATTATCTGAAGAGGGATTCCAAGATAATCCTAACAATTTACAAGGTGACCTTGTAAGATTAGTATCAAATTTGGATATTTGTTCATGAGAAATACTGTGTAAGAATTTATTCCATTTTCTTTCTTAAATGAAATCCCGAGTGACTTAGGAGTGAATTTAATTGAGAGTAAAGAGTTTTCAGCTCATCATAACTATCGCATCCAGCTAAAACATCATTCATATATGTTTGAGCTAGAAGAGCATTAGATGCAAGGGGGTATTGTGTTCCTTGAATAGCTATTTAGCTTTCAAAACACGAGTGGCGACAAAGGGTGCAAAATGTGTCCCATATGTGACGGTGAGAAGCTCAATACATGATAAAGGATCTTGGAGAGAATCACGCCAAAAACTTGATATGGGTTTAACCTAATTTGCCTATACATCTTCTGTATGTCGGCGATGAGTACAAACCTAAATGTACGAAAACGACAAAGGGTATCATATAAATCAGGTTGTACACAATAACCTTTTAAGGTAACATCATTCAGAGAGAAACCTGATGATGTTTTACATGAAGCGTCAAATACAACTCTGAGTTTGGTAGTTGAACTCGACCCTCGTATGATACATAAGGATGAAATAATAATAATAATGTTTATATATTTCCAGCAGACTCACGTCTATAATGGAACTTAACCTAACAACAGAAATAATTATACATTTAGTTCTTATTTTCATATACTTAATATAAGCGAGCAGGTTATACGCTAAAAGTGTTCACATAAGGATAGCACTTTTGACTTAAATTCATTTATGTATAAGTTATCAAAAAATATATCAATACCATGTTTAGAAGTATAATTCACTAACCTTGAACAAGTTATGTAAGGATTATTAAAATGATGAAAGGTGTTTGGAATAGTATAGGTAAATATTGTACTATTACGGCTACTAAGACGTGGACAAAGAAATTCCAGTCTATTTAGTACTAAAGGACAACAAGTAGTACCAAGTATCAATTTTTGTATGAAACTCAAGCAGGAATAATTTCTACGTGCTCGCAGTGAGGTTTCTCTTACTGCACGAAAAAGTTCATCCGAGTCACAATTTTGACATGGGTAAAAACCATATAACCTAAGATGAATGTATTTACAAAATCTTCTTAGTATGCTTTCCAACCGTCTAACATGTATTTGCTGACTGGGCATCCATACTATGCAACAATATTCTAACTTACTTCTAAGGTATAAAATAAAAGTCTAATGCAGTATATGTCACTAAATTCACGTGTGTGTCGCATTATAAAACCTAAAGTCTTAAAAGCATTGTTAACAACATACTCAATATGTGGAACAAATGTTAGCTTGGAATCAAAAACTATACCGAGATCTTTAAATTTAAAACAGCGATCCAGAGGTATCCCTTTCACATTGTAGTAAAACGATACCTCAGTACACTTCCTTGTAAAAGTCATCACCCTACATTTGCTTATGTTAATGTCTAATTTATTACTGGTACACCAAGAAATTAATTTATCAATAGATTCCTGTAACATATAACGGTCATGTACAGAACTTATCTGTTTAACTATCTTCAGATCATCCACATAAAGATAACGAAGTTCTTCTAAAGAGTCTACCACATCATTAAAAAATGTTAAAAAGCAGGGGACCAAGATTAGAACCTTGGGCAACCCCACTATTAACGCTGAATGCATTAGATTTAAAACCTCTATATTCAACAAATTCTTTTCTGTCCATAATCATCGACTGTAATATTAACAATGTGTTATTGCAAACGCCATACCAATCTAATTTATGTAAAGGTACGCAATGATTTACCCGTTGTAAATAGTATCTACTTGTAATCTCTTGTCAAGGGACGAAGACACAAATTGAGTAAATTCATATAGGTTTGTGGTAGTTGATTTACCTTTAATAAAACCGTGTTGCTCAAGTACCATACTACTTGAAACATGTGAGTAAACCACATTAGCAATTATTGACTCAAAAATTTTTGCAAAATTTGATAATAGTGCAATGGGACTATAATTTACTATATTTGAACTATCACCAGATTTAAATACTGGACTTATTTTGGACAGTTTCCAGATAGCTGGATAATTACAAGTATTTACAATTAAATTATAAATATAACATAGTGGTTCTAATAAATACTGAATGCTTTCTTTTACAAAAAAGGGAGGGACTTGATCCGGACCGGATACAAAATTACTTTTTAAGTTTTTCACAACATTTACAATATTCTCATGATTAATGGAAAAAGAATGTAACACTTCTGTAATTTGGAACACGTTCATAGTGAATTGTGTCACACAACATTTATTATTACAGAATTTACACTCAGGCCTCTTGTGGCGCTAAAAATTACACATATGTCCATTATTATCACAATACACACTTGCAAAATAATGTGCAAAGCAGTTGATAATCTCCTCTTGATTATTTAACGTATTGTCAGTATAACTCATTATAGACGGTATAGAGTGGGCTTTCTTTTTTAAGTTAATAAATGACCAAAACTTATTCGAATCATGCTTGATGGTGAAATATTTATTTTCGCCAATTTTGTTAGTGCGGGAGTGAGGAACAATTTCAGCGTGATAGAGATAAACATTCATCTATAAATTTTTTATACTCTGTAAACAGATTAGCTTCTTTCTCGAATCCCTTTTCAAGAGACAGAAATCATCGTTGAGCAAGATTTAGTGATTCACTAAGCTTGCAGTGCTCAGTGGGTGAGTTAAGGGGTACATCAACTTGAAAGCGACCATTTTCGAGAATTTTAGTTGTACGAGTGAACATTTGTTCAGAAATTTCATCTTCGGGAGTGAGAACAGACTTATTTGGCATTTCTTCAATGTTCCAAAAACTTGAAAAAAAGGATTGAATCGAGTTCAGTATAGTTTTCAGAAAATGTACGATCAACGATATCGAAAGCGTATTGGGGATCACCAACACGGAGGTGAGAAGTAATGATGTCGAATTTGGGCCTTATACAGCAGAAAGAGTTGTCGGGAGGTAAAGTATTTCTTAGCTCTGTACATAAAGCCTATTTTACGAGCAGCTGCTGTAGTAGCTGACTGAAGATGGTCAACCCATGATAGCTTTGAAGATACTTAATAACGTAAACAGTGACATGCTATATTGACATTGCCGTTTTGAGAAGTGTGACTGTGAGAGAAAATGTTATTTTTAGGAGATAATTCTTCTATAAAATTTCTAATTGCAGTAAGATCTCGTCCTTATGCTCAGGATCTGTTTGATCCTCTACATCAATTAAATAATTTTCAATTTCATCTTGAGCAGTATTATATTTCCTAAATGCATCTTGCAAAACGTCTTCTCTTGACTTAAATTTATTGGTATCATTTTCAATACCTTTATTTTACAAAACCCAATTATGAATGCTAGTAATTTGAGCCTTAGCACTTGAGCGAGTAAATTTTAAGTTTAACATATCCATTGTGACAATTAAACCTTATGAAATACGTTTTAAGTAAATTAAAATATAGCTCAATAAAAATTAATATAAAAGTAAAACACAAAATGTTCTTTATTGTAAACTACTTGGGAAAATACCTGAACCCTCTTGGAAAGTTGAAAATTCACTTAGTTCTTCTTGGAGATTTGAAAGTTTACCTCCAAATTAAACTACATTCGGCTTCCTTAAAAGGCTGCGACTCACCAAATCGTACCAATGGGACCAAAACGTAGGATTTTTGTCCTACACATCTTACTTTATTTCAGAACACGAAGGACCATGGGATTTTAAAAAACACTTCCTTTATTAACACAATTGAACTTCAATACAAAACTACGCTAGTATTACACAATTTCCGACTCCAATACAATTCGCGAAATTCTTACAAACGCAAATAGTAATTAAATGGGCACATAATTTAAGCGAGAACGAGAGAGATATTTTTAAAGCTTAGGATATGATTATATTTAGAGATTGAGCGTGTATTTTCGGAGAATTAAACTAAACTAACACATGTTACAGTTTTTCCTCAACTACAACAACAACGCAATTCATATATATATATATATATATATATATATATATATATATATATATATATATATATATATATATATATATATACAGTGTTTCTGAAATAGGGTTTCAATTTCTACTGCATGTAGAACTCATTAAAATAGGACAAAATGTTCCTATAAACATGTGCCCTAAAACGCACCCTTAAAAGTTACAGGCCCTTGAAAGGGTTCGAATTAAACTTATTTTATCCAGTTATTTCAAAAACGATAAAAGATAAAGATACGAAATAAAGGGAACATACATAACTTTTCACGCATGACCTAGGCCATTTTTCGTTATTCGAATCATATGCGTCCTTTTCAGGGGATGAAAAGGTATCAAGTCCCTAAAAATTTTGTACGACCTTTTGCAATTTTTTTGACAAATTCATAAATTTTGGACAGTTTTACGTTAAAATGTCGTCTTTGCGTAAGTCGATATCGGCAACGGTTTCTGAATTGATTCCGAAGTGAATAACAATAATTTTATCAAATAATGATCATTTTCAAACTCATGAATTGCGAAAAGGTCGTACAAATTTTTAGGGACTTGATACCCTTTCCATCCCCTGAAAAGGACGCCTATGATTCGAATAACGAAAATGGCCTAGCTCATGTTACTCGGCGTGAAAAGTTATGTATGTTCCTTAATTTCATCTCATTATCTTTATCGTTCTTGAAATAATTGAATAAAATCAGTTTCATTCGAACCCTTTCAAGGGCCTGTAACTTTTAAGGGTGCGTTTTAAGGCACATATTTATATGAACATTTTGTCTTATTTTAATGAGTTCTACATGGAGTAGAAATTGAACCCTATTTCAGAAACACCTATATATATATATATATATATATATATATATATATATATATATATATATACACCGGGTTGGAGAATATTTCTTCAACAGATCTATTTTATATTCGAAAGCATAACATAATATCCCGTGATTATTACCAAACATATAAACGGATTTATAAGAAAGTCCTAAGAAAAGCAAAACAAAATGCCATTTCCAACGAAATAAACCATTCAAAAAACAAAAATAAAACTGCTTGGAATATTATTAATAAAACTGTCAGTGTTAAGACAAGAATAAGTCACCTCAATCTGGATGAAATATACGTAAATAATGATGAAATTGCAAATGTTTTTAACGATTACTTTGTTAATATCTCAAAAACAATTTTAATAACTACTAAGGTTAACGATACACCACAACCACTACCGAACTAGTAGCGTAGTGGAGACACGATCTGCTTTCGGGAGGTAATGGGTTTGATTCCCGTTACCGTCTACCGTATATGAGGTTTTTTCAGGGGGTTTTCCTCATACACATGTAGCAGCATGGTCACTGCGTATTTGCATACCATGCGCGGCTACTTAGGCGAATGCTGGGGTAGTATTTTCCCCCTCAGAACCCTAACTCCGTTCCTTCCGATCCTATCCTGACCACACGCATGCTTAGTCCCACCATGCATATATACGTAATGTATATATGTATGCTGGGAATCCATGATTGTGGCTGAAAGGGCTTGGAAAGCTCACCCTTGGGGAGGGAATGAAATACGTGGTCTTTTCCTTTTCTTTCCACAACCACTAGCTGCAAATGTCGTGACTCCAAACTCTATTTATTTGCGTGACGTCACAGCGAGTGAATTAATAAATACAATATATGCCTTAAACAATTCTAGATTCTGTGGCAGTGATAATTTTCTTCCAAAAATTATAAAACAATGTGCAAATGTGCTCGCAAAACCATTAATTAATAAAAAAATGATTTCCCTAGTTGTTTAAAGTTGTCTAAAGTAATATGCATACCAAAACAAGGAGACTTAAAAGATATTTGTAATTATAGACCTATTTCATTGTTGTCGGTTTTTTCCAAATTTATAGAGAAACTGATTGCGTCGCGCATACTAAATTTTTTCGACCGTAGATCACAATGTATTGCTTAATAAGATTGAACTGTTAGCAATAAAAGGCAAATGTCATGATTTTATTAAACCATTTACACAATAGAAATCAATTTGTTCACTACCGCGCTAGTAATTCTACCTACCTGAATGTTGAAATGGGCGTACCATAAGGTAGTATATTAGGCCCCCTATTATTTATTCTGTACATTAATGATATGTCTGACTACATCCAAGCTAAACACTGTTTATTTGCTGATGACTTAACAATTCTAATTACGTCGGATGAAATCGCAGATATGAGGTATAATCTAGAGAGCTCATTTTATCTTTAAATAACTACATTAATGTAAATCGTTTAACAGTAAATCTGCAAAAAACATGTTTTATTCAGTTTTACAGTAAAGAAAGCAAGTTTGTTTGACTGTAGCCATTTGTTAAAATTCAATCATAAATCTAATCATCAGGTCGCCTCAGTTAAATTGCTAGGTTGTAGAATAGAGTATAGTCTAAATTGGAATAAAGATGGTATCTTTGTTGGTGGGCAAGATTGCGTCAAAATGTTTTTTGCTTAAACGTTTTATCATACTAACGTCGAATCCCTCATATGATACGCTATTATTTTTTGGGGCAACTCGACTAGTAGTAAAAGAGTTTTTGTCCTGCAAAAGCGAGCAATTCGTTATCTACTGAAGCTAGGGTATAGATGCTCTTGTAAGGTTTATTTTATACAAGAAAAAATATTAACTGTCTTGTATTTATATTTTAGAACTAGTAAAATTTGTAAAAAATAACTCCGAGCATTACAGTTTTCAAAATAATCATCACAATTACAATACTAAGTTTGGAACGAACATTTATATGAACTACATAATTTGGAATTGTACAAATCTAATTCTTTCTATATTAGTTCTGTTTTGTATAATAAACTACCTTTAGACTTAAGAAATTTACCGTACAAATTATTTGTGAAAGAATTGAAAAATATTCTAATTACTAACGCATTCTATTCTGTTCAAGAATTTTTAAATCATAAATTTTAAGTTTACTGTTAATCATAGTGACATGTCCAATATCTGTGTAGATCAACTGGATCAATAAAGGATTATTATTATTATTATTATTATTATTATTATTATTATTATTATTATTATTATTATTATTATTATATGGTTAGTTCTATATTAATTATTTGTTTATTCATAAGACTATTAACTTGTGGTAGCTTGTGTACGACAATCAAAATAATGTCATCATTCACCTCAATGAACTCCTTGATATCTATAATAAGATCGTATTTTTCAATACTTCAGTGTTCGACAATGTATTGTGGTATATATTCATATACGATCAATCGTTTCGGAATTATAAACGCTTAACAAATTAAATTTATTCTCACTGCTCCGTGGATGGCCGGAAGTGGCATGTCGAAAGCTTTCCAAAGAGTCGCCATAGGATACACCTGCGATTAATCGTTTCATAATTATGATAAATCTAGCGCAGGGTGTCTAGGGGGGCAACAGTTGGTGGAAAACCATGCTTATTATTGAGACCATTCATTAGAGTACCATGAAGGCATTAGAGCATTTTTATCCCCCCCCCCACCACCACCATCATCCCCCCCTTGGTAGATGGTTTTACGCAGGTGTGCTCTCAACTTGTAATATGTTACAAAATTCTGGAACTTTATTTCCCTATCGATCTTGTTTAAAAAGATTTTCCCATACCCTTTCCAAAACAAAACTATCCTACATTTTTCAAAAAGTTCTGATTTCAACCAAAATTAATGAACCCCGTGTACTGAACAATGTTGACAGTCGATAAAAATTTCATCTAAATCGGTTCATGCGTTGAAGAGATATTGGTTACCATACGTTTGCGCGAACACAACATAACGCACTTTTTGGTGTAGATGAACAACAGTAAAGAAACAGGAAACACAGATTTTAAAAATCTTAAACCGTTGCTTAATAATCGTGACCAAAGTTTGAAAAATCAAAAATAAAATCCACATTAAATTTGCAAATCGGGCATTTTCCGATTTAATATATATTATACATGCACCTCGAGTATCAATCTAATGTTAAAAACTCGACTATATTCCGTTGCCGAGATATCAACCAGTTTGTAAAAGCCTCCCGAGCGACCGTCAGTTAATGAAACTATAAACTCCTTTTTTAAGAACCAAAAATATTTTTTTCTATTTTGGATATTCTAAGGCTACAGAAAAAAATTACAATTAACATTGCAATATAATTTTTCTTCGGTTAGCTGCCATATGACAATATAAGATAGAGTCTAGATCAGCTGATTTTTAAATCACTAAAGGGGTAGTGCACAGGATGGTGTGACCTAATAGTATAGATACCTAAGGCGCCACGTAGTCTAAGATAAGACAGCCCCTAAAGTACGGAAGGAGAATTGAAGCTGTAGGAGAGAACACATATAGTTATATAGGTATAATAACAAGTAGAATAACACACACTAGTGAATAAAACACGATGAAAGTCAACTAAATAGTTATATTTAGCAAATTAAAAGAAAATAAACAGTAGATTTATTACCCTCAATTACAAAAGAAAAATTAAATCAAATTTCAGTAGCAAGTTTAGAATTGAAAAAAATTTTAAAGTCTTGTCGTTAAGCTAAGTTACTAGGTAAACAAAAACCTTCTGAAAGTAAGTTTGGTAAAACACTAAATAAAATCAATAAAACACCTGATTAAACAATGGTAGGCCACAAACCTTACCGATATGAACTATCACAGAATTTACATATAATTGCGCTGTTCCTTGTCAGTAAACGTATTCCAATATTTTAATTAACCAAACATTAACACTGCTGTCTTCTAAAACTTACCCTAAATTTAATCAGGTTGTACAGAAAAGAAATACGCTATAAAGTGTTTATTAATAATCGCATAAGAGATTGTAGAAGTACAAATTTGTTGGTTAACATTCGCACGAGTATAGAGAATTACAAAGATATCGCTTTATAAAATCCACGAAGGTCTAAAATAAATTATTGAAAGTAATCGTATTAACAGCGTTATCTTCTAGAACTTACGCTGAGCTAATCCAGGCTGTAGAGAAGAGAATAAGTATAAATTGCTTATCACTATTCACATAAGAGCTCGTAGGAATACGATTTATTGGTTAACATCTGCATGAGTATAGAGAAATACGAACATCTTGGTTTTCGAAATCGCTTTACCAATTAGAATGAGTTCGTCATTAAACTGCAATTTTTGTAGGTAACTGGTCAACGTGAATTCAAGATATATACCCGTCGAAACACATTAATAGGGAGAACTTACAAAGATGAAGCAAACTCCATTAGTTAATTAAGCTTAAAATCCGGATTAAGCAATGCAATTAGAAAACTAGGAAAATTCTAAACTTTATTTATTCATTCACGAGAACCAATTTTTTTCCACCAAACGAAGCAGAAATGACATTGAATTTTGACAGCGTGAACGCGCAAGTTCGACTTAAGATTTCCATTTCAGAAATCCCGTTAGCGAAATAAACTGTTATTTTTTAAATACTTCAAAATGTAAATAGTAGTGAAAAATTATGATGCCAATATACTGAAAATTAGGAATAATTTCAAAGATATGTATGGCATTTAATAGTTAAAACGAAGTGTACCACTGTGTAGTGTCGACCGAGACAATGGTGGTCCATCAACGTCTCTTTTAGTACTGCTATTATTTTGTTTAGGGTAGTAATTTCTGTCTTGAAGTAGAAGGAATGGATTTTTCTTCTAATATGAACTTCTTCACTTAAAGTTGTTTTCTTTTTCTTCCTGTTGAGCAAGCCGGTTCTTTCAAAGCAACCTCTATTTGGTCTTTTAATAATCTGTATACTGTTGACTTCCCAACTCCCGTCATATTAGAACACTACACTATCTACACTATTTGTCGAATTTTGATGTATGTATATTCAGAATGATAATTTTTTCATTCCTAGAGACCGAACTAAGTTTCAAACGTTTTACTGGAGAAAAATCGGAAGACGCCACCTTTTTCAACCAAAACTCGAAAATAACTGAGCATTTTAAAGTACTTGTTTTGAAATAACAAATATCGTAATTGCATCTTAATGCACCCCCCATTCAGTGAGTAATAATTCTAATTACATATAAATAGATAACAGTGTTATGTGTACTTTCTAAACTTCGGACGATCCTCACAATAATGAATTATCTGCTTCAGTAAAGATGACGTTTTATTAGTTCAATCTCAAACAATGTGTACATAACCAACAAAGATAGAGCTGTCGCTTCACTTCTTATTAAACTTAAAATAAAACATGATAATGACGTCACAAACGGTTTTTCTACTGAAACTTGAAACAGATTAAACGCACGTTAACAAACATTATTTGTTTTGATAAAAAAACTTACAGGTTACTTAGGCAAAGACTTAGATATTAAATCACTTAATTTTTTTCCTTTTGTATGTATTAATAGGTCATACTTACAATTACAAGTATTTTATACGAACATAAGAGACTGAGAAGGCAATAAGTTTTGCAGACCTTGTAGTATATAATTCTAATAAGTACCCCATTGACCTGTCGCTGTCAAGATGATTTATTACTCTCTGATATTCTGTGACGTACTTTAGTTAGGTGAAATTAGGAACTGTACCTGTGTCGACAGGGCACCAGGAGCTTAGATAATGTCACATAACTGTCGCTTTTTTTTATTATCAATCGGTAGATAGACGTTTGAGGATGTAAAATCGCCAATTAGGCAGATCACCACCCTGTTCATGGTGCTGGGTCCACCGATTTAAAAATATTTATTTTGACGCCGATTTAGGAAAAGAAGGTTGTAACATTTCGAAATTTTTAAGGTCACGTCAAAATCAACATCATCGTCGCCGAACGAAAACGCATATTGAAGTAAATGCAGAGGAAGTCAATCCTGTCTGGCCGCAAATCAAGTGGTAGTAAATCCAACCCTTGTACCAATAAAAGTTAACGATGCAAACATCTCTGGCACAAGCAGTTCTTTCTTGCCCGCGAATGTGAGCTTTTTAATACATTAACTTTTTTGAAAAATTATATTCTCCAGGTCTGCTCAAGTACCTTGCCAACGTCCCAACCCAAAATTTTAATCCCGAGCG
This sequence comes from Vesta saturnalis, assembly GCA_036346205.1. Taxonomy (NCBI): domain Eukaryota; kingdom Metazoa; phylum Arthropoda; class Insecta; order Coleoptera; family Lampyridae; genus Vesta; species Vesta saturnalis. Next base: position 1,821,984 of record JARFJB010001941.1, read on the forward strand.
AGGCAAACTACGACTGTAACGAGAATGAAAACAGCACTGTCGCGTATCATCGAGTCAGCAAGCTAAATTTTGGTAGAAAGGTTTTCTCATTTTTAAATATTTGTAAAAAAGACGCCAGTTCATATAACGAAGTTTGAACAATTCATCAAAAGGCTTTTGAGGTTTTAACTGTGTTTGTATATGGCGAAATTATCACCAAAGAAAACATCTTTTTCTGATAGATGTATTTCAACGGTACAGGGCTCTACTTGTAGAATTCGCGGTAGATTAACTTGTTGAGCATGACTCAGCAGTTATCGGTTGGAATATTTGCAGGAAAAAATTTTATCGAATTATGAAAATAACATGGTAATAACGGCGGTCGATCAGTTTATGTCCAAAAAAATTGTTTACAAAAAAAAGGACATGTTACAAAGTTGTAGTATGATAAACTTGTTCACGAGTCATCCACACAATCAAAAATAGTGGATGCAGAGTTCGTAAAAAGTCTGCACCGTAGCTGATAGAAAAGACTGAGGACTACAATAGACCCTTAGCCTTGGAATTTATAAATTTCCATAAAGCATTCGACAAGGTAGAACTAACATCAATAATAGCAGCACTGGAGCAGTGTAGAATAAAATACTATACAGTAATACCGCTGCAGCTGTAAAACTTCGCGAAACGGTAGGTGAAATCAAACTAGGTAGAGGAGTTCGCCTAAACTTTTCACAGCTGTCCTGGAATACCCAATGAAATCTCTCTCTCTCTCTCTCTCTCTCTCTCTCTCTCTCTCTCTCTCTCTCTCTCTCTCTCTCTCTCTCTCTCTCTCTCTCTCTCTCTCTCTCTCTCTCTTTAGCTTTTTATCTACCTATATATATATATATATATATATATATATATATATATATATATATATATATATATATATATATATATATATACAGGGTGAATCTTATCTAATCCGCCATAATTAAAGGAGTGCTAGAACTCATCATTCTAAGCAAAAAGTTCACATGTACATGGGTCTGGAAATGCTTCGTTTCCGAGATACAGGGTGTCAAAGTTGAAAAAGAAATCGCGTTTTCTTCAATATCTTTCGACTGTTTCGAAATAATTTCATGAAATTTCGTAAGTGGAGGTTTTTTGGGATGACAAATTTAAATTTGTGGTCCATTTAGTTGTGGTTTCTAGGGGGCGCCAGCGGCAACCATTTCGACCCATTTAAATCGTCGCAATTTTTTTGTGCTACACTGTATACCATTTTGGACTAGAAAATCGATCTTTCTATCTTTTCTGCTAAAAAGGTGCATCTTAGTGAAGTCCTAGGAGCAACTCCTTTCCGAGAAAAGCGCATTTAAAGCTCATGATGCATACACATTTTCGGAGGGTATTCTTTTGACAGGTTTAACAATGGGGATTCTTACTTGTTTACTTATGTGTCTGCTCTAGCAACTTCACTTTTTTTAGCAGAAAAGATTTGAATTTGTCATCCCAAAAACCCCATATAAAAATTTCATGAAATTATTTCGAAACAGTCGAAAGATATTGAATAAAACGCGATTTATTTTTCAACTTTGACACCCTGTATCTCGGAAACAAAGCATTTCCGGACCCACCTACATATGAACTTTTTGTTTAGAATGATGAGTTCTAGTACTCCTTTAATTTTGGCGGATTAGATAAGATTCACCTGTATATATATATATATATATATATATATATATATATATATATATATGTATATGATATATATATATATATATATATAATATAATATAATATATAGTAACTGTTTCTCTACGGGCTATAGTTTTCTAATTACAGAGCACCGAAAATACAATCATTTGGGAAAAATACAATAAATACAAGAAAAATTTGCGCGTTTACTGAATATTCATAAATAAATGTTATTAACAAAACATTGCAATCTTTAAACACAATACGCTCAAAAGTAAAAACAACATTTAAAAGTAAATTGAGTCGTACAGTTATAGGTGCGTGATATTGGGGGTGGCTAGTGTTTCTGTAGAATTGAAGGTATGAAGTGAGGAGGGTTCCCCTTACAATGGCAACTCCCCCACCACCCGTGGAATACAGTCTCGGACCACACCATCACACTTCTGTACTTAGCCAAGTGAATTTACGAGTTTACCTATGTTTTGTTTTTTTTTAAGTAAATGTTTCATATGCCGTAATACTTTAGAGAACGGTAAAGTTATAGTAATTAAAAAGTGCTGTGAGTGTTAAACGTGGACTTCACGACAATGTTTCTTTCCTAAAAGGTATGTAGGTACACTGACTGCGGGGATTTGTAAGGGTAAAGATTATAATTAAAGTTTTTCAACTGAAAATTTTGACTGAGATTTCAATTATAATCCCCAATTCAATAAAAAGAAAAGTCCCTCCAGGCCTGATCTGTACGTTTCTGAGATCGTTCTTTTTAGGTAAGACATAGGCGCACAATTGCCGGAGGAAATACACTGAGAGAAAGATGATTTCAGCTTTTGTTCGTCGTGGCGTTGATTGTGGTCCACATTACCAACAACAATCCCTCAGAACGTAAAGTGAACAGACAGGAACATTAAAAATATTTGTTTTTGAGTGGAGATGAAACAAGTGAATATTTCGTCCAGCTTCAGACCAGACTTCCAATTTCTCGACGAAATCCTGTTCATTCGGTTGAGAAATTGGACCTACTGAAAAGTGTACTAGTAGCTGCTGAACAACGAGGGATAAATGGACCCAGACCATAATAAAGCGAATTGAAGATGTAAACTATTTAGTGGCAGCAGATGCAAGGTACCACTACTGTTGCCAACAAAATTATACAAATCACCTACAAAAGTAGTGAAAAAGAGGTTATAGATCAACCACAAATGTTGACCATGCCATGGAAAACATTTTCTTGCATATTACAAATAGTTGTGAAGAATGCCAGTTTTCCTGTGACAATTTAATGGGGATAGTACAAGGAGAATATGTTCCTGATCACGGAACAGTAAAACTCGTCTAAAAGAAAAGTACGGTGAGGATATTGTTATAACACAGGTGTCCGCAAAAACTATTGTGTGTCTAAAAATGTTGGACATAAAATATTAAATGATTCATGGTATGAGAATAAAAAGAATGATGCCCATGAGGAGCGACAAAATTCTGTTATCCCGGATTCGCTACGTATATTTTTAGAGATGGTTATTCTAAAACACAAGCGGGGTCCACTGCATGCATGGTAAAATAAATGTGTAGTGTTGGCACATTATATAATTTCTGCGGGTAGATCAAGATCTTTTAGTTTTTCGCTCTTGAGTTGGGTCAGCGCGTATCTCTATCGAAAATTTGGATCGAAACTGCTCGTCAAACTTTGCTCAGCAGTAGTATTTGCTTCAAGCTACTCTGAAGTAGCAAAGCTTGAGGCCTTTGATATACTGCGACCAGAGATAGATACGAATATTGACAAATTTGTCAATGCAGATGTAAATGTTAATACGATTGACCGTCTCAATACACTCCTTGAAATGGGTGGCATAATGTGTAATTCCACATACTGCACTTCTAAAAGACAGCAACATCCCACGATTGCCGATGCAGCAAGCTCTGTCACTTCCATCGAAATGAAACAGTGTAACACACAGAAAACGCAGGTTTGTCAGCCATATCAATTACTAACATGCAGGGAGTTATGCATCTTGATAGAGATATAGTGGCATTGGCTCCAGACATCATGTGGTTATTTGGGAAGTGGTCTAATATCCATAATTTGTCCGGTTGGAACGATTTTATGGAGCAGGTCACTGATAATGTTGATAATACGCGTTCAAGAATTGTTGCTCTCGTTTATCAGATCATCACCTGCTGATTATGATACTTCAGTAACAGCCCTGCAACAGAGAAGAGCAACAAACATTCATTAAAAGCCTGCTTTGTAACATTCGACCAACCGTTATATACGAAATCTCGACATATGCTTGAAAGTGACAACCATCCTGAGTTGAGAAATGTTGAAATCAGACTTGGTATTTAAACATTTTTTGAGCTCAACTCATCAATAGCTGCGCAACATGTAGATATGAGATCTTCTCGAATTGTTACAGACGATGCAGACGTGCAAAAATTTCGATTAGTACTGGACTTGTTGAAGGAAATAACATTAACTGCCATATGGCCCATATGGCTCAACAAATTGAAATAGAAGGGATTTCAAGAATCGTTGGTAATAACTCTGGGAAAGTAAGTTTTAAAAGGAAGGACACAGTGACCGGTTCTGCAGCAGTTACGAGCACACTAAAAGTAGGTAACAAGAAAGTAGAGATCGATCCGCTGTCATTTTTCCAGAGAGTCTGCATCATAAAGTAATCTGATAAGCAGTTAGAAGAGTACTTTAAATATGAACTTGCACCATTTCCATTGTCGTTGTTTACGCATGAAGGCATGCGAAAGAGATCGAAATCCTCCATGTACACAGCTTTTAGTGCAGCCTCCAACAATGTAACATTTGGCAAAAATACATTTGCGTAGTAGATGGAGGGTATCTGCTTCACCAAGTAGTCTGGGATCGCAACGACTCGGCCAGCTCAATCATAACGAGGTATATCAATTACGTACAAAAACATTTTGGTAGTAACGTGTCCATTGTTTTTGATGGTTACCCAGTGGATGCAGCCCAAAAAAATACCAAGAGTGCCGAACGCGCGCGTCGATCCACTGTACAATTTTGTGCAGACATCATCTTATTAGACAACGCAGTGATCAACTCAGTGCCACAGGAGAAATTTCTTACCAATGAGGACAACAACGTCTCATAGCTATATAATGTATTTGAACAACAAAGCATTGAGGTAAAGCAAGCAATGGAAGATGCAGATGTTAACATTGTTAACACAGCAATTTCTAAGGCCTCAGCCTTCAATTAAGCCATAATCATTGGGGAAGATATCAGTCTGCTAGTGCTTCTCACTCTACACAATAATATTGAGCTTAAAGAATTAGTTTCAGTATATACAAAACAAAGCTCATCTCCTGACGACATTGCCATGCAGGAGGTGATATGGACATACAAAATTTGGATAACATTCGTTATCAATAATTTAGGAAGGGTGCTGCCACCAGAAAAATAAATCTTGCGCACAAGACGCTGCCAGTCCTATCGTACATATCACACAGCGGTAGGTAGGTTATGAAATAAACCCTTTGGACTGGGGTTGGATGCGCACCGATCAAGCGCTTGCTCTAATTCATGCAAGTAAAGACCCTGCACCTTAATATTTGATAAAATTTATTTGATGTCGCTGCAAAATACAGTGCCGAGGACCTTTCCGTTGTAAAAAAGCGGGCGTAAACTCTTCAAGCCTGTGTACTTTCTGCCTTGAACCATTATGTCAGAACCCTTGTACTGATGATTTGGAAGAAGTGACGAAGATGGGGTTGTAGATGTTATTACAGACCCACTTCACACTCCTGTTAATTTTTTGAGTTGAATTTCTCAATGCCAGGGCCTTCGAAAAAACTGAACTTCGTTTAATAAACGCATACATTTTGCATTTGAAATGTGAGTTTCTTACATTTTTCGTATTTTCGATGCTATGTAATTAGAAAACTATAGCCCGTAGAGAAAAAAACTATATGTACAGAGTGTAAAATTAGTGCGTCATTCTTATGCTGCTCCGTAACTATTTTAGATAGAGAGAATCTTTAAATAGAGCACTTTACAATAAGTGTTCAAACACACCACCGTTTTGTTGTAGGCACAGTTGAATTCGTTCTGTAAATGAACGTTGAACATCAATTAGCATGTCGTGGGTTACTTGGTCAAAAGCATCACGAGTTCGCTGTTTCACATCTTCGTTAGTAGTTGGTGGAGTTTGGTACACAATGTCCATTATACAGCCTCAAAGGAAAAAACCTAGTACATACCAGTTCTGTGACCACCTCGTCAAATGTAGCGACCAGGGAATCTAATATTTCAAAAAACATTCAGCGTATAATGTGGAGGTGCAGAATTATGTTGGTACCACAATCTACCTAGATTGTGTCTTCATGTTGAAGAAAGTGGAGATACATTTGATCATTAAGATCGTTAACAACTTGTGTCCCGACAATTCCACCCCAAACGTTTATTGACCAACTGCTCTGACGAATTCGGACTTATCGGTAGCGCCATGATGGAAATTTCGCTGATTAAGGAGGCCTCTGTTACAAAAAGTCGCCTCATCGGTAAAAAGGGCACAGTTCAGAAAATCTGGTTCGGCATTCAATTTATTATTAATCCGCTCACAAAATTGTCTACGGCTTTCTAAATCTTGCGGAAAAAGTTTCTGGTGTTTTTGGATATAGTAAGGATGGAATTTATAACTTTTCAAAACACGATGTGCAGATGTATGACTTACATCTACAATTTGTTGAGAAATTTTTCGAGTGGATTTTTAACCGCAGCAACAACAGCCATTACTGCGTTTTCCTCATTGGTTGCATGTCTTGCAGGCATACGTTTTGTATAATTAACACTGTCTGTTGTTTTAAACCTACCTTCGAGTTTTTTGAAGCTATCTTCACGTGGGTGTCTCCTGTCAGGATACTTCTGAGCATAGCTTCGGGATGCAAGAAGACAATTTCGATCAGACTATCTCCTAATACATAGATTATATCAACACACTCTTCCCTACAACAATTCATTCTGATGCCCAGAATAGTGAACTTACGCAGCACAACACACGAATGCTAATTTACTGCGAATTAATTTGTTGCCCTCTAAAAAATTACAATTCGCATAATACGGTCCTGTTATTCTTAAAACTGCAATAATTTAAAAAGTGTCAACTTTCGGTGTAGGAACCCCATATATAATCTAAAGAGAATTTATTTGTCTATCTAAATCACTTACAAAATACAGTTATGGTCAATCAAAATATTAAGTTATTGCATCACCGTAACAAACGTATAACGGAATTTAACTTTTAATTTTTCGGATTATAGTAGATGATCTTGACAAGCGGTTTTGATTAATCTGCAGATTTTATTCGTTGTGTTTGCATACATCATATTCTTCCTAAAAAGTTGAATAACTCTGTAACGGCTGATCCTAATTAAAAAAAACAAAACATTACAGATAACAGAATAAGAATATTTAAAAATATACAGCGTATTCAATTTAAAATATTTAAGTTGGATACTGGTTTCCGAAAATGCAACGGCTTGTAGAGTTGTAGATATTTTTAGGTTACGGAGAAGAAGCACAACTTTCACATTTCTCTATCTCAAATAGAAACGGAGCAGCATAAAAATTACGCACTAATTTTACACCCTGTATATGAAATGACACAACGGAAAGGAGATAAAAAAAACTGGGAAAAGCGGGAAAATTTCAGTGTTTTTTAGCTATAACTCTGCTTCCACAGGATCTCGGATTCTGCAAACTTGGGTTTTTACTAACGGTACTAGTCCCTACAACGTATCCAAGAATAATAAATACCGCACCTTTTGCAATGAATCATAATAAATTGACTGGACTATTAGCAGATTAGGCCAAACTTTAGAATGAAATTTTATCGTCACCATGGTTTGTAACTAAGAATGACAATAGTTATTTGTATGTCAAGGGAGTTGTGAGGGTGTTAATTACCGAGGGCGACGGATGGCAATTTCGAGGGACGTTAGTCCCGAAGAATTGTAAGTTGCCCGAAGTTATTAACATACATAACTCACATGATAGATAATGAAATATGAAAACCAAATTTTGTTGGTTATTAAAATTAAACGAACGTTTAAAACTAAGCAGGCAATGTTACTATGGATATATCAACTGTCAATCTTGCAAATATTTGTCAAAATACGTTAAAGGGAGTTATAGATCTATAATTCCCTGCTATAACTCCCTAGGGAGTTATGAACTTGTTTACAGTTACGGCAACTAAGGGTTTATTTGTTTATAATGTATTGGTATGAAATAAAATTATGATTGCACTGTACTTCCGAGTAACTTAAAACAAATAAGGTTTTGGAAAAAAATAGTTGTTTGAGCCAAAGGTAACTTACAATAATACGCACAAAATAAGTTATGTACAATAATATTTTGCAGTTAATGCTTCGTACGTTAGATATGGTATTTATAGGTCATTTATCTATTTGATAAATATATAATATTGGTTAACATCTTTAGTAATTATACTGACCTATAGCAGTAAATGTATGCTTATTTTTCTACATACCTGACCTCCATACAGCTTTGAAGATTATTAAATGAACTTTATCACACAACTTCGGCACAAGAAAATACACGACAATTTTGTTTGTTTATGGATTTGCACTAAACATTCTTTTCTTGTTCACGTTTATCTCACAACTGAGAGCGAAACCATGTAATCTCCAATTAATCCGGTTTAACGTAATTAAATATTTCTGTTTTCAAACAAAAATACATAATTATCGTATTTAACAATAACAAAATTATATAAAATGTACCATTTCATTCACCAACGAAGTATACGAGGGACAAGCTACAATTATTGAGAATATAAAGATTGATACAAGTTTTTAGAATTTTTATTTTGAATGTGTTCAAAGTAATTGCCATTTACAATAATGCACTTAACCATGCACTCCATTCATAGTTTAAAAGTGTTCAACCAGCTGTCTTTAGAGATACTATCAAAAAGACTTAACGGCGATGTCAATCTCTTCTTCTGACTGGGACCTTTTGCCTCTCAAATGTTTTTGAGCTCAAAAATAGCCAGAAGTCACACATCGCCAAATCCGGTGAATAAGGAGGATGTTCTTTAATTTTTATTTCGTTTTCCGCTAAATACTGAACAGTTGTCCCAGCTGCATGGGACGACGCGTTATGATGATTTAACATGATTCCCTTCCTTGGCACTTTACTGAACACAGTAGGCAAACAATTTTCAACATCCCATTTACTGTCTTCTGATTTTCTAATTTAATTGCGGCCACCAAACCCGTACTTCTAAAAATACTGCGAACATAACTTTTTCATTGCTCGTTGTTTTTCACCATCGTAGGGGTTTCCTTATCTTCATGTATTCAGATTCGGCTTTCTCGGCGAGTGAGAACATCAAAAAAGGTATGTACGTTTCATCGTCAGTTACAATTTTAGAAATAATTTGATGGCCTCCAGCATTCAACATATCTAAAGTTTGTTGACAAATTCTAACACGTTCTGCTTTTTGTAAATCTGTCAGATGATGGGGTACAAACCGAGTTACAAACTTTTTCGCGTGTAAATGTTCGTGCAATGTTGACCTCACTTACGAGGATCCAATCTTCAGATTGGACTCTATCATTGCATAGGTAATGCGGTTGTCCTCTTCCACCATCTTCTTCACCTCAGCAATGTTTTCGGGGTTCACAGCAGTTAAAGGAGGGCCACTCCTTTTCTGTGTACCACCGACTTGCAACTTCGTTTAAATTCTTTATACTATCGATAAACAGTAGCCAATGATGGTGCGAGAACCCCAAATGCCGACTTTAAACTTTACTCACACCCATACGCGCTCAAGCCTCTCTTGAGATCATAGTAAATCATTATCCGAAAGTTATCTCGTGATAATTCCATTTTTCGATAACAGAAGTTTATTCTATGGACTATTTCTCAGACACTATTCAACCGAATTGCACAAGCTAAACTGCAATAGACAGATAAAATAATGCACTATGTAATAAATAAGAATTTGTTTTGCAGGGGTAACTAGATTTTTCAATTCTCAATAATTGTAGCTTATCCCTCGTATGTCGTCATACATATCATAAGAAGTCATTATCTACTGCAAATATGCCGATCTTACGATAATGAAACAAATGTCGATTACCTAACCTTCTATGCCTACGTATGTATATGTAGGATAGAAGGTAAAAAAGTAGGGGAAAGTGCGCTAAAGTGACAGCGTGTAAAATGACACCGCCCCCTTTCTTTTGGGACTACTGTTGCTATCTAGTGGATAAGTGCAGTTTTGTGTAGCAAAAGGTAACGGACCTTCATGTTTGCACTTGATTTGGTTTGCGGTTAACCTCAAGAAATCATTTTTATTGTCGTAGAAACTTTTAATATGCTGTACTACAAGTGTGTTTTCCTTACCAAATTGTGTTTGCTTTAAAGTGAAACCACGATACAATATAATTGGAAGCGTGTACTACAGATGCACATACGCAGCATTGTCGTTCAATATCAGACAAAAAAATCAGGTAACAACAAAGGACCACGTGCTATTGCGGGTAAAACAACATAAGCATGCATGAACGTAAAATGACACACTATGTCATTTTACAACCACAATTAAGCAAATCAATTTGAATTTAAGAATGGTACCATTTTTATTTTTAGCTACACTATGGTGGGTAAATGTGAAAGGACATCAACCAGACAATCGTGGGATGAGGAAGACATGCGGAATACTATTGAGGCTGTAAAATATGGTCGAATGGGATGGTTCAAAGCAGCCCTTATCCCACGTTAAGACGAAGAGCAAATGATGTAGATAAAAGAGCTAAAGGTCGTGCAAACGTTTTGGGACGATTTTCAACCACATTTAACGAAGATGAAGAAAGAGACTTTTGAGCATGTATTGTTATTAGAGTCTAGATTGTTTGGTATAAGTACTACAGAAATTAAACAAATTGCATTTGAATTTGCCACTAGAAGTGGTATTCCAAATAGATTTAAAGATCACAGCGCTGGACGAGAGTGGCTGAGAGGGTTTCGTATGCGACATCCTGAAATAACACTACCTGTAGCTGTGTCGGCTGTTGGAGCTACGTCATTTAATAGGCCACAAATACAAATTTTTTTAATATGTTGGAAAAGGAGAAAATTGACGTTTAACGCATATGTAATATGAATGAAAGTGGTCTGTCCTCACTGCTGAGACATCCAGAAATTTTTGCTAAAACCGGAAGAAAACAAATTGGCTCGCTAACCAGCTCCGAAAGAGGTCAGCATGTAACATGTGTCTACTGTATGAATGGTATAAGTAATTTCGTGCCGCCAGCTCTGATCTTCCCTAGGAGAAATAGAAAAGAGGAATTTCTAGATGCTTTACCTCCTTAGGATTATCTCAAGAAAGTGGATGGATGACAGCTGATAGCTTCGTTTTGTGGTTGGATTTGTTAAGGCTTCTCTCGAATCAAAAGTTTTATTACTTCTGGAAGGGCACACTAGCTATAAATCACTGAATGCATTGACTTTTGCCAAAAACAATGAAATAATTATGTTGTGCTTCCCTGCGCACTACACACATTGTATAAAGCCGCTCGATATCTGATTCTACCGTCCCCTAAAGACATTTTTAATCAAAAATCTGCACTACAGAAGGAGAAACATCTAATCAACCAGCAGTCAGTAGTCTGCAATGAAAGAGAAGATAGTGGTGTTATGGAAGAAGCTGTGCAACCAGAACAAGATGAAATGACGCCAGAAATGATCAGGGAGATAATAATACGAAAGAAAATCCACCTTTAAAAAAATTATTACCTTGCAGGAACTTTCTCCAGCGCCCATAGCAAGTGGAATAATAAAAAGAAAGACTAGACAAACAATAAACGAAGTTTTAACAACTATTCTTAATTTGGAAGAACTCAAGCAGAAAGAAGGAAAGAAAAGGCGGAGAAATGTTCGTCAACACAAAAGGAACACTTTAAGTGGGCCAAGATCCACTGCACAAACAGAAAGTGAAAAAAACAACTGGGCACATTTTGAAATTTAATCATGCGGTAAAAATGCACCTTTTTTTGTAAAATATAACGTAGCTTACGAGATTATAAAAATTATTTAAATATCCAAGAGGGAATTCTAAAGGTATTTTAGAATGTGTCTCGTTAATACTATAAACCGTCCATGAAATTTCATTCGAATATATCATTTTGTTTTCGAAAAATTAAATGTATAAAAATGTCAACACCCTATATATCAAAAACTAAACATATCTGAATAATAAAGTTCATTAAGTAAAGTACTCTTATTCTTGATGTTCTATCACCTTCTGAAGTTTGGCACTCTTATAATTATTACCCAGTATAAGGAGAATAAAATTACATAATGCATCAGAAATCAAGATTATTGCTACCCTAAGGCTTGTTTGAAGTAGCACTAGGTGAAGTACACGCAATCGGGTCATTCTAAAACAGAAAAAAATCATATGTGACCAGTACATAACTTTCTTCTGCTTGTGTCATGGTGTATTAACAAAACAGGGACAAGAAATAATCAGTTACGATACGGTTTTTTTAATTTATTCATATTTCATTTTATATTAAATGTAATCAATAAAACACTATATGTATATATATATATATATATATATATATATATATATATATATATATATATATATATATATATATATTGCGATATTTTTTATTTTAATTGGCATTAATACTAATACTTATATTTTAACTTAGTTTTCGCTAAGGCATGAATGACATTTAAAAAAATGACAATAATTTGAAATCATGTAATTAAATTATTTAAAATACAATTATAACATTCAGGTACATCTTCTGAATTTTTTTGTTACAAACATTGTATACAAATTAAAAATAAATTATTACGTAACACATTATACCGTCTCCTCCATTGCTTTGGCATTCCTTTTAAGCATCTTTACTATTTGTTGTAAAGAAAAAGTATAAAAACGAACTTTACCTTATTTTTCAAGCTCTATAACCTAAAAATATTTTCATGTATACAGGGTGTTCCACTTTTGCTGCCACTCCACTCTTTTATTTTAAATGGAACACCCTGTATATTATTACATTTTTTAATTTCCTGTTGAAATTGAGGGACACTTTGTTAGGCATACATGTTACCTACAGTCCACCGTTTCGGCGTTATCTCACGTTTTTAAAAAAACAGCGTTTACGGCATACTTAAAATGACTAATATCTCGCAAAGTAAAATAGGTAGGGATATGCAGTTTTCACCACTCGATAGAGCGTGCAAAAGTCAATATAAACTTGATTTTTTAAATAGTGTATATATATATATATATATATATATATATATATATATATATATATATATATATATATATTACATTGACAGAAAAGGATTTTTTCTCTTTTGATTTTGATGCACACGAGGGTCTATCTTTAGCCGTTTTTACAGAATTGGCAATTTTCTACTTTTTATTTTCTTTTTGCTATATCGCAATAGCCATGTAACAGAAAAACAAGGAAAAGGACGGAAAATAATGATTTATTTTAATTTTATGTTAATCACATTACGTTTAACAAACTAACGCTAAAAGAAAAAATTAAAAGGAAGCAATTAAAAGTATTTTAATTCAATAAGTTTCTCAAAATGTCGTCCATTTTATTTTCAAGTCTGGACATTTTGTGTTGCATTTTATTTTATTTTATTTTATTTTTATTGTTTCTTGCGTGATACTAGACAACAAATTACCAATATTCATCATGGTATGGATGATATTTACGAGTACACTTTTTATTGAAGTAGGCTTTGCTACATGTACATGAAGTGCAAAAACAAAAGCCAAATTATCGTTTGACGGTCACAAGAAACAGCAGAAACTGAGTTATTAGTTGCAATTAGCTCTTAAACAACATGAATTTTACTAAAACAAATTAGTGGACATGGTGTTTATTTTGAGCGAGTGTCAAAGAAATTGCCTTTTGGCTGTTCGTGTGTATAAACAAAGATGTCCTGATCGACGTCCTCCAAGCACCCGTGCATTACAAAAATTATTGGCCCATTTGAACAAACGAAAGGGTACACTACAAAGCAAATATTCAAAGAAGAACAGTTAGAACAGAAGAAACTGAATTTATGGTAATGCAGAGCGTTGTCGAAAATCCAAACGTCAGCACAAACCAAGTATCTAATGCCATTGGTACTATTAGTATTACTTTGGTAAGACAAGTACTAAAACATAATAAATATCCGTATCATGTAGAATTGCACCAAAAATTAATTGTGGGTGATTTTAATGCAAGAAGAGCTTTTTGTCAATGGATGTTAAATAAGTTAAATGAGGACCCACGTTTTACGTCCATTATTTTATTTACTGATGAAGCTACCTTCCACAGCAACGGCCGAGTAAACCGTCGGAATTTTTATTATTATGATAATATAAATCCACATATTGTGCGATATTTGAATCATCAGCACATACGGAAAATTTGTGGGGAGGAATGGTAAATAAGTTTGTGATAGGTCCTTATTTCTTTGATCATCATTTGAATGGTAACCGATATTTGGAATTTCTCAATAATGTGTTACCTGACTTAGTCGAAAATGTTCCTGATAACATAAAACATACCATGTGGTATCAGCATGATGGTGCACCTTGCCACTATGCTAGGAATGTGCAAAATTTTTAAATCTTTAATATCCCAATCGCTGGATCGGCTGAGGGAGTCCCGTGTATGGCCTGCAAGATGAACTTTTTTGTGGGGATCTGTCAAAAATTTCGTATATGAAGAATAACCTACAACACAAGAAGTAATGAAAAACAGAATAAGAACCGCATTTGCTAACGCAACTCCAGAAATGCTATTAAATGTGCGTCAATCTCTGCAGCAAAGGCTTGAAAAGTCTTTAGAATTAAACGAGCAGAATTTTGAGCACCTCTTGAATTAAAAATGTTTGTTATTGCTTATTTTTATTTTTTGCTAATAGCTTTAGTTTGTTAAATTAAAATAAATTATTATTTGCCGTCCTTTTTCTTGTTTTTCTGTTACATGACTACTGCGATATAGCAAAAAAGAAAATAAAAAATAGGAAAGCGCCAATTCTGTAAAAACAGCTAAAGATAGACCCATATGTGTATTAACAAAATCGGAAGAGAAAAAAATCTGCGTCTGTCTATGGAAAAAATATATACCTTTCCATTAAAAAAAAACAAGTTATCCATGTTTCAATTTTTCGAAAATCAAGAATTTGCCCGTAAAAATTTGTATCCCAAAAATTATTCTTTTCATAAGTTGTTATTGACTTTTTCATGCTTTATCGAATGGTCAAAACCGCATGTCCCTACCTATTTTACTCCCCTCAATTTCAACAGAAATTTCAAAAATGTAATAATATACAGGGTGTTTCGTTTAAAATAAAGTGTAGAGTGCTGTGCAGCAAAGTGGAACACCCTGTGTACATGAAAATATTTTTAGGTTATAGAGCTTGAAAAATAAGGTAAAGTTCGTTTTTATACTTTTTTTTTACAACAAATAACAAAGACACTAAAAAGGAATGCCAGAGCGATGGCGGAGCCGGTATACCAAATGCCCTGTGAAAGCTATAATTTGTCTCACATAGGTACTGTTTCTAATTTAAAAAAAAAATAGATTTACTCAACACATGACGTACGACTAAAACCAAAATGTACTACTTTGGCTCAATACGTTCTAAATGTTCAGCATAATTTTAAACATAATACGATAAAAACCATAGATATTGAATACAATTACAAAAAAAGGTTAACCTTAGAAATGTCACACATAAAAATTAATAAGAACAATGTATATAATAAAAAAAATAATTCAGATTAATGTTTTAATTGTTTTTAAACAAAATTTCAGTTACATGATCTCAGATTTTTATCACTTGTTTAATTGTTCTCCGCGCCTTGAGAAAACATCTATTAAAGTTGAAATTCATGCATTACATAACTAATTTTATTTAATATATATATATATATATATATATATATATATATATATATATATATATATATATATATACAGGGTGTTACAAAAAAGTAGGCCAATCCCTTAACCATATATTCTTTGAGACAAAATAAGGGACTTTTCTTATGTCACTTTTTAGAAGTGTATTTTTATTATCTCTGGTGTGTTTTAAGATATCGTTTTCAAATTTGGTACAAATCTTAGTCTTTCCTAAGTACACCTTCTGTATGATTTTAAGTAAAAATTCAAAGAATTAATAGAAAAATAAGAGGGTGTGGTAACCTTTAACCCCATTTTTTCTGACGAACGCCTATGGACGTCGAATCCATTTTTATAGTAGTTTGATGATTTATCTAACTTTTTGGCTCTTGTAAACTTTTGATTTGATGCTTCCTTTATGGCATACTTTTAATTAGTCGGCTAGGTGTTGCGATTTTTAACAATTTTTTATTTTATTAATCATAATAAATTCATAATAATAACTTAAAACAATCAATTGTGCTAATAATTATAATACGAAGTTGGATGCAAATAATTAAATTAAATGTTCGATGTGTCCACCGCCTTCGCGAATGCACCTTCTGGCTCTTTTATAACTGAAAACCAAATATTTTGGAAAATATTCGGTTTCGATCTAAACACCTCTGCACCTTCTGCGATGCGATCCTCAATTGATTTTGATTTATTATTATTTATTATGCAAAATAAATTTAAAAATAGGCTTATCTTAAAGTTCGTAACAATATCTGTTAATTACTTCTCTTGTGTTTTAGCTTTATTTGCAACGGTTTCAAAGATATTTGAGTTTGAAAATTCGGCTTATTTTTAGTTTTTTTAAATAACTACGAAAGTTGTCAACACTGATCAAAACTCAAAACGTCGTTTGATTGGTCTTGAAATTCTGCCCAATATTGCTAATTTAACCGACTCTGTAACTGTTATAATAACAAAGTTACCCATAGAAGCTTAGTTAAAATAAATCCATAATAATGGCTTGAAACAATCAGTTGAGTTAATAATTCAATACTACGTCGCATACAAAAAAAATTAATGTTCGATGCGTCCACAGCCTTCGCGATCGCACCTTTTATTTTTTAAATAAATAATAAATATTTTTATACATCTTGTCAAATGTTTGTCAAATTAATCGCTGTAAAATTTCGAACGACTATTCAATCGCTAAACTGAATAGTAAGGTATGGCCAATAGAGAGAATATTTTGGAATTTTCTGAAATGACATATGATTTTAATTATGGGTAAGATTTCAAATAAAATCTCTAGATTGTACATTTTGAATAATCATTCTCACTGTATCCAAATCGGTATCACCCAAAACGAAATTTTTCTTAAGTTTAGTACGCCGCCTAAGAGACACTGGAAAATTCAAACAACAACGAATAGGAACATGTGGACGGCCACGTAAAATTACACTAAATCAAGAGGAACAAATTTTGCAAATAGTTGAACAAAATCCGGGTATTAGTACTAGGATTATAGCTCGACAGATTGGAAATGATATAAATTCGACAGACGTAGAATTTTAAAACGTCACTCATTACATCCATATCATGTGCCTAGAGTACAGAACTTATTACCGCAAGATTTTCAGGCAAGAAACATCTTTTGCAACTGGCTCTGTAATGAAAATAATCGTAACCGCCGGTTCGTTAGATCCATTTATTTTCGGACGAAGCTACCTTTAGGCGAAATGGTATAACGAATATCCACAACACCCATGTTTGGGCAGATGAAAATCCAAGAGCTCTTGTAGAGACCAGTCATCAAGTAAATTTTAAAGTAAACGTGTGGGCAGGAATTTTAGACAATTTTCTTTTAGGTCCGGTATTTTTGCCACCAAACTGAAATGCCTAACATTTTTATTTTTTTACAAAATGAGTTTACAAATTTACTTGATGACGTACCTATAGCTATTCGTCAAAATATGTGGTTTCAACTTGACGGAGCCTCGCCACATTATGGCAATAATGTTCGCAACCACTTGAACCAATATTTCCTAATCACTGGATTGGTCGGGGACAGGAAACGCCTGTTCATTGACCACCTCGTTCCCCGACTTAAATCCACTTGACTTTGTTTTTGAATATTCGTGAAAGATTTTGTTTATACGGTTCCAATAATAAATCAAAATCAATTGAGGGATCGCATCGCAGAAGGTGCAGAGGTATTTAGATTGAAACCGAATATTTTCCAAAATATTCGGTTTTCAGTTATAAAAGAGCCAGAAGGTGCATTCGCGAAGGCGGTGGACATATTGAACATTTAATTTAATTATTTGCATCCAACTTCGTATTATAATTATTAGCACAATTGATTGTTTTAAGTTATTATTATGATTAATAAAATAAAAAATTGTTAAAAAATCGCAACACCTAGTCGAATAACTAAAAGTATGTCATAAATGAAGTATCAAATCAAAAGTTTACAAGAGCCAAAAAGTTAGATAAATCATCAAACTACTACAAAAATGGATGTAACGATCATAGGCGTTCGTCAGAAAAAATGGGGGTTAAAGGTTACCACACCTCTTATTTTTCTATTAATTCTTTGAATTTTTACTTAAAATCATACAGAAGGTGCACTTAGGAAAGAGTAAGATTTGTACCAAATTTGAAAACGATATCTTAAAACACACCAGAGATAATAGAAAATACACTTTTAAAAATGAAGTTTGACACCCTGTTTATCGAAAAGGAAGCGTTCAAATGAAAAGTGACATAAGAAAAGTCCCTTATTTTGTCCCAAAGAATATATGGTTTTTTATTTTATATATATATATATATATATATATATATATATATATATATATATATATATATATATATATATATATATATATATATATATATACAGTGCGTACCAAATGTATGGAACCTGCCTTGTTATTTCAAAACTATTCAAGCTAAATCAATAAAATTTCATTTATACAAAGCCTTCTATTATTTCCACAGTTTTGTTATTTTTTTAACTGACAAGGTCGGGAGCTGCACATCCAACTTGATTTTTTTATGAGAACCATGTTGAGATACACAGAAGTAACCTCTTGTACTGATCATAATTATATCGAAAACATCATTTGTTTTGCAATACAGTGATATTAAATCCTTATAGAAACTGGAACGTTTATCACCATAGATTTGGGCATTCTAGATGGAAATCTAAGTATCTTGAACATAACATTGAATAGCTTAGAATACTATCTTGCGGAATATAAGCGATATCGAACTTTGTTGTTTGACGAGTGAGGAGACCTAAAGCTGCTATCACATTTCACGTCAATTTTCTTTGGTAAAGGCACATCGATGCTATAAAGTACTTTCCGAGGGGAAACGCGGGGACAGCAACCATCTTTAAAACTTATTTAATTTTGCATTCTCTCACAATCGACTTTTTTTTCACCGAAATCAGTTTTATATTTAATTTAGGTAATCAATTCATTGTAATTGGTTACAAAAATAATATATCAAATGTACTTTCCTAAAAATTAAAATCGGAAACGTTAGTATTAAAAAATCACGAAGACAAAGTAAAGAAGAATTATTTAGACTAGATAAATAGATTCTTATTGCATCTAAAAGGAAGTTAAATTGTCAGGTAGACCACATTCAAAAACCTCAGATAACCAATCTTGTTATTATCTTCATCGAGTCATTCAAGGAAAAATATGCAAACCATAAAAATGATGCACATTTTATTAGTAATAATGTGATAAAAAGTAATTTAAATACACAAAGGTCAACACGAACTTTTTATAGAAGAAACTGTTTCCATTTGGTTTTACTATTTTAGATATTATACCAAGAACTCACTTAGACGTTTGGTGTAATGCTGTATTGCGTACTTTGGAGTGTAAAATTTTAAATATTTTTTTGCAAAAATTTTCTCTTTCCAGATAATAAGGAGTTAAATTGTTTAGAAATAAACAGTGAGAGGTAGCAAAATCAATCAAAAGTAAGCTCAAGCAGTAAACCCACATATGTACTTTCCTTGCTTGAAATACAAACAGTCATTATTCCATATTTGGAATAGTAAAATATGATTTTTTTATCGTGTACAGCTTTGAAATTATTTATAACTTTATATGACTTTTTTATTTTATAGTTGTTTAGGTCACAGTCAAATATATAGGGTATTCGAAATTGAGAAAAAAATATCACGTCAGCATATCCATTGAGTCCAAATAAGAAAAAAATATGATCTAAACATTGATTCGCAACCTGTAGGTAGAGAAAATTTTATTATTGTAATGGGAACAGGAAATCACATACGTTACCTCGAAAGAAAACATAATTAAAGGGTGTTTTGTGCCTTCGTTCTATAATAGGGTATATGCAGACGGCAACTACATCCGGAAACTATGCGTTTTCCGGCCTATGCCGGCAAAAATAGTACTAAATACAGTTAGTATTCGTTGTAGTGACCGAACTGATGGAATATTCGACATAATCGACATTTGACACACAAAGCCTAATTGCATTACCGTGTACGTGAACGCATCCGTTATTATGTCCGTATTAGTTCCTTATAAACTACAAATTGGATCTATAAATTATTATAAAGTCAACAAATTTGTAAGGTACCAACAAAATTCGACTAATGAATAATTCCTCAATTGCATCTTTAGGTTATATTGATTACTGTCAGTTGTCAGCATTGCCAACTTAATTTCAACAGGTATGACATTTTAAAAAGTACAACAATTTTGTTTATTGATTTTAATAACAATTGTTGACGTCGGCACAAAAAATCTTGTGTATTACTCTGCCTTAAAATGGTATGCGAGTGCTCATAAATTTTACTTAGTATAAGTGTTGAGTGTAATTCGTTATTCAAAAGTATAACTTTACATAAAGTTTACTCGGACACGCAAACATCCATTTTCTGACCGTGTAACACAAATAACTATTAATGTTTTATCAAGAAGGCGTAATCTAAATATTTTTTTCGGCGTATCTTTTATTTTAGTAACTAAGATTTAAATGTATGCGATTCTTCCACAAGGTGCGTTATTCGAATAAATCATGACGAATCGCTGGGAGCTATTATACTCACGTAATTTTTGGGTAAAACGTCACCGATTCGGATTAATGGTTATTAATTACACTAGAGCTACGGCGAAATCATTGTTTGATACGCGGAAACTTATTACAAGTGGGGTTTTCGAGTGAATATTTTCAAAACAATATTTTTTCTTTTCTGAAAAGTGTAAGAATAGTCGGAAAGTTTCCATGTAATTTTTCTTATTTTTTATTTTTTGATATAGTTTAATAGCTTTTGAAAAGGGTGGTGGATTCGGAAAAAGTTGGAGTTGGAGGATCGATTCGATCGTACCGTGTAACGAGAGCTTTAGTTGAACCTCTATGAAACGCTCGATTGATTTGTTACACATAACAATTATTATAAACCGTTGTGGCCATAAATATATTATAGTTTCTGTTTTAGTAAAAACCATAAGCGCAAAATTGTTCTTTTTTAGTTCTAATGTAAGTGTCCCATAATAATAAAGCGGTCGTGTACACGAACTTATATCGATAAATAATCACCAGTTTTCGTTTTAACCCGCGTACTTTAACCCGTTAAGTATTTCTACCAGTGACTAAATTAAAGGATTACTATAGTCAAGCGTAAGTAGGTAAAGACATGTAGATTGGAAGTCATACCAAGCAATTCAATAAACTGATGTAATCTTTAGAAGAGTTGGTCTTGCCTTACATTGGTTTACTGTTTAGTTATTACAAGATATACAAGATATGGTAGTAATTTGGTGATAATTTAATTGTCATTACACTACCTCGTAAATACAATAATTACGTTGAAATCTGTTTACGTAACAGCGACAGTAAGGTGTTTTTGTCATCACTGGTATGATTTAGCATTGTAGCTTGTTTTTACTTACATCTTCGGCCGCGTAGAGGACTTAATGCGTGGACAAACGTGGTATGTTAAACCTCAGTTCAATTGCTTTTATTAATGATACCTGTGTTTAACAAAAACATGTGCAGACGTCAAAGCGCCGATTCCAATTTGAGGATTCATTGCGCAATTGGGAACTTGTTACCCATGGCTTTAGCTGTTCAAACTAGCCCATTCTTATTGTTTTAAATCTAGCACAATGTATAGATGGATGTGTAATCTATGATAAGAAATGCCGTAGGCCTTCACGCAGTGATTGCTTGAGGGTAAGTTATTAGTCAACCCATGTTCACTTTGTTACCTTAAACCCTTACTTTCCCAAAGCCTTGTTTGAATGGTTTTCAGGCGATTTAATTCAGTTGGCTTATTTAAAATTGCACACAGGTAGACGACAGGGTTTATTACAACAAGGTGAAAAACCAGATGACATTTTACACACGTAGCATATTGACCATGTAGGACCTTTAGTGAAATCCAATGGTTGTACTCAAATATTGGTCGTAATCGATGCGTTTTCAAAATTTTGTAAATTATAACCAATTCCTAAGAAATCTTCGGAAGACACTATGCGTGGGTTAATGCCAATTTTGTTTAGAATTACCTGAAACAGACGATAGTTTAAATTCGACTATTCACTCAGTAACCGGATATGCACCAAAAGTGTTACACCATGGCACAAACCCCAGATTAGCCGCTACTCAACAATTTTTGGGAGATGCTCCTCCAACAGATAACTTCATAGACTCTGATATAGCCATCCAGGAAGCACGCGTTTGAATAAGGAAAAGCGCGAACAACCGATCCCAACACTTCAACGCTACGCGCTCTCCCTAGACAGCTAGCAATTTCTAAGAATTTGCATGATTGCGAATAAATTCATTATTATGCTCTTAAAGATTACTTTATTTAATTATTGAAACTTTGAGTTACGCTTTAAAGATAGTGTACCTTGAGACACTATAAACCTAGCTTGTATTGGAATTTATACAAAAATTAGTTCTTCATTAATATCTCTAAAACTGCATTTAATATTTTTTTTCAAATTTTGGTAAATATAATCCATGCCTAAAAATATATTTTCCTGAAAAAGTAGCGCCCCTATTACGTTTTTCAGGAAAATGTTATTATCTAAATTGGAAATCTATCTAAATAAAATTACCAGTTTTTATAAAATAAACTAAAATGTATTAAATATTACTGAAATGTTTGCTTATACCTGACTTTAAAATATAAGGTATATCCATTGGATCTAAACAGTCAACCAGGTCAAGCAATTAACACTTATTTTGTAGTTTGGTATGTGTAATTTGTTTTTTATGGCTGGAATATTTTATCGGGTTTTCAAGTAAGCATTGTGTAGTAAAAATTTTAACAAAAGAGAATTTTGATATATTACGATCTTAAAATTCAACTCTCAGACGAAGTCTCAAAGGGTTTTCCTGTTGCATTTAGTGATCACGCGTCTTGCGACGATGTGTAACATGCTTAACTTGGTAGCGGTGTTTTGCTCCACACTCCTCATTTCACTGTGGAATTTGTGTGAATCTACATAGAAATTTCATTTTATATAAAATCTTGTGTCACTGCACTGTCATTCCGTCATTGAAATTAAGTATTGTCTGTTTAAATGATGATTTTCTACTTTACTGATGCAAATGATTACATAACTCACCTTTATATATGTCTATTTATCTATTTCTACATTGGCATTGCTTAATTATTACAATTTATTTAAATTCTATCTTGGGAATTAATATTCAATCATTATAGAAAAGCCATCTAGCGGTACTAGCACCTCGATTTTTAAAACAAAATTATTTACAGTATGAAATAAAATACATAACGATGTACGTCCGTGAACTCATCTTACAGTACTCATTGCGAGTTCCTCGACTCGTCTGCTTCGTCGCTTTATCTATAAGCATCGCATTCGTACTGTAAAATACGAGTTACCGAGCTTGTGACGTTAATTACTATTTGGTAAAATCTTTTCGTACACACGTTGTGAGTAATTTCTCCAAGTAGATATATATTATACATTAAATTGCTTTAAGACTTGAACACCCTATAACTATCATCTATAAAATTTGCTGTGATCTACTTCTACAAACAAATTCATTGGTTTTTACATCTTTTAGATCTTACTGACGTACATCATCTGGCCTTAATATCTGTATAGAGATATATTTGAAATAGTAACAGGTTAGTAGAAGTTTAACGTATAAATAACGTCAGCTCGTTATAGTTTAAGCAATGGAAATTTATGTAGATCTCATACTACATGTAACTGTGTTCATATACGTAAGGTACTTAATTTGTATTTTTTTAATAAATGTATTCAACTTAACTTTAATAACCATAAAACACTTCAACAAAGCATGCACATAACAGTATTATGTGCATGCTTTGTTGAAGCTGTCAGTTTATGTTTACAAAATATGTCTCAGATACAGTTCAATTTATTACCGCCGTGACTACATTACCCGTCATATTGCTTCAATACTTTATGGATTTAGGAATTATTTTGTATATGTTGGTTTTCAGGTTTCCATGGGTGTTGACCAGCTATCTTTAGGTGATCCGTGCTCGACTTCTTGTGATTCGAACGGAACTGGTATCTTGGTTGTTCTCCGACGGTATTTGTAGTAGTGGTCACTTTGCGTGTAGTTTTCCCTTTCACTTCGATTGCGGCCTCTTCACTACTTTCTCTCCGTTCTCCTTTAGTTTTCCCTTTCTAGTTGTTCTGTGTGCTAGCTGGTCCGTGCTTCTTGAAAAGGGGATTCCAGGTACTGGGTAACCTTTGTGCATCGTCCCGTGTGTTCATTCTGGACGGTTTCTTCTATTTCAATGGCTTCCCGAAATCTTCAATGTGTTTAATTTTAAATGCTGGCTTTCATCTTGACGTTATCGTAGTCTATTTGGTGTACTATTGCGCATGTTGAGCTAATGAAAAGGTTACCAGATTCTTCAATAAGTTCTGTCTACGTTAATGCGTCGGTTGGCTTGTCGTATGTATGCAGCTGTTTGCTTTTTCGTCTTCGGGTTCTGGAGCATATTGCCCATTTTCTTGTTTGTGTTAAAGATGGTCTCAATGTTCTGTTTCTTCAGGAGGTTTTTCCTATTTTGTCTTGTGTGTTAATACTAATCAAGCCTGGTTGGTTGCCCGTGTGCTATATCTGTATATCATTGGACAGTGCTGACTTCATAGATATTGATTATGTCTGCGATACATAGATTAAAAAGTAAAGGTCCCAATATGCAACCTTAAGGAACTTCTTTATTTACGACTCTATTATTTGAACTCATTATTCCATGTGACGTGTTAATGTGAACTTTCAGGGTGTTAAACGTATGGAAAATATGCAGGAAATTATCAGGTAATACAGGACTCGGTTTATCAAGTGGAATTTAATAATTCGCAAATGCATAGGTATAATTTCTCAGGATACTATATTTAACTAATTAAATATGGCAAAATCGAGAATAAGACGCTTTAGAAATCGGGCGGTCGTATATTTATAGAGAAATTGGGCAGAGTGGGAAAGGAGTGTGCAACTGATAGCATTTATTAACGATGCCATTGCAGTTACGGAAAGAAATGGGAAATAAGTTTTGATGGGAGCATTGTGCTGGGATAGGAAAATTAATTATAAGGATTTTAGAATTATTTCAACACCTCTCACGTATGGCAAACATGTCTTGGCTATAGACTGCTCGTTATCTACTTTTGCCTTCGATAGTTTTCCTGCTCTCTTTATATTTTTCCTGAAGAGCCCATTTTTGTTTGTTGCCGGATGTTGCTTTCGTTCGCTAGGTGCTTCGTTCTTGTTATCAGCGTTTGTTACCACTGATTGTAGTTGCGCTGAATGGTAATTATAATTGGAGTTCAAGTAACGATTGGTGTGTGTGTACTTTTGTGTGCTGCCCTTCCTAGATGTTCTGGTGAACAAGACACAAGACGGCACTTTGAGACACACCGTGTACCGCAAAAGTCCGCACACCAATCGTTACTTGAACGCCAAGTGAGATTATGTTGTCGACTATACCTTCTACTATTATTTCTACTATACCTTGTCCTATATAGCATGTATTACAAAGCATTTCCCTTTCTGACTATATTCTACCAGGAAAGTTTACAAAGCTCCTTACTCTACCTTGATTTTACACTCTTCCACTAACCTCTCATTCTGCTAAAAAAAGGGAAACCTTACTGTTGGCTTTTTTTCTCCCACTAAGACTTTTACAATGTCCTTTCTTATTCTAACACTTAAACCACTCGTCACATTTTTGTCATCATTTACACTTGTTTATTTATTATTTTATGCCCGGTCACACGTTAATTATATATGTACCTGTAGCATGGAGGAGAGCGGGGTTACCAGAGGGAGACAATATTCACGGTCATAATTCCCACATTTTTCGTGTGCCACCATCATCGGCCAGTAAGTATCATTTGTATGAAGGCAATCTATGATACACACACTCGTTGTTTATTATTGTTCGCGTTTTTAACAGTTCCCTTCGAAGAGGAATTGGTCAATAGCTTATACGAAGTGTTTTGGTATCGAAAACACATGGTATAAGTTTGTCGGCCGCGTTCTGGACACCCTGTACATTTGAAAAGTAATAATGTGTCCGGTCATTCATATAAACCATAAAATGTGTTTTCTTAAAACTGGCTTAAATCTCCTAGCTATCTGTCCCTAATGATACACAATGTACATAATCAATTGTGGATGAATAGAAAACCCCGTTATCAAATATATTAGATATCTGCATGATCAAATAAAAAAGAAACAAACAATTATTAAAACTAAAGGTCTTACGATACTCGTTCTGAGACGCTGTATTCTCTTTTTTTAGCATTTACTAACACTTCTAAATTGTCCAATACAGCGAAAACTGCTGACAGTCCAATAGCTATTAAGCATAAATAAGCAGTCAGCAGAAGCTCACTAACCGCGAGTAATTCACATATACGACTCTCCTTGGGGGCGTTTAGAGGCGGTCTACACAGTTTTTCAGTTGTAAAAGTTTGTTTCGCGAAATATTTTTATCATTATTAAAACTTAATTTCCACTTTTCCTCTTATTTACGAAATTATAAACCTTATGAACCGTTAATTATTTTTCGCGATACACTTCAATTTTTTTACAGTTACGGTCTCTTTAACAAGACTATCGTAGACACACTTTTATAAATTGGGATGCTTTAATCTTTTAAAAAATTAATTAATTTTCTGTGACTTTAAGTATACTGTTTATACTATCTTGAAATTAAGCTACTGCAATATATAACGGCAGCTCGCGGCGGGGCAAAATAACCCTTATGTTCTACCGCACTTAAATCTTGCATAGGTTGAAGTCGTGATTCCTTTAACATTTTCTGAGTACTACATGAGGAGTGACTATTCCCACCCTCTGATTTCCTTTTATATTAAAATCATCAGGGATAACGTTTTTTCCTCAAAATCTGAATTTGACCAATAATAAAATCTATAAGACTTAGCTCTTGAAGTATCTGCGCATCTATTTATGTATTCTTTTAACTTTTTCCTTAAAAACTTAACAAAAGACCATAATTTTACTCATAAAGCAAAACTTATTTCGTATAACTGTAAACAGCGTCAGATTCCCTATACTTCAAAGACTTATTTTGTAATAATTTTAACTATTAATTAAATGCTTTAAAACCGTGAAATCGTACTACACAATACTACACGATAAAGCCCTAAATCCGCCATATTGTTACCAAGCGAAAATGAAGGAATCTGTTACGGGACGTCGATTTAAATTTTTAAATTCACTTAACATAATGATACCCAAATTGTAATTTAACCTTCTGTAATACTCCCACGACTGTGCAGGATATTTTGCCGCAAAATTCTGAATGTCCTAATGTTATTCGACCTTCAACTCTATAAAAAATTTCATTATGTACGAATTCAATTTTTTATATAAACGAACACTTATTCAATAAATTACTTTATTTGAAAAATCTGGAACACTGAGTTTGTGGCGAGACCGATAAAAAACAAAATATACCCCCATGTACCACATAAGATTAAAAAAACTCCGAGCATGTTTCAATAGCTAAACTATCATCATCAGCGGTCAACTAATTCCTTTATGTTCAAACGTAAATGACCTCATTACTGTATGTTGCAGCGCTACGGTTTGAACCATAACTTTAAGAACCCCTGCAGCACACAGAAGTAGCCAGTGCCGTATATACAATTTCTTACATTCACACATTTTACACTCAAAACACTTTCGTATATAGCCAAATATATTTATTCTAGGTTCTTCGTGCGCAAATACTCATTTACACGATTAAAACGTTACGTTACTTATACGATATAGTTCGAAATATGAAATAGTTGGCAAAACATTCTTTCACATTTTCAAACCCGCCTTTTATCACTTTGTCCACGTTATCAGAATCTGAGAATTTCACACACTTTCTAATTGCATGATTGGATTTTTCTAATTATTTCTGGACTTCGTTTGGGAGACTATAAGAAGAATTTTAATTATAATACGTCTATAATTGCTTTTGAATTTTTTGTTTGCAATATACGTCCCTTGTGTTCCTAATGTTTTCTCGTACGTTAACCCATTTTGATTCTTTAATAAACATATTAACACACGCGACGTCAACATCTCCGATGATACGGAACATTTTACGACAATTTTTAGGTTGGCAAAGCTTGATCCGGAATTATGTCATGCTTGTCACTCTTAAAGAAATGTTGCAATTTTACGTATTTCAGAGGGCGTATGTACATTTAGAAAGGTAAGCAGCAACCTATGTAAATACTACAAAAGAAAAAAACTCTATAATACACTTAGAACGAGGTTACTTAGAGTTTCGAGTCAACAATGACGGCATAATTATTACAAGATGGCATTATACAAAAGATGTTTTAGCCATTAGCAATTATTTCAATAATACTGTAGTCCTAGTAAAACGTACCTTGAAAACTGTGGAAAAGCAAGAACTTTTGCCCACATATGCTACAGTTTTATAATAAATATATGGGTGGCGTCGACCTTAATCACGAACAACCCAAAACGTATCAGCTGGAGAATTATTGTGATGCAATATTTGTGACTGATTGTTCCACAACTCCGGGCGTTTTTGTTTGGTATTGCTTCACGCAAACAGCGCGTAACTTTCTTATTGACCGTACCACCTTCTGGAAGAACTCACGATGCGCGATTGTAATCGAAGAAAACATTGAGAAATACCTTGAAATTTGACGGAACTTGGTGTAGTTTTTCCGGTCTTGACTCTTCCATGTTTCGCCACCAGTTCTAATCCTTTTGAGCAAATTGTCCTTGACGTCATTCAACAGGTTCTGAACGATGGTCATGCGACGATTCTTTTGGTCAAAGTTTAGCAATTTCGGAACCAACTTCGCTGCCACACGTTTCATGCCCAAAAATCCGAAAAAATTGCATGGCACCAGCCAACCGAATTGCCAACATCATCAGCAACTTCTCTAATAGTGTCTCGACGATTCTCCATAACAACTTTCTCCACTGCTTGAAGGTTTTCATCAGTCGCTGACGTTTTGGGGTGTCCAGGGCGGACATCGCCATTAACATCTTCTCGGCCTTCTGCGAAGAGCTTGTACCATTTATAAACATTTGTATGCTCAAAGTAGACTCGCCAAATGCCACAGTCAACATTTTAAGTACCTTGGAACACTTAATTTTATTTTTCACACAAAATTTGATACAGGTTCCTTGATCCATTTTTTTTCCATAGCAAAAATCGCCAAGCACACGAAAACACGTCTAATCTTTATATATCTGTCAAAAACAAACTAAAAATGCACAATGCTTGATAATGTCAACATACGTTGGTCATATATGTACCAACTTAACAAACAAATTCGAAAATCGAATGTACGTAAGCCGCGAAAATTGAAAAGTCACCTTTTTTAACTAGCCTCGTATAATAACCTACATTTTTTTTTTATGATTGTGGACCTGAACAGGCTAAATAAGGCCTATCGTGCTAAAGCACTCAGGAACACTTAGGAGGATGGATAGAGGGATAATTAATTGCCAATAGATGCCTATGAACAGCTACCATAAATTTTCTCATATCATAAGTGAGAGGAAAACAGGAACTAGGGAGATCATTCCAGAGTTTAGAAGCCGTGTAGAAAAATGTGGATTGCGCCCGTTTGGTACGACAAGTGGAGATTTGTACTGCATACTGATGATGTGAATGAGCGAACCGAGTGTTTCTCGAAAAGATAGCCCGAGATGATATCAAAGAATATAATTCAGCAGCACAATAGCCGTTGTAATAACGATAATACAAAGATAGAACTGAAACCATCCTTTTATGCTCAAGGGACTGTATGTGAGAAGTTAACGACGGGTCATTTATAAGCCTAATCGCTCTCTTTTGAATACGATCAACGATATCGAGAGTGTATTGGGGAGCACTAACCCAGAGGTGAGAATTATATTCCAGATGAGGCCGAATTTGGGCCTTATACAGCAGAAGGAGTTGTCGAGAGGTAAAGTACTGCTTAGATCTGTACAAAAAGCCTATTTTACGAGCAGCTGTTTTGGTATCTGACAGAAGATGGTCAACTCATGAGAGATTTGAAGATACAGTCATACCCAACAGAGTAATAGAGTCTGAAAACTTAAGAACTGAGCCATTCATACTTACAACAGGAAATGATAGATCTTTTTTGGCGGACATAAGGCAACACTGAGTTTTGTTAGCATTAAATTTAACTAGATTATTGCTTCCCCATTCGAGAATACGTTGATTGTCTTTGTTGATTAAATTTGCCATTTCAGCTTTAATTTCTTGATTTGACATAGAAGGTGGATTATCACTATGAGTAGACTGAGATGAACTACAGTGAAGAGTGCTATCGTCAGCAAAGCAATGGATGGGGTTAGTTGTAGAAGAAATAAGGTCGTTTATGTACAGTAGAAAAAGTGTAGGCGCTATAACGGATCCCTGTGGTACGCCCGCGTTAATGCTAACTTCTTTTGAAAAAAAGCCATCAACTACGACACGTATTCGTCTTTTATCAAGGAAACTAGAAACCCAGTTGATGAGCATATCATTTAACCCAAACGAGGTGAGTTTGGCAAGTAAACACTTATGCCAAACTTGGTCAAATGCCTTTGAGATATCTAAAGCGACTACAACTGTTTGACCGGACTGCTCTAGTGTATTCTTCCAAACTTGGGTCACATATGAAAGAAGATCGCCTGTTGAACGACTTTGCCTAAACCCATATTGGTGGTCACTAAGGAGTTTGTTAGTTTCAAGGAACGTGAGTAGTTGCTGATTGATTGCTTTTTCCATGATTTTAGACAAAATGGAAGTGATGGCAATTGGTCGGTAATTTGAGGGATCGGTCTTATCGCCTTTTTTGGGAATAGGTTGAACATTTGCTAACTTCCATGATGAAGGGAATTCCCCAGAAGACATAGAGATCGTAATGCAACCCAAACTCATTTTCTGTCATATCTTATAGAACTAGCTGAGCAGCTGGTTCAGTGTAGTCAAACCCATACATCGCATAAGAGAATATCCATTGTATCTTTAGAAATACCATCAAAAATGAACAAAAATAAAATAATGAACATAGGTGATCACATGACGATGGATGGAACAACTAGGCGAAGTTGTCACCGATGTTCTCAGGTTAACAGAACTGAAAATAGAACCACAATTAGGTATCTGGAAAACTTGTAATATCGCTTTGTGCAAACATAGTTTACCATAAATAAACTGTTAATAAAAATTACAACTAATGGGTTATTATTGAAAAGACTGGATTATATGTGACCCATCTAAAATGGCGACTGACAGATTGAATTGGCTGTCATTCGTTTTAACCCCTTATATTATATGTACATAATCTAGTTACTAAAAAAATCAGATTGAACCTTTCTGTTAGCTAGGAAAAATCTGTGACGAAAGGGTTAAATTTGAAATTTAAACATCACAGAATAACTTCCCTACAAATTAAATTAACGCTGATGAGCCTTCAATACATTTCCACAAAATTTGAATTTGTTTATTTAGGATAAGTATCCGATGCATTTATGAAGTGTTGATTTTGAAATATACAAACTAAAATGCATGCAGTGCACTAGTTTTATAGTTATTAATGATGCTAGTTCGATATGAACGTCATAATGAAACGCGTGTAAAGTTAATTACACAAGTTTCATTATGAAGTTCATATCGAACGTGTATCATTCAAAATTTGATCTACGCCAGTCCAAATAGATTTTCTTTGCATAGATTCGATTTGTTTACAATATCAGAAATGTTTTTGTAAATAAAAATTCAAAATTATTAAGTGCCCATATTGGTCGATGTTATAGTAACCGCCTTGTTGATTGTTGCAATTTTTATTTTGACAACGTCATTATTTGCGTTCACTTTTGTGCTTTACATCCAATTTAATAGAAAAAAGTATTACTATGAGTGATTCTGATTATTATAATTAATGTTTACAATAAATAAAGATAGTAAAGATTTTATAATTAATAATAATAAGTAAAAGTAGTAACTAACTTTCTTTTTGTCTGTTTTTTATTTTAAAATTTGCGTGTTATTATGAGTTCATAATGGCACTGGGTGCTATTGCGTAGATTAAATAAATTTAAACAATGAGCATTGAGTAAAAATTACTCAATGCAATGAGTATGTATACTTTTTGTTTCTAGGCAACTTATATTGCACTTGTGTAAGCATACAAAGCAAACCTCAATTTCAAATTTTAAAATAAATAAATTTTAATAATTATAATTTTAATTTAAATTTATCTATACTATGGTATCATAATTAAGGTCATCGTTAAAATATACATTCAATATTATATACTATATACATTACCGAAGTTTATCAATAAAAAGATTACCGGACTGCGATAACACTAATTGCACAATATTAGTAAGTAGTGCTAGGAAAATAATTAGCGTTTGCAAATATATTGTGTGATTCTAAATTAAATATTTTATATAACTGATAAATGTATGTGTAAAATATTTAGGTTATATATTATTAGGATATGGATTGTATAAAAATATAGGATTAATTAATCTATTTTAAGACTCCTAATCCTAACAACTTAAATAAAAATGACACAAAATAGGTGTAGATATTGTTAATAATTTTTTTATGGGTAATTTTTATCGGGATAGTTGCATTTCATAGATATTTTCATTAGTTATTTAGAAACAACCAACGATTTTCTTCTAAACGTTTAATTCTCAAGGTCGTAGTATCTTTTTAAAATTCAGAAAGGCATCTTTCTTTATGAAGGCACGTCTTTGTTACCTTTTTTAGGAAGGTTATTCGAAAAACACAAAAAAGTATCGTCATTTATATTCTCATTCATCTTCCCTTAAGCGTGCACTTGTCTTACCATCGCTTAAGGTCGGTAATCCATATAAATATGATATTAAAATAATGTTGTAAAAAGAATCTAAACATATACACATTTTTTGCAATGCTTAATTGTTTATAGTAAAACAATCAACTTAATAATAAGAAAATTTCTGAAACCAAAAAGTAGGTGAAACTTCATAATTTACCTTCCTATATATACATATGTAGGTATAGAAGGTTATGCAATCGATTTTTTTTCACTATCGCTAAACCAACTTATTAGTTCATTTTACAACTTTTGGCCAAGTTTCAACAAGATCGGCCATGATGTCTGGATGTGTGTCTGTGTGTATATCTGTGTGGATACATGTTAGTATCCACGATAACTCCAGAACGAAAATACCTACGTACTTAACATTTATATCAGGAAGACTACCCAATTTTATCAGTGGCTTACAGATATGTTTAGTACCTAATTCTAAAACTAAAATGTTACTATGCAACACAGCCTTTTGTATTCACGAACCTTTTTCTTTTAGATTTATCTTGGCCCTACTAATTTCCAAAGTCTCTAGACTAAAGTAAATAAAAATAGGCTGAGAAGTAGCTTAAGGGACGACAGACTGGATTCTTTTATGCTGATATACCAAATGAAGAGATAATAAACAGTTGAAAGTAATCTAATTTAATGACAAAAAAATTATTGTATTAATTATAGCAGGAACAATTGGATGAAGGTGTGACTTTTTTAGTCGGTGTGACGGTTTTGATAAATTATGGTTTTCAGGAAACCCCATAGGAAGAAATCCAGTATTCACAGATCTGGAGATAGTAGTGGCCATAACACGAAACCGAATGTTACAATCCAACGATTTGGGAAACGGTTTTCTAAGTAATTTCTCACTGCCAAAGCATTATGGGCTACGACACCATCTTGTTGAAAAAAAGTATTTGAAAGATGTTTTTCAGAAATGTTTATATTTATATTTTTCAAAAAGCTAAGAAAAAACTGCAGCTGATAGTTGTCAAGCCAACTATGATTTCCATTTTAAAAAATGCAAGTTTATATTATTACTGAAAAACGCCACCCCCTAGAAAAAAATGAACTCGGCACTTCACAATACATAAGTACCGTTGACGAAATATATCAATATAATAGTATTAAGCGAGGTATAAGACCTTGAAAAAAGTGTCGAAATATCGACGTTTGGCTATAAGTCGAAAACTAAATTTTCGATTTTACCATGAAATCTAGGTCAACAAAGTAATACGTGAATGAAAACACTGCAAACTTCTGTCTTTGATAATAACAACGCTATCTTTAAAAAACAACTAAAACAACGAAATCGGGACACACTCTACAAGTCACATCGCTTTTGCAGACTGATATACCTTGCTGAGCATTTCTGGAGTAATTTCTTTTAATGCTGCCAAAAATCGATGACGCATCTATTTCGCAATTGTTGGTAGTGCTGCTTACATATTACTTTATCATTCCCAATCCCGATTTGTAAGAACTCGTGATCTTGGCTGCAACTCATGGATCCTTCACATGAAATCCTGCGATCAGAAATGAAAGCATTCGACAGCATAATGTGGCGCAGTCCCATAATATTGTAACCATATACCTCGATGAGCACCTACACAGTTCGTATAAATTATTCTGAAATAACTGGAGATAAACCTTACCTGTCAAATGCCGGTCATGAAAGACCAGAGAATCCTCATTGATTGTTTACAGTACGTAAGTAATCAATGAGGCTTCTCTTTGTCATAGTAACGGGAATTATTGCGATTCACATGGCCCTTTGTGTAGAATACGCCTTGATTGGAAAATATTACTCCATCAAAGAAACGACTAATTTGACTGACAAAAAATCAATTTGTTTCCGAAATCTCTTTCACGAAGTTCCTAATTTAGAGTCGTACGCACCGAAGAGCTGCTAATATCGGTAGTCTTACTGATTTTCCAGAGATCGATCTATGGATTGTCCTGTACATACAACCGATCATGCAACTGATTTTCGTCCGTGAATTTCGTTTTGAAGATTTAACGGATCCACTATTGGTAAATATTACTACTAGGGACTGAAATACCCTCTTATCTGAATGTCTTATCTGGATACCGCTATGCGTAAACCCTATCTATGAATTCTTCATGTTTTGTAACGAAAAAACAGATTTACTCGGGTTCAATCGAAGTTACGTAGTATTAGAACTTTTCTAAAACACTGAAAGTTGATTTTTTCGAAAACTTAAAACGGTACGA
This sequence comes from Vesta saturnalis, assembly GCA_036346205.1. Lineage (NCBI taxonomy): Eukaryota > Metazoa > Arthropoda > Insecta > Coleoptera > Lampyridae > Vesta > Vesta saturnalis. The sequence goes on from JARFJB010001941.1 coordinate 1,857,203, forward strand.
GCTAAACCAAATGTGTCGTTAAAGCTTAAATTAAAGAAGCAATCCAAAAACTCAATACTATTTAGGGTGTTTTATTTAAAATAGCAAAGTTGGTGTGCATTTTCGGTATAACTAGAAGTTCAGCATTTTTGAAACTAATTTTGCAATGCGGAAAACTTGATTAGGTGCAATTTTTTTAAGTGTCAATAACACGACCAGTGCGGGGTTGCATTTTAGGCTGGTTACCCTGTACAAATAAATCCACAAATTTTTATTTTGTCTTATTCTATTATGTAATTTTTTTGGGATTATTTGTGTTATAACAGTAACCGGCTGTCGCTACTGTATAATGATCATGATAGATCTGTCCATAACATATTATAAAATTTCAAAATATATATGAGAATATTATCCCCTCAACTGATCTCTTGAAACGGTGACACTGATTAATCACTGATATAGCTACGGTGACCATACGTACTTATTTTAGTAGGACAGTACTTTCTTTTCTGCCAGTGTCCTAAGGTCCTTAATAGAAGCATGAAGTACACTAAAATGTACTTTCTTTTTCTTGAAGATGCAAATATCGCAAATAGGTATACCAAAATATTTATTTTTTATTTAAAAAGAATGCTTATCGGTGATTCACTGATCATGATGCAATAACGACGTTAAGAAGTTGTTGAGAATGTTCGCGTAGTTTGTTTCCCGAACGTTCCAGTCCGCCCTCGATTATCCTAGACGCACAGTCCAGAATGCTCCACGACTGGAACGTGCGAGAATCGAAGCGAAGTTTAGCGAGCCGCATATAAATAGCGACAGCGCTCGGACTAAGACTAAACAAGTTCAATTCTACACGAGTTCTACCGTTCGACAGCAAGCGAACATATTATTTGTTAATTGTTTTTGTTGAATGCAGTCTGGTTTTCTGTGCTGGTTTCGCTTACTAAAAAGCAACGTCGTTTGATTTCAGTTACCTACTTGTGCATTATTTGCGTAAACATGGCACCGCCTCGAAGAAAGTGTCATTTTAATTTGGAGTTACAGAAAGAATATCCGTTTATGAAAATAAAAATAAATTGAGTCCGCATATTGTGTACTGTGAAATTTATAGAAGTGATGTTGATATTTCCAACAGTGGTCGCAGCAATATTAAGGCTCATCTAACCAAGAAAAGCATACATTAGCTGCAAATACGAAGTCTAAAAGCGCTACACTAAACACTTTTTCAAAAGTGAAAACTTTAGCTCTGAAAATATGTTAATTGCAGCCAAGGAAGGTACTTTCGCGTATCATACCATCAAGCATCAGCAGAGTTTTAGATCTTTGGATTGCACATCAAAGCTAATAGCGAACATGTTTGAGCCCAAATTTATGGCAGCTCGAACCAAAACTGAAGCCATTGTAAAAATGTTTTGCTAAAGAATCCCAGTTGCGATTGGAACTTGATCTACACAAAGCACATTTTGTTAGCATCATGATCGATTCGTCCAACCACAAAGAAATTAAAATAGTACCTTTGTTGGTGAGATACTTTAATTGTGAAAAAGGTATTCAAGTGAAGTTACTTCAGTTGCAAGACTTACCTGGTGAAACATCAGAACAGTTAAATAGTTATGTGTTTAATACTTTGAAAACCCACAATTTAGTGGACAAGTGTATTGGATTAGCTGCTGATAATACCAATACAAATTTTTGGAATGAAGAGAAAGGGAGTGAACAACCTATTTGCAAAATTGAATGCTTCTCGTGGCAAACCTCTGGTTGGCATTGGTTGTGTTGACACATTTTGAACAATTGTGTACAAAATGCTACGGACGTCTTACCAATTGACGTTGAGGTTATTGTTGTTAAGTTATTTAAGCATTTCTATATTTATACAGTGAGAGTAAATCAACTTAAACAATTCTGCGACTTTGTTAATGTTGAATACAAAAGATGTTATCTTTTTCTAAAACAAGATTTTTAAGTCTGATGCCCGCAATTGAACGAATTCTACAAATGTACGAACCGTTGAAAGCATACTTTTGTCTATTGAAAATTGTCCAATGATTTTGAAGCAATTTTTGAGTGTCGCACCAGCGAAATTTGGATGTGGTTTGTACACAACATTGCTTCTGTGTTCCACAAAGTCATATTAAAGGTAGAGGGTGACAAAATATGCGCAACAGAGGCCGCTCTAGAGTATTTCGATCTTCAAAATAAGCTTGAAAATCGTTTGAATGAATTATTTTGCCGCTTAAAATAAGAGAATCCTTTACAACTTGACAATTGGGAAGGTAGTTTAAACTATCGAGATGACTTCATCTCACAGGTTAGATTATTTTATTCAAATTGTGTGAGTTACTTGAAGAATTGGAGTACAAATTTAAATGAATTAAGGCTCTTTGAATGGATAAATTTGAGAAACCAAGTTTCATGGAATCAAATTTTGTGTTCATGTGCTGCTTTTAAAGACTACTTGGGTTCGACACTGAATGAGGACGAACTCTTCGATGAAGTTAGTCTATTACAAGCTAAACTGTCAGAAGATAAAATTGCCGAGTGGAACTCGAAAAATATAGCTACCGAAGATCGATGGGTTGAAGTATTTAAATGGAATCAAGGGTCTGGATCAAGTGAAGATTTCAAAATTGTGAGATTTTGATCAGTTTATTTTTGTCTTCCTGGAACAAGTGCGTCAATTGAGCGACTATTCTCTAATATTAATAACTACTGGATCAGAAAATCGCAAATGAAAATATCGACACTAGAAGCTGTGATGCAAGTGTACACAAACTTCGATGAGACTTGCAGTGAAATGTTCCAGTTTTGAAGACCAGAAAGCAAATTTTGGAATCTATCCTAAGCTCTCAAAATACGATTGGCACAAAGGTGACCCCACTGATGGCGTTCAGGCACGTCAAAATAATTAATAACATTCACATTGCCAGAGTATTTTATGTGTTTGTATTTTCTAATATAGGAATATAGGTACATATATTATGTATATGCATGTGTCATTAAAATTATTTTATTTTTATTCTCATTTTGATGCTTGGCTATGTCACTCTACCTTTAGTTCTTTGATTTGTCCGTTTTATCTATTCCTAATACAATTTTGTTAACTTTTATTTCTGTACTTATTTTCTGAAAATAAATATGGTCACCCAAGATATAGCACAAATTTAACTGAATATTGATGTTTCAAAGATTTTTTAAAGCTGCAGGACAGAAAGGGTAATCTATTTTCTGTTGAATCCACCTGATTAGAACAATTAAGGATTTTTCTTTATGCAAATTGTCATTTGGTATGTTTCCTATTATTATATTATGAAACATCTTGCAGTCGCTGCAAGAAATTAATAACGATCTAACAAAATTATTGGGCCAAGTTGTCAAATATGAGATTTTAAATGTACCGAAAAAATGATATATATATATATATATATATATATATATATATATATATATATATAACTGTTATAGTTTATAGTATATTCAATAAGACATTAATCGAACAACTTGTGTTTATCCATATACGTCAAATATACAATAATTCAACGTTTCGACTTACTAAACCCTGCTAAGAATGATATCCTTAGTAATGAAATATGAAACAAGATCAACTAATAATGATAACCAATTTGATGAACGAGAACTGCTTCGATTTCAAGCATCCAAGGTACGACGTTGAAATTTGGAATTGTATTCAGATGCCGGAATGTTAACAGAATCTTGAGTATCAACGGAATCTAGAGCGTGATGTACGAAGTTAATAATTGGCCGAGATAGTCGCTGAAGATTTTGAGTTATTACGTAATTCTTGAATTTTGTTTAATAAGGTTCTTCCAAATATCATCCTTACAACTATGCACTCACATTTGCTTAAGGGCATTACTCTTCTCAATTTCAATGGCTTTCTAGTAATCCGCTGGTGTAAATTATATAAAGGAGCAAGTAATCGAATATTGTTAGTTAATTTCGTGTCCAGTATCTAAATAATGATTAGCCAAAGATGACGAAGGATTTTGTTGTTTGATGGCCAGTTTGTGTTCATTAGCTCTCACATGTAATTTTCTATTTGTTTGTCCAATATAACTTCTGTGCACCGGTTGCAAGGTATCTCGTATACTCCTTGATTTTCATTACAAATTTTGTCTTTCGGATTCTTCAAAAGTTGGTGTAAGGTAAGGTAAGGTTTAAAAACGGGTCTAAATTCATGTTTGGGAAATTTTTAGATTTTATCAGTGATTCCTTTATATATGGTATATTTGAAGAACCTTATTAAACAAAATTCAAAATTACCAATAACTCAAGATCTTCAACATCTCGGCCAATATTACATCTACATCACCTCTAAATCCTGATACTCAAGATTCGTTAACATTCCGGCATCTAACACAATTCCAAATTCAACGTCATACCTTGGATCTGCAAATCAAGCAGAACTCGTTCATCAAAATTATTATAATTGATTAGTTAGCTTGTTTCATATTTCATTACTAAATATCATTCTTGACAAAGGGGACATAGTAAGTCCCGAAACGTTGAATATTGTATATTTTCACGTTAATAAACACAAGTTGTTCGAATAATGTCTTTATTGAAAATATATATATATATATATATATATATATATATATATATATATATATATATATATATATATACATATATAATAACTTTATATTTATATAACAATTGCATTAAGCACAATTGTCAAATCCATATACCAAATAAAATAATAAAGCAGTTATAAAACCCAGGGCTGAAGAGAGAGAGGATCCCTAAAGCGCCCGAAGATCAAAATATGGAAACCAAGATGAAAGAAGAACCCTATCAAGCACCAAACGATTTTTAAAAAAATTCAAGCAGTCAGTTACAGAGTGAACAACGTGAAAGTCTACAAAGCGTATAAGCACGAAGTTAATAACTCCGAAATAGTCGCTGAATTGATTATTACGTCATTCCTTTATGATGGCAACACACTTACAACATGCACTCACCATTTGCTCAACTTTCTTAACTGAAGGTGGCAGTTAACTCACAGCTCGTAGTGAGCCACGAGTTAGATCCCAAGCGCTGAGGTTAGTGTCAATCTAATATAGGTTGATAATATTAAGTTCTTAGACTTTTACTAGCTATCATATCAATTATATAAAGAACAATTGAGTACAACCTCATTAATTCTAATACGTTGGGGACTGATCGCGTTCAAGAGTTACTAGGGTTTAGATTTATGTCTTAGAAGCTAAATGTCAAATTTAACTTAAATCTCTTTTACCGCTTTAGGCATATTGCGACAGATAAAATTATTAGAGACGGAAACATATACACTCGCAAGCGCTCACCTACACCCTAGCATACTCACACGTACTTCTACGTGCATATGCACTCACACACAACACACACACCCACACACAAACACACACACACACACACACACACACACACACACACACACACACACACACACACACACACACACACACACACATATACACACACAGACACACAGACACACAGACACACAGACACAGCACACAGACACACAACACACACAGACACACACGACACACAGACACACAGACACACAGACACACAGACACACAGACACACGAGACACAACAGACACACAGACACACAGACACACAGACACACAGACACAGACACAACAGACACACAGCACACAGACACAGACACACAGACACACAGACACACAGACACACAGACACAGACACACAGACAGACACAGACACACAGACACAGACACACAGACACACAGAACACACAGACACGACACAGACACACAGACACAGACACAGACACGACACAGACACACAGACACACAGAACACAGACACACAGACACACAGACACACAGACACACAGAACAGACACAGACACACAGACACACAGACACACACACAGACACACAGACACACAGACACACAGACACACAGACACACAGCACACAGACACAGACACACAGACACACAGACACACACAGAACACAGACACACAGACACACAACACACAGACACACAGACACAACACAGACACACAGACACACAGACACACAGACACACAGACACACAGACACACAGACACACGACACAGACACACAGACACACAGACACACAGACACACTGGACACACAGCACAAGACACACAGACACACAGACACACAGACACACAGACACAGACACACAGACACACAGACACACAGACACACAGACACACAGACACACAGACACACAGACACACAGACACACAGACACACAGACACACCGACATACAGACACTCAGAGACTCAGACACGTGCGAGTGCGAGCGAGAGTGCGAGTGCGAGTGCGTGTGTGTGTGTGTGTGTGTGTGTGTGTGTGTGTGTGTGTGTGAGTGTCTATGTGTGTTGTAACTCCTCGCCCCTTATTTCCTTTACTTTATCTAATTTAAATTCGTGTCAAATGTAAACCCAGCCGTTAGGGTCAATTTATGACTATTGTTTAATCACATCGAGACGTTAGTGTCAGATGTAAACGTACTCACTTTATTCATTTAAAGCGCCAAGTGAAAGTTCTTGAATAACGGTGCGGCGTTTACTATAAAATTGTGGCGTATACAATTGACTCGGACTAACTACAATCGAAGAAAGGTCGTGATATAGATTTGATTGACTGAACGATTTCAACCAACAACTAAATTTATTCCCTATTATTTACAACTCTAAGTATTTTACTTATTCTACGTTTATTTCAACTTAACCTAAGGAAAACATGTAACAAAACAATTATTTACACAAGCAGGCATGGGTTGGTCCTCCAGGTCTGGACACGATATTTTCAATCCCAACACGTTGGTGGTCTCGGACTTCAGGATAGTGAGGTGTCAATAGTACAACAAAAGTTCTTGTTATTTATGTATATAAAGCTTTATATTTATATACAAATTCGAGAAACAAATGGTATGAGAGTTTATAGGGATGAGCTCTTTATTTAATGTCGGTTAAAACAGTACGTTGACCTGCGGTTTCAGAGAATAACTAACAGAATCGGTTTATTCATTTTTCTTATGTATAGAAAAGGTATAGTTGCGTATTTATTTGCAACGAAAACGTTTTTCCTTATTAACTGAAATTCTTTTAAATCGTTTCGGGGAAATCCTATTTTATGTACAGGTCGTAGTTTGAGAATAATGATTAAGGAAAACCACAATTTTTTTTATGTAAACTTTGATCTTAGATAATTACATGTGACCTGTTTTCGGACAACTAGATTCACGGGAGGATTATCCAAATTGAATCAAGTTGTGTATACAGGCTTTCAGAAATATAATTCACCTAGCGGTCTGTAAGTGGTTTTTATACTCTCGGAAGGATAAGTTCAGGATACGGATTAGAAATAATGTATTAAAAATTTGTTTTACACACGGGCGGTCTCCTCGTGGTTTTATCAAACCTGTAGTCGGACTAATCTAACAGGATTTAACTTCTGGTGATTATATCGGTACGATCTGTTGTCTATAATATTCTAATTTCTTGGCTCGGTCGTGTTTATGATAGGTGTATTTGTTTGTTTCTAGTTTAATCTCCCCAATGGTCGATAGCACCTCGGGTTAATTAACAGGATAGCTCGATCTCTACAGGCCTACGCCTTAGGGACGGGCTTGGTAAACGAATCACCTCTAAAGGCATAGGCCTTAGGGGATAATCATTTTGGACAGGTCTCAATACCTTACGGGAATCACTCCCAAAAGTAAAGAGGGGCTTGTGTATTTATGTGTGTATCCGCGGGCTAACGCACCAGGGACTGAGTGTGTGTAATTAGGTGTTGTGATGTTTTATAGATGTACAAGATGGTCCTATAATTACAGCAAGGATAGAAAGGAAATTTATCACTGCAGGCGGTGTTATAATTAATATAAACCCTTAGACTTACCCCAAATGGACTCAGGAAGACGGAACGGCAGGAACTAACTAGGTCGGGACAGACTCGCAGGCAACTAAACGAAGAGCTCGCCAAATAGTGGGCAGGAACTAACGGAAGGGCTCGCTAAAGAGCAGGCAGGAACTAACTGAAGAGCTCGCCAAAAAGCGGGCAGGAACTAACTGACGATATCGCCAAAGAGCGGGCAGGAACTAACTAAATTCGCATCTCGCTACCTTTTATACTTGCATAGTCATATCCGGTTTGGATATCGTGGTCTCCGGCAGAGCGGTATCTACGCCAGAGAATGCTCGTACCTCCAGCCTGGCCAGTTCTTCAGCCGTTCTTTTAATACGCGACGGTGTGCTAGGCGTTCGGGGTAACCCGGACGGTTTTAAAGCGGTGGGAGACAATTCCCATTCATAGAATGAGCTGCATCGGGGATACACCGGGGTGGCGGAGTGCGGAGAGGTGGGGTTGGTGGTCTATCAAGAACGGGTTCAGGATCAGGAGATGGTGTTGGTGGATTTCGGTAGGAAGTTTGGGAAACGGGATTATAGGACAGGAATATTTTTTGGAGAGATTTTCGGTGCCGTGGACGCGTTATCGCTCCGGTCACTACGGTCGGATCGTTTAACTTTTGTCTTTTTATACAAAAACTTTCGCGGTTCTTGTGTTCGCTTCATTTCATTGGTACATACGCATGGCGTGCGCGGACAGGGGCCTATCGCGTTTAAGTTAATATCGCGGGTTCGTATTATCGGTTTTCACGGAAAGGATTTATTCTCTTTCTGTTTTTTCCATAAAACTTTTAACGCGGGAAGATATTCTTCGTCACGGTCATTTATTTCTTCCAGACCGGCGTTGATTTGTGCTTGCATCGGAAATTTAATTCCTGCTACCTCTAGTTGCTTCGTATTGTAAAAATCTAACCCGAGGACCATGTCGGTGGATAACTGTGGCAGGTAGTATCCCGGTATTTTCTAGCGGCTGTCCCCTAAGGTTATTGGAAACATGTATAATCCTCGCGTTTCCGCGATAGAGTTATCGGCAAACCGAATGCAGTGATGCCGGATAAATTTTATTAGCAATTACTAAATTGATTACTTTCGGTCCCATGTACGTACGTGACGCTCCGGTGTCAATTAACGCTAATACTGACCTTCGGAAGATCGACAAAGTCACGAAAACCTATCGTCCGGGGTTTGTAATAGGCGGTGGTTTGATCTTACGTGAGGAAAATTTTTTAACTTAGCTAACCAAGCTTCCCAATTATTATCTAGCTTTTCGGGGGTCTTAACGGTTCCAAGCTTCCTAGCCGGAGTGTGTAAGGGTTCCTGGGTTCCCTTTACAGGTGCTGAAAGTTTCCCGAATTTGCGCATGGACAATTTTGCGACAGGATTCCAGGTTGGCCGCATATGGAACAAAAGAGTTTAAACGGATTCTTACATTTGCGTCTAACATGTCCTTGTCCTTCACCCTTCCAAGAACTACCTCCTTGGCGGTATGTTTGGAAGGTGCTTTCTTTTTATTGATCTCCTGTGGTCTGACTCGGTTTAGCGGAATTCTGTTCAGGTGCTGGTGCGGTTGAAAGCCGACTAAAATGTACTTTCGGACGGCTAGTGTTGATTACAGAAGACGGATTGTTCGGAGGTAACATCTCAAATTGCGTCGCCATTTCTAATAACTCGGATAAATTACTGAAGCCACGGCTGACTTATATAATTTTTATGTTCAAAGCGTAAATTGTCATAAATCCGTTGTAGCTGGCTATTCACAGACATCTCCCCATGTCGTCTCATGAGCGTTAGGATAGCGGTTATATACTCAGTTGTTTTCTCCCTTGACGTTTGTACACTGTTTCTGATTTCTTCTTCTAATTCAGTTTGATGTCGGTGCGGTAAGGAATGTAATCGGAAACTTCGTAAAAAATCTTGCCAGGAATTCCACAAGATTTTGTTATTACGGTACCATAACGAAGTTCAGAAGTTCGGGTAATGCAATCAGTAAGTCGTCGTCTGCGATATCATAACATTTTTGAAGTTCTTGTACACGATCGAGAATGCACGTGTGCGTATGTGCGTGTGTTCGTGTATTCGTGAGTGTGTATTCGTGCGTGTGTATGTGTGTGTGTGCGTGTGTGCGTGTGCGTGTGTGCGTGTGCGTGTGCGTGTGTGCGTGTGTGCGTGTGCGTGTGTGCGTGTGTGCGTGTGTGTGTGCGTGTGCTGTGCGTGTGTGCGTGTGCGTGTGCGTGTGTGCGTGTGTGCGTGTGCGTGTGTGCGTGTGTGCGTGTGTGCGTGTGTGCGTGTGTGCGTGTGCGTGTGTGCTGTGTGCGTGTGTGCGTGTGCGTGTGCGCGTGTGGCGTGTGGTGTGGCGTGTGCGCGTGTGCGCGTGTGCTGCGTGTGCGCGTGTGCGCTGTGCGCGTGTGCGCTGTGTGCCGTGTGCGCGTGTGCGCGTGTGCGCGTGTGCGCGTGTGCGTGTGCGCTGTGCGCTGTGCGCGTGTGCGCGTGTGCGTGTCGTGTGCTGTGTGCGTGTGTGCGTGTGTGCGTGTGTGCGTGTGTGCGGTGTGCGTGTGTGCGTGTGTGCGTGTGTGGTGTGTGTGGTGTGTGCGTGTGTGCTGTGTGCGTGTGGCGTGTGTCGTGTGCGTGTGTGCGTGTGTGCGTGTGTGCGTGTGCGTGTGCGTGTGCTGTGTGCGTGTGCGTGTGCGTGGTGCGTGTGCGGTGCGTGTGTGCGTGTGTGCGTGTGGCGTGTGCGCTGTGCGCGTGTGCGCGTGTGCGCGTGTGTCGCTGTGCGCGTGTCGTGTGCGCGTGTGATGTGCGCGTGCGCGTGTGCGCGTGCGCGTGTGCAGTGTGCGCTGTGCGCGTGTCGCTGTGCGCGTGTGTGCGTTGCGCGTGCGCGTACGCGTGCGCGTGTGCGCGTGATGTTTGCGGTGCGTGGCGCGTGGTGCGCGCTGCGCTGTGCGTGTGTTTGCAGTGCGTGTGCGGTGGTGTGCGCTGTTCGTGTGTGGTGCGATCGGCGTGCGTGCGTGCGTGCGTGCGTGCGTGTTGTCGTGCGTGCGTGTGTGGTGTGCGATGCATGTTGGTAGATGTGATGTGTGTAGATGTTAGATATCCACAATAATTCCAGATAAACATTTCCTACGTTTCTTAAAATTATTAAGTATTTAATCTGGTTTTCAATTCTGACTTAGAGCTGATTAGATTTTGTTAGAAATCCAGCTGCGATGGGGTCTATTAGGGTCAGCTTCTGTTTTATATTCCAAATGTTTCTTAAAATAAGTGCATATTTCAAAAATAAATATACCCAGACATAGATCCTTTTAATAACATCGATTAATTATGTTCTATGCAATTTTTTGATACGACTCATAATTTAGCAGTAAAGAAATTGTTCAATTTTTTTCAATATCTGAATAACGATTCATTTTATTAGAAAAAAGTGCAGACATATTTTTTAAAGAAAATTTAATTTTACATAACTTCTCCTTATAAAGTTTCTTAATATAATGCAAGGTACGTTTCAAAAATATTTAAATATGAATCTTTTTTTAAGTTAACGCGTATTATTTGTCTATCTAGAAGTTTTAAACGTCATTCTGACATAGATTACTGTTTTTGTTTTTACAATGTTGCCTGTTTTCGTTGTGAACGTATGAAAGAGGTTGCATAGTTATGCTAAAATAAATTATAATTAAAATTATTCCATTTCTCTAATTTTCAAGTTAGCATGTAGATGTCTACTAATCTCTGTCTGCCCAGAAGTTTTAAACGTCTGTGTGACATAGATTATTGTTTTGCTTTTAAAATGTTGCATATTTACGTGATGAGTTTATTATAAAAGTATATAAAGATTATTTTAAAAAATGTTAAAATTATTCATTTCTTTTCATTTCCATTTTGGAAGGTCGTGTGGTGTTCCACACCAGATATTTTATAATTGTATTAATTTAAATAAAGACATTATATATTTTTTTTTGTATTTGTGGGTCGAGATCTAGACGGTAATATCAGGCATCTCATGCGCATCAATTACTAGCATTAGCCGTCACTACAATTTTGACCTACTAAAGGACTTCCATCTTTAGTAAGGCATTTTTAATTTGACAATCATCGTATTGTCACGGGACACAGATTTACTTCCTATCCGAGAAAAGGAGTGCTTTAGTTTTTCTCCGTTTTAGAAAAACGGCTACCTCGACCAAGTTTGAACCCGCGCCGCTCGGATGAAGGCAAACACTCTAACCATTCTACCACCTACGCAGCTTATATTATTATTATTATTTACAATAATCCTATTCTCGTTATCAACTTATTTTAAAAGAGGTTGCATAATTATCTTAAAAAATTGTAACATATTTAAATTATTTCATTTCCATTTTGTAGGTTGTAAGGTCGTGTGTTGTTCACATCAGATGTTTTGCAAAATAAACGATGTCGTTTTTTTAACTTGTTTTTGAGATATAAAAATTGGTATCGATAGAATTTTTTAGGCAATCTCGAAGGTGTAATTATTTTAAACTATACATTACATTTTTTTGGTAAAGGGCTATTCTATATATTTCCAGCTCATTGAATGCGCCTGTTTACATCTTTTCGCGATAATTAACTTCATGCATGGTCGACCAATTACATTATGAAAATCGAGTCGCGTGCACCAATCAGACCTTACCAAGGAATTCTTACAGTGAAAAGAAAAGCATGGTACTTTTCTTGCCGCTAGTAATTATTTCTAGTAACCTTATTACTATTTAAAAATACTGAATTGTCATTCTGACAGATTGTTTTTCGTGTTTTAAAAATGTCGTGTTTCGGAAATATTTCCGCGGTCTTAATAGTCAAAAACATTGAAAATGCTATACCACAGAGAACAAAACAGTGTAGAGAGAATGTTTGGAACCAGTTTACTACATTTTGCAAAGAACGTAAATATGAATTAACTGAATACAGATGATATTGCAAGTATTTTGAAAGGTTATGCTTTTAACATGCGAAAACAGAATAGAGACGAATATAAGGAAACTTGGAATACGACAGCTAAGATGGTGAAAGACATATTTCAATACATACAATAGAAAAATCGACCCATTTACAGATATTATTCAAAGCTTCACGAAACGCAAGAGACACCAAACGAAAACAGCTCCAGATTATCCCTGAGAAAATTGAGCGCTTAAGCATTTTCTCTTGAAAAACTTGAACAGATAATAAACAGTTATGACGAAGACACACCAGAAGGACTCATAAAAAGTTTTTTCACATTGCTTCTTTTGAACTAGCGTGGCGCAGAGGAGAAGGAAGTGCGTGTACCATGGACTATTTTAAACGAAGAAACTAGAAATGATCGATCTCTTAACAGACAGAATTATTTACAATCCTATATTTACCAAAACATGTCAAGGTACGTTAATAATTTGTCTAAAAATATAAATTACTGAGTTTTTTCTCAAGGTGGTGCTGAAAAATGTGTGGAAGATAAATGGATTACACCTAATGAAAATAACTTAAACCGACGTCAATCAAGATTGTTTAAAAAATTAAAAGAAAAACGAGATACGCACATAAAATCTAACAGACTTTTTAACTCCTAATCCACACTGGAAAATGGTATAAAAATTCTCCTGTGGGGTTACAATGAAATTGCGAAATTGACTTCGCTATCGGCTGCAAAAATTGGACTGGACGTCAAAAAGAGAAAATTAACAAATCATTCGCATCGATCCAGCATTGTTTCCCATTTGGCAAAATCAGGAGTCAATGAACAAAAGTTAATCAAAATCACTGGTCACGCTAGTTCATCCTCAATAAAACCGTATCTCGAAATAGATAAAAACCGCCATTCATACATTATTAACCAAATTCGGAATTCTTCAACTGTCACACAAAATTATAATTTAACCCTTAACTGGTAACATCTGACTACGAGTCGGTGTTGATGTTCGGGTTTTCACCGCATTCGACCGAAACCCTCCCATATCTACATCTTCCGTCTATCTTCTAGTTCAGTAGAGCTCTTTAAGTGGTGAGTGTGTCAGCTTGTACAAATTCAAAACACACGAAAACCGCCGTCTATCAGACGGGTGTTACCAATAAGCGCTGAATCATAGCCGACTGACAGTCGGATATTACTGTTAACGTCGAGTTGCTATCGGTCTCGTTTTTTTTTGGAACGAGTTGGTGACGACATTACGTTTTATTTGCAAGTAGGTTGGCTTATATATGAATAATTCTTAGAGTTACGAGCTTGTACGTTTTGTTTTCTTTAGAAATGGCGTCGAGCGTCATCTCATCGCGAACACAAAAGATAATGTCGATGGTAATTCCATTAGAAGAAAACGATGCCAGTGATGAAGAATACCTATCCATCGACTCATTAGCAGATATCGATCGTAAAGAAATGAAAGCAGAAAAGAGTGGTGTAGAAGACCTTGATGAAGGTGAAATAGAGTATGAGGATCATATGATGGAAAATGAATATTCAGAAGATCCGGCTACATTGAATGCAATAACACCGATCCAGAACTTTGAAGCGGCGGATGAGAATCACCAAGAATTTCTCCAAATACAGCTTGAAATAAGTGCTATTGAACAGGATGAAGATGATGGCTAAAATGAGCCTTTATGTTATTATGGTAAGAATAAAAGCTTTGGCCGGAATAGTTTTGAACCAGTTGCCATAAAAAAAAACCCGAGATGCAACATAATGCGGAAAAAACTTCCTGCTCTGTCAGGTGAAGCTAAAAAGTTAGGCCCGGCACCCAGTGAAGACATGATAAAGCAAATTGTCATAAATACCAATGTAAAACTCGTATCTATGAGATCTAAACTAAAGGATTCGAAATCACCAAACTATAAAGATACAGATAAGGTTGAACTAGAAGCTTTGATAGGACTGATGATGCTGTGTTCAATTTTTAAGTCAAGAAGAGAGCATTTGTCGTCTCTATTCTCTAAAGGGCCTGTAGGTCGGCCAATTTTTAGAGGCGATATGTCGCTCAAAAGATGCCAAACTCTGTTATTGGCACTTCGTTTCGTTGATCGAACTACGAGGGACTTGGCGATGCCGCAGCTGTAGTGTCAGGTATTTAAGTCAGTTTATACAAAATTGTCAAAATATCTACGCCATAGGTAATTTGGCCTGTGTTGATGAAATGCTATTGCCATTTAGAGGGAGGTGTTCTTTCCGTATACATATACCCAACAAGCCCGCCAAATATGGCATAAAAATAATGTGTTTGACAGATGCAACAAATTCATATCTTTTAACGTATATATATATATATATATATATATATATATATATATATATATATATATATATATATATATATATATATATATATATATATATATATATATATATATATATATATATATATATATATATATATATATATATATATATATATATATACAGGGTGTTTCATTAAGGCTGGCCACCGGCCATATTTCAGAAACTAGTGGACATAAAAAGTGGAGAAAAAATTATATAAAAGTCGCCACGAGAAAATCCTGGAAATTATTTTTAAGTTCCGTAATTCATCGCAAGGGCGCAATTGAAAATTAAAAATAAAATTATAAATTTCTCCGAAAATTCCCACATTAAGGCATACCTTTGGTAACATCGTTAGAAAGCTTAGACAATTCTGCATCATTTTGGTCTAAGGCTCATTGGCGTACCGACCTTAATAAGAGTGGGGAAGCTATTGAATGTGTAATCATTTAAATCGCTGTTATTTTTAAACGACTTATCCGATTGTAGTAAACCTAGGCTTGTTTAGAAGAAAAGGTAAGTACTTTTAACTGTCGCATCCATTGGTACGCGATAGCTCATAATAAAATTGTTAGAGGGCGCAATTTGTAATAATACCAGTTTTTTGATTTTATTCAGAAAAATTAAATCATACGGTATAATTATGACATCATAAGCGGAAAGTAGCTTAAATTTGTAACAAAAACGTAAATAACGCAATTTGATATCTTTATTTGTTCCAGAGTTATGGCGAAAAGAAGACTTTTAACCGTTTAATTTAATAATTGATTGTTGCTATGGTTTCTTAAGGTGTATAGGTTGGATTAGTAATGAGGAATCTGCATTTATCATAGTCTGTGCCTCCTTCACACTCTATCTAGGCTTAGGACTAGTCCAAACTAAGCAAATTGCAAAATTTGGAGCGTGTTTAGAGGCCAACGGGCCATAACAACGATATCAAAGTAATGATTGATTTTGTTTAAGAAACTTTTAATAGAATGGTACAAAATCATGAACAACTGTTAAAAACTAGTGAAAATCTATAAATGTTCAAATTGACGGCCGTTTTGTAAAAACAACTATTAATTCTTCTTCTGTACGTTTATAACATCATATAAAACTTCTAAGGCATAATTCTAATGTGGTGTGTTTTAAAACAATAATCTAATTTGCTGCGGAACAAAGTCGGCTCGTTTCC
Source organism: Vesta saturnalis (assembly GCA_036346205.1). Classification (NCBI taxonomy): domain Eukaryota; kingdom Metazoa; phylum Arthropoda; class Insecta; order Coleoptera; family Lampyridae; genus Vesta; species Vesta saturnalis. Next base: position 1,873,534 of record JARFJB010001941.1, read on the forward strand.
ATGAGGTAAATAAATTGAAATAGTTGTCAACTTACTTAATTTTGATTGATGTTGTGTTGTAAAAATTTTTTCCTTCATTAGTTTTGGGTTTCATTGTACCTTATCAGAAATTAGTGCTATCCTTCAAAAATGTCGTATACCAATGCCGAGGCTTACGACATGCTTGCTGTATTATGAATGTTTTCAAAATGCAGCTATTGCGGAACGACAATACGCTATCAGATATCCTGATCGAAGGCACTACACTAGAAAAGTGTTTCGGAGAATGGCAACACGTTTAAGACAAACAGGAAATGTCGACGTATTCCACTTCCTGTCAGAAGACGTCGCATAAGAAATGAAGACAATAGTATTAATGTTCTTGGTACGTAGAATCGGAGCCTCACGTAAGCATCAGGAGATTTCCACAGAACTAGTGTAAGTGTTGTTGTGTTCAGAATTTTAAGGATTTTAAGCTGCATGTTATCATGAATCTTATTTAAACTTTTACAAAATGACTTGCCCAATCTTTTAGAAGACATTCCCTTGACGTGAGAGCATCCTGTGGTATCAACATGATGGATGTCCTTCACACTATTCCCGAAGAGTCCGTGATTTCTTAAATGTTAGATACCCAAATCGCTGGATGGGAAGGGTAGTTTGTTTCCGTGGCCACCTAGATCCCCGGATTTAACTGTATTAGATTTCTACTTGTGGGAAGAATAAAGATATTGTTTACGAAACGAGACCAACCACCCGAGAGGACATGATTCACCGAATTGAAATTGCAATAAATTCGATTCCACGAGACGAAATCGAAACAGCTGTTTCCAGTACAGAAGAAGAATTAATAGTTGTATTTTACAAAACGGCCGTCAATTTGAACATTTATAGCTTTTCACTTGTTTTTAACAGTTGTTCATGATTTTTACCATTCTATTAAAAGTTTCTTAAACGAAAATCAATCATTACTTTGATATCGTTGTTATGGCCCGTTGGCTCTAAACACGCTCCAAATTTTGCAATTTGCTTAGTTTGGACTAGTCCTAAGCCTAGATAGAGTGTGAAGGAGGCACAGACTATGATAAATGCAGATTCCTCATTACTAATCCAACCTATACACCTTAAGAAACCATAGCAACAATCAATTATTAAATTAAACGGTTAAAAGTCTTCTTTTCGCAAACTCTGGAACAGTAAGTAAAATTGCCCTACCCACGTTAGTTACAAATTTAAGCTAAATTCCGCTTATAATACCAATTATACTAAACTCGTATCTATGAGATCTAAACTAAAGGATCGAAATCACCAAACTATAAAGATACAGATAAGGTTGAACTAGAAGCTTTTATAGGACTGATGATGCTGTGTTCAATTTTTAAGTCAAGAAGAGAGGATTTGTCGTCTCTATTCTCTAAAGGGCCTGTAGGTCGGCCAATTTTTAGATGCGATATGTCGCTCAAAAGATGCCAAACTCTGTTATTGGCACTTCGTTTCGATGATCGAACTACGAGGGACTTGACGATGCCGCAGCTGTAGTGTCAGGTATTTACAGTCAGTTTATACAAGATTGTCAAAATAACTACGCCATAGGTAATTTGGCCTGTGTTGATGAAATGCTATTGCCATTTAGAGGGAGGTGTTCTTTCCGTATACATATACCCAACAAGCCCTCCAAATATGGCATAAAAATAATGTGTTTGACAGATGCAACAAATTCATATCTTTTAACGTATATATATATATATATATATATATATATATATATATATATATATATATGCGGATAAGGATAGTGATGGCAAAACGCTTTCTGAAGAGGAAAAGAAGTTATCTAAACCTTCTCAATCAGTTGTTAGACTATCAAAGCCACTAAATGGTTCTTGCAGAAATATCACTGCCGATAACTGGTTTTCGTCCCTAGAGCTCATTGAAGAACTGAGAAATAGACACCTTACTTATGTAGGAACGCTCAAGAAAAATAAGAGAGAAATTCCGCTGGAATTCCATGTCAATAACAAAAGAGTGGTCAATTCAAGCATGTATGGCTTTACAAAAAATTGTACGCTGCTGTCATATGTTGCAAAACCCTCGAAAGTTGTTTTATTGATCTCGTCAATGCATCACTCACGTAACAAATAATAAACCAGAGATAATAAGTTTTTATAATTCGACAAAATCAGGAGTTGATACGCTCGACCAGAAAATTGCTGATTATTCTTCTAACAGAAGAACAAGGAGATGGCCTCTAGCTGTATTTTATAACATGATTGCAGTCAGCTGTTTCAATTCAGAAATCATCTATGAATCATATGAGTCGTCAAAATCTGAAATATACAACCTCAGCATGAGCCTCATAAAAAATCATATTACCCGAAGACAATCAATTCCTAATTTACCAACAGAATTGAACAACATTATTTCAACATTATTGGATATTGACGATCAGATCGGATCAGAATGAGGACCGCAATGACAACCTGAAAAAAGGAAGACCTGCAAATATTGTCCACCGAAGAAAAAAAGAATGACAGTATATAAGTGTTATTTGTGTAGTTCTCCAAACTGTCTTGAATGTAGCTACAAAGTTTGTAAATTGTGCTGTCAAAAATTATAGACTAATAGAGGAAGAAGCTTAATTTTATTATGAACTTATACAATTCTCAAAATGATCATTATTTTTTGCTAAAGAAATAAATTTAAGTATTTTTTCAATTACATATTTCTTTGAATTCTTATTTTCCTGAAAAGCTACAAACTAAAATTTCAGTTTCATTGGGTGAAATTGCAACTTGGTGTCGGCAGTAGCCCCTAGTGGCAGAAACAGCTCAACGTTGAACAAACGACAAGGGTTAAATTTACCGAACATAAAACATGACGATTATCTATAATTCATTCAGTTAATTCTCCAACTAAAAACCATTCGTGCTCCATCTCTTGCCTGGCAACATTTTTATTTTGCAAATTCGCATTGGACGCTAAAGGGCAATTAAACTCGACAAATTTTTTGGAAAAATCCTCCCGCTCCGCGGTCGTAATTTTTCGTCAATTTGTCTCGTTTAATTACCTAGCAACCAATGCTCATGCAAAATAAAAATCTTTCCGGCAAGAGTTGGAACTTGAAGCATTAATGATCTTACTGTTGAATATATAATATTTGACTTTTCAAACAATCGACAAATTCGTACTTTTCTGAAAATGTCACTTTTATCGAGTTAGCTATATCTCAATAACGAAGTAGGCTATGACAAAATTATAAAAACGATATCGTCCCTTTGATAAAAACAGTACATATTGCGAAAATTCCTTGATCTTGACTCAACCCAGATACCCTGAAAAACCATGAAAAACGGGACATACTGTACACAGTTTGTCTATTCGAACACTTTATTATCATATCAATAAGTTGGATTAATTTAATTTTGTTTTAAAATATTACTTGTAGATAAGGTAGATTAGATTAGTAATGTCAAATTATTAATTGAAAGTCGTTAATTATATGGATTAGAATAAATGGATTGAAGTGATGGATATCAAAAGAATGATATTCGTAAATAAATACGAATTATTTATGATATGAGGCGGAGCGCCGTATTAATTAAAACAGCTACTGGTCGTAGTGAAAAGTATATACAGCCATCGTCCGGTTCTGTGATAATAAAATTTTCATATTTCACATTTTTACAAAATTAATCAGTGGATAAATATAAATAAGGGTTTATTGAAGTATCTTTTGGAAATACAGGAAATCCTTTAAGGTGTATAAGCTGTGGCGTACTTCCCTTCGATAAAAGCGGTGAATGATCACATACGGTAGCAGCTACCGAATTTATAAAAATCATATAAATCAATCTAACCTTAAGAAAATATTCTTCTCCCTTATAATAATTAAATACTACATTAATCGGTTGTTAAAAGTGATTTATAAAATGATTAATGGAGCGGCGTTCACCATATTTTTTAAAAATAAACGTTGAATTTTAAATCTGGCGGCTACCCCTATAGAATGTGGAATAATCCAACCAAACCGACGCTCCTCTCGCGTCCTTCTGTCGCTTGGCAACGAATTGCTACGACAGTCGCGTTACAACTTCGTAGTAAAACGGGCGTGTTGACGTCGATTATTTGTGTTTGTGTATTCGTTTGAGACAAAAAGTTTATTGTGCCTAAACAATAATTTAAGTGACTTATAGTTAGTTTTGAAGTTGTTATAGGACACTAAACAGAATTATTGATAATAATATTTGCAGTGGCGTGACTCAATATTTTATTCTGCCAATAATCTACACACGCCTTTCTAAAGCGTGTTCGCGTTGTTGCCTAACTTATCTGCAAACATAAACAAAATGAGTGCTCGGGTTTTCAAACCAATCGCGTTTGCAGAAATTCCCAAAATTCGATCATCACCTTCAATTGAAGGGTCTTTTGTTTATAAAGGATTTGCTAAAGTTAGACGTTCGTTATTTAACCCTGATCCGGATGAAACGCGACGTTTCCTTGATGAGGAATTATCGAGATTAGCGAACGATGAATGTGATAAATGGGATTTTGATTTTATTTCGTGTAAACCTAAAGAATCAATGGGACGATATGAATGGACTGCCGTTACTCCACCGAAATTGAGCGTACCCGTACGTCCTCTTAAAACTAGATTATTAGAAAATCACGAAAATTGCAATGCTTTCCTATATCCACCAATTGCATCAAGTAGCCTTACGACGTTAGATGATGAAACGCTACCTGAATTTACGGATATTCACACACAAGCGAATATACCTAAGAAACAGAGTTTAATAACAGGTAAGTACATGAGAAAAATGACCGTTATTGGTGCGATACACCCCCTCGTGAATCACTTTTACCCTCAAGGGTGCACACCCGTTGCAGCTGTTCCAATATTAATACATAACCGATTCGATTTTTTTTTCTTATCTATAATTACCGTGACCCATTAAAAACCGGTAGTTTCAGTTAAATTGTAATTATGTGTAAAAATTTTTATTAATTCACATCGTTAGAAGTATCAAAACAGGTCTTAATTTATTATTGTAGTTTCCGTTCAAAGCATTTTATGCCAAAAAAATGACTAGAATTTTATAGAGCGTTCGATTCCCATAATGGTAAGTATTATTTTTATTTGTATTGACAAGGAAATCGAAAGTTTTATTTGCGAACATTTATTCTCTTATACAGGGTGGCCTAACAACAAACGCCTTCCAGCAAAATAATTTCTCTTAAAACGTAACAACCAATTGATTTTGTTAGGGATCTAATCTTAATCCTGTACCCTGGGTTGTAACCCCTCGAAAATTTCAAATAAAACCATGGACCAAGTGGTTCATTAGAATGAGCGTTCAGTTATCTACACCTCCACGGTTGATTTTTGAAATTTGATCGATTTGTTTAGAAGATACGGGATGTCAAATTAAAACAGACATGTCCGTTTTAACTGCTTTTGTAAAGATTATGAAAAAATCACGTAATTTAATACTGCGATTGACATGCTGGTTAATGACAAGATCTAAGTCTGGCTTATTTCAATAAAGTCACACCGACATTTTTATTTGCAATGGATATAAAACTTTCGCATCGCAAGACACTGTATTCCACAGTGAACATTTTTTTCGCATATTTAGACGCAAATCTATGCTAGATAACTTTGTCAGTTATCAATATTTAAAGTACGATCCACATTTGAGAATGTACAGAATTGAAAATCCTTTCTGATTATGTGTCACCCGAACTATCGTTCCATTTAATATTTTCGATCGACTTCAACTTGAGAATTAAGTTTGATCTAAAAGATTTTCACCTCTCGAAGAAAATCGGTACGTATTTGCGTTTTTTCGAGAAATTATTTCTGTTTTTATTGATCCATTCGGTATAGGCAAGGGTGTTCCACGAGGTACTTTGACTAGAATTCGCGTACAGAATAAAAAAAAACCGCTAAGTGCTCTGTTTCGTATCAACGCATGTTTGGAAAGGTGTCTTCGATGTCCTTGAATGTCGAGATTTAACGCTGAAATGGTTTTTGATCAAAATATTCACAAATTCGGTTTCTTACATTACTAAATATAAATAATATTTTAAACTTAGATACGATTGCGCTAAGAGGTGCTTTTGACGAAAACGCCGACCTAGAATGTCGCAATCTGCAAATTTTATGTTTGCAAAGACATTTTTACTGAAAAAACGAAAAATATCTACAATGTATGTATGGCTTCAGGTATCAATATAAATTCTTATTGTTATTTGTAGGTGGCGCTGCACTGTAAAGATATATTTAAATAGAGAAGTACTCATTTTTAAGGGAACTTGTTTCTGAAATATTCGCGATAAAAATCGGACTAAGTTCGGTCTGTACTGTAGCTTACGGTGAGCTTAATAGTGGTACAGAATTAAAAATCCGAATTATCCCATAACTAAAAATTTGCTGAAAATATTGTGATACGCCGCCGCTGCAATTAGAAGGCAAGAAGAATGTATGATCGTATAACATATGTCTAAATATCTAACAAGATTAAAACAGCATTTAGAGGTATTAAAGACCATTTCTGCCTCGTGGTTACGGATCTCGCTATGCCAAGTGGTGTTTCGATTATACTTCCAGGCATTGAATATGATGCATTGCTTACAAACAGAACCCTGGCTATACTAAGCCATACACCCAAGAGTTCAACGCCTCACACATTTGTAATGAAAGTATACAAATTCTAAAAACAATAATAAATTGTGTACCTTTTTGATGTTATTCAAACTTGGGGCTCAACTGTTAATAAACTTTTAATTTTTGGTCAATCGCTTAACAACAAGACCTTGCTAGTATTTAAGAGATCGGTGGGGTTGCAATTAAAACATTTTTAAATAGGACACAAACAATCTCAACGCACTATCTGATCAAAACTTATATCGTTTTAATTTTTGGGCACGCTAAGTCTTGAGCACGAGTTTGAGCACTAAGATTTAGGATAAATGAAATAGTATTATAACTCAACAGGAAAGACAAACGCAAAATAATTTTGACAGTAAGCTAAAAATAAGTAAGTATGACCAGCATAAAGCAAATTGGCAGTAATGACTTCTGTGAGCATGCGTAAAAAAGGGATCCTTGCTGAGCCAGGTTTCACCCTTCGAAATTTAAAACCCTTATGTTTGCATGAACTTTGATATTCCGGAAATTAAAAATTTTGAGCACGTTGCAGCAGGAATTTCTTATGGTGCAGGGGGCTAGGTCGACATTTACTCAATCCTGCCATCACTTAAAACTAAAAATTTTTTTTTAGTCAGCAATAAAACCAACCCGTATCTACTCGTCACAAAAGAGAGCAGTTCTTAAAATCATAGAAACGGGGGGACAAAATTAACTGTTTTGCAATAAAGGAACTTACAAAATCGTGTACTTTCATATGAGTTATGCCAACTTTATACGTTTTTGTAGCAATTGCAGCTATCATCGTCAGTAAATAATTAAGCTTTTAATTGCTAACGTTTATTAGGTCGACATTCACTCAATCCTGCAACCACTTACAACTACAAATTTTTTTTTAGTCGTTAGCAATATAACCAACCCGTATCTACTCGTCACAAAAGAGAGCAGTTCTTAAAATCATAGAAACGAGGGGACAAAATTAACTGTTTTGCAATAAAGGAATTTACAAAATCCTGTACTTCCATATGAATTATGCCAACTTTATACGTTTTTGTAGCAATTGCAGCTATCATCGTCCGTAAATAATTAAGCTTTTAATTGCTAACGTTTATTGCTAACGACGATAGTTGCAATGCTGTATTATTATTATTATCATTCTTCACTGACGATGATAGCTGCACTTGCTATTAAAACTTATAAAGTTTGTATAATTTAGATTGCCTAAAATAGACAATTTTAATCGAGGAGATTTACATTTGAATAATACCCAATTTACGACATTACAAAATATATGCATGTTTTTTTTTGCTGTTACTAGATACATTTTTAAAATGACAAAAAGAAGAAGTGGCGCCAAAACAGTGGATATCTATACGTCGCCCCAAGACTGATTAACTAGTAAAGTGTTCATTATTTGGTTGATTATCGTTGGTATAAACCAGAACAACAATATATATATATATATATATATATATATATATATATATATATATATATATATATATATAATAAACTGACTGCGAATACTTCGACCCAGATTTAGAATCTCGGATCGAGCATGGACGTTTTGTAAATTTATAGAGGGTTAAGAGAAATAAAGGTCATGTAAACATATAAAAATCCAAAAACGCAAACAAAAAATGTCGGAATCACATAAACTCGAAATCTCAACAAAATATGTAAGCCCTCAAATATACAAACAAAGAAACAACTCCCTCATGTTTCAAACATATAAATATGCAACCCCAAAACTAGTCAACAAACATCTAAACCGGCAAAGTTAACATACTTAAGGAACTAAAAAAAAATACTAATAGCAAACAAGGAAACAAGTTATTCATCTTCCAAACATATAAATTCGCCCTACTTCCCCAAAATAATGGAACTAGTCAACAGATATTCAAACACCCCAGGCAAGGAAGAAAACAGCTAAGAAACTACAACATACATCGATACTAGTAGCAAACATGTGCACACCCAAACACGCAAAGCCCTTCTAAACTCCCAAAACAAATAAACTTGCAAACAAGTAAACACCCAAACATACGAATACGCAAGCCCCATAACAAAAGAGCTAGCTTGCAAACACTCTAAATCAGCAAGAAAGCATACCCAATAAACTAAAGCATGGCCAGAAAGACTGCCAACAAACACACCCAAACAAGTAAACGCATATACGCAAAACAAAGGAACTAGCAATCATCTAAGCACCCATGCATAAAACGTGCAATTCCCGAAATAGAGTAACTAGTCAACAAACGCTCTAACACTTAGCAAACACAAAATCATACCTGAAACACAAAGACTTAAACACGTAAAACCCAAACAAGCACGCAGACAAGGAAGCGAACAATGAAGTAAACGACTAAACACAATACGTGTAAGCCTATAAAGAAGCAAGTTACTCATCGTCCGAACATATAAATATGAAACTTCCAAAACAAAAGAAACTAGGCAACAACTGTCCCAATCAAGAATGGAAATATACTCATGAAAATACTAAACCCACGCACATGTATCCACGCAAACAAAGAAAAAGCATCTTGTATTCGCCAAAATACAAAAACACAAAGAAGTACACATGGAAAAACGCAACCCCAAAGCAAAAAAACTAGTCACCACTTGTACCAACCAAACCTAGCAATCAAGAAAACATATCAAAGAAGCTAAAATATGCAATAATGCATTGAGGCGCAAAATTTGATTTCAACAGCGCATAATTATAGAGCAAAAATAGGCGACAAAACTGGCAAAACTCGCAGATGCGCATATAATATCTCTTCTTGAAGTAACAAAGGCATTTTTTAATAATCTTTTACATTAATACTTATAAAGCGACAAATTAATATTTTGGCATTAAAGTTCTTAAATTTTATTTTAATGTAAAAGACATTTTAAAAATGCGTTTGTTACTTCAGGAAGAGGTATGCAATTGCGGTTTTCGACAGTTTTTTAGGTTCTATTTTTCTAACCATATAAAAAGTATATATCGTTATAAAATTTTTTGAAAATGTTCGCAAAATATGTCAGTTTTTGAGATAGCGCCCTCTAGCGGCATTAGTAAAAGGAAATAGCCATTAAAGCTCCTCTAAACCAGCTCTGATTCACTCAATTCGGTTGTCAACCCGGAATTGAGCATTGTTAAAAATAAAGATCTAACCTTCCCCCACCACTTTATTTTGCAAATGACAGTCACCTGAAACTTTTTTGTTGAGAAATTTAGGAACAATGTTTTGATGCCACTATTACGCACTCTAGCGGTCATCTCAGGCCCAGCTATTTCCCTTCACCACTTTTATTTAAAAAAATTTTTTCTGAAACAGAGATAATTAGTTCCTGAATTCACAACTGAAAAATTCCCCTTGGACTAATTTGTTTCTTATAGAATGGTGCAAAACGGCGCATGGATGAGTTCTAAGTAATTGATTTACGCTCAGGTTTTCGGTTGTGAAGTTAACCGTTTCGATGTCATTTTTACAATAGTTTGTTCTGAAAGCTATGAAGTTACTTGCAATAACTTATTTCCTATAAGGGCGTAAAGTTTTTTGTTAGCGGCATATAACGACGCATAATTACTGTCTAATTACGGAATAAGGAAATATGATTTCTGCAGAAGAATTCATTGTAATTTGATAGTAAATTTTTTTTATCTGTAAGGGCGCAAAATTTTATTTTAACGGCGCATAATGGCGCCTAATTGCTGTGTAAGAAAAAATGAATTCGCGACTCCTTTAAGTTAGCCGTGTTTATAGTATTTTTGCTTCAATTTATTTTTTTATTGGGGCATAAAATTTGATTTCAACGGCTCATAATTAGCGCCTAATTGTATACATGTTTAGATCACATTATTCAAAAATGATCCAGCTATCTTCATACACCTAATCAGGTCTGCGAAATGTTTACGTCGGGGTGCTTCACACATCCGCCAGGTTTTGTCTTTTTTTGGTTCGGAAGAGGGAAAAGAGTGGAGTAACGGACAGGTACAGAAAGTAACCAACGAAACCCTAATAGAAATTTACGAACTATGTTGGCTAAAACAACTGTACGAGATTATTTTTGTGTACTTCCTTAAGTGCTATGTCGGGAAGCGCTGAGAGCTAAATTTGTGATGTTTTTGATACTTAGATATGGATATCTAGTTTCATAGATAGATGCGCTTACAAATGTTAATGTACAGCGTGAGTCAACGACAGAGTAAAGTAAACTGACGTGCTTTAAGGGTAAATTTGCCAATAAAATGTATTTATCAAATTACATGGCTGGTAGATAAGTGTGCACATTTTAAAATTGTTCTTGACTATACAGAGTGTTCCAAAAAATGTAGGGCAAGACCAAGTTAGTACTTTTTAATGGAACACCCTGTATATCTTTCGATTTTTTTATTATATGTGCAGTTATAAAATTTACGGTTTTTGAAATATTCGAATTTTATCCAAAATTATGATTATGTACCATCTTGTGTTTTGTTAAGAAAACTTTTATATTTGGACCATAAATGCTACAGGGTGTTCAAAAAATATATGTTCAAAATATATGTTTGTGATGTTTTTGATACTTAGATATGGATATCTAGATTCATAGATAGATGCGCTTACAAATGTTAATGTACAGCGTGAGTCAACGACAGAGTAAAGTAAACTGACGTGCTTTAAGGGTAAATTTGCCAATAAAATGTATTTATCAAATTACATGGCTGGTAGGTAAGTGTGCACATTTTAAAATTGTTCTTGACTATACAGAGTGTTCCAAAAAATGTAGGGCAAGACCAAGTTAGTACTTTTTAATGGAACACCCTGTATATCTTTCGATTTTTTTATTATATGTGCAGTTATAAAATTTACGGTTTTTGAAATATTCGAATTTTATCCAAAATTATGATTATGTACCATCTTGTGTTTTGTTAAGAGGGGTGTTCAAAAAATATATGTTCAAACGTGCGAAACTTGAAATTCAATATCACTTTTCTAAAATAGAACACCCTGTATATTTTTATGCTGTATTAAAGAGAATTTTTCTATATTATTCAATATTTCAACGGTTTGTCTTGTGATTATTCGCAGTAGCCATGAAATTTGAAAACAAGAGGGACAAAAAGTTGCATTACATACTGAACACTAAGATAGATACAAATTAACTCTTAACACAAAAAAAAATATATTACGTTATCATAGGAACTTGATATACCTAAAACAAACGAACATTCTCAAGTCGTTGGATAATTCAACAGTTGAGTTCTGCTTAAAATTTGTTCGAAAAGGTGTCCCTTTTACTGAATGCATACATTTACTCGTTTTATTATGTTTTTCTTTACGTTTCCCAGCATCTCCAGTGTTATCGTTCCACAAGTGTCTCGTGTCCTATCTTCAATATCTTCTTTTGAGTGGGAGATGTGATATATACGTTCTTTAATATATCCCTACAAGAGAAATGGCGGTCTCTGGACAAAAACCTTCACGCCCAATCCATTTTTGAGGATCATTATAATCTAAAAATTCACGTACCGCGCGGTGGCAGTGCGGAGGGGCGCCGTCCTGTTGCAGCCACATATTCTGTCGTTCATCATTACTAGTGAGTGGTAAACAAATACGGTTGAATAATTCTATTGTGGAGAATGCCACCCAAACATGTATGGACCAGTGGTTTTGGTTTTACATTTGTGGGATTCAAAATGGATGGTTTAATGTGGAATAATGTATATTATGACGATTTACATCACCATTGCTTCTAAACGTATCCTCTTCAGAAAAAAAAAACATAATATAAGATAAAAGTTTGGATTAATCTCACTTGAGCACTTATCCACTGGCAAAAGTTTACTCGTCTTTCGAAGTCGTCATTGCGTAATTCCTGGTTTAATTCAAACATGGTTAGGGTGATCCTTATATTTTATAGTTTGATATGGCGTTTCATATGATATTACTATCTGACGGCTACTGAGGCGAGTTTTCTTCAATGTGAAGAAAAATCTCAAGTTCTTTTTCTTGGTTACTGATATTTCTATGCACTACTTTGCGTTTTATATAATCGATACTACCAGTAGAATCGAATATCTCCATCAATTTTTCATAAGTGAGGCAAGTGGGTTGGTGTTGAAGCAAAAAGACAATTTTTTGAGCCTCTCCTAATACATAAAACATATCAATTAATTCAATTTTAAAGTAATCCATTATTTTACACACAAAACATTCACAATCTTAACAGATTAAGTTCCGCCTTACTGGAAATTTTAACTTCCCCATTGGCCGAGCACTTTTTGTTATCAAATCGCATTTCTAGAAATTTTTTTAACTTCAAATGAAAGTCTGAGGGCCTCCTGTGCGACTTTACAATTTTTCAAAATGAGAGTCCACGTTGAAGTTCCATGGCCACCAGCAAGACTTTTATCATAGAATGCTTTGTGAGTCCAACCTGGCTTCACGTCTAGACCTGTCCATTCCTGTCTGTGAATGCACCTAGCGCGCTTCGCGGCTGCCTGTTTCTTGTCCATGCGAACATTGTAGTGGCATAATGCAGTCGTACGAGCAAGAACAAAAAAAAATTGAAAATATTTGGCAAGAAGTATTACCGGTGTTTAGGTGGAATCGAACGCTGGACCATCGACTAGTAACCAAACGCAACGTGTACATGAAACCATACAAGCCGTCATTACCCAATATGCTCAAGACTCCTACGAGGAAAGTTCTGGAGATGGCGTTCCCAGAAATGAATGAAACTATAGTCTGAGGACCTGTTACCGGCGAAAACTTACAGAAATTCATATTTGATGACAACCGTTCTGCAGGATTCAACGCGCAATTGTATGAAAACTCCCTTTGAATTCTACAAATAGTTTGTAGACAATGACCTTCTTTCTATGATGGTAAGTACTATTATTTTATCTCTGTCGATTTATATTTGAGTGAATTGTTAGGTCGAAGAGACAAATCGTTACACTCTGCAGTCTCAAATATAAAAAAAAGAACGCACGTAATGAAACGATTCCTTGGAATACTCATCTGGATGGGATTGTGTCATTTCCCGTCCTTACAGCTGTACTGGTCAAGGAATGATTTTTATATGATCAATATCAAAAAAGTAATGTCAAGGAACCGTTTCTAGTTATTATGGAAAACGTTACACTTCAACGACAATTCCGTCACAAAAGATGACCGTTTGCAGAAGATTGCTCCAATGATTAACAAATTGAAAGATAAATTCAAGGCCGCCATCATACCAGATGAAAACGTTTGCATAGACGAAACTCTGGTACCTTTTCAAGGACGATTAAAATTCTGGCAGTCTATTGCAAACAAGAAGCATAAGTTTGGAATCAAAGTGCTCAAACTTTGTCTGCAAGGTGGTTACACATATGATTTTAATGTATACTGCGGAAAAGAACATGCCGAAAGCAGCAGCGTACCAACCAATGTAGTTATGAAGCCCATGGACCCCCTGCTTGACAAAGGACACTTGCCATATACAACTATTATACCTCAGTCATATGATTGGTACACTGCACGCAAATCGCAAGTATAATCCCAATAATTGAAAGTCGCTGAAGGAAGTAATTCAGGTAATGCTGAGCACCAAATTCGACGACGAAATGGTGACAATCCAGAGAGCACGCGGTGATGTCGTCAAGCCAAAGAACGTACTCGAATATAATAAATATAAGAGCTTCATTGACATATCAGATCAAATGAAGGGCTGCACTTCAGCATAACGTAAAGGCATGAATTGGTGTAGAACATTGTCTACGGAGCTCTTGACCGGTACAGCACTTTTAATGCCTATGTCGCACATCAGAAGGTCGCCAATGAACGGATTACCATTACCAAGTTCAAGTAAGAGATAATTCGGGGCGTTTTGGGGGATTCTCTGGTCACACGAATCCCCTTGCAAAATGAGCTTTGTGACGTTGGATGTACAGGGAGAAGACGCTGTGTTACGTACTATTGCCTTGACTGCTTTTTTATCACGCATTAGTGGAAAAAGCATAAGTTGCGTACTCGATAAATAAGTTTGTTATAGTTAATTTCTATGTTTATATGAGAATAAAGTTTCTTTTGTCTGAAATATACTTTTTCTTTCAATTTATGAAGAAAAATAGACAAAAATATCGAGGTGCAATGCAGAAAATTTAGATGAATATTATGGGTCATGTGACTCCAGGCAGATTCTCAGAGGCATAGGCCAAGTATGGTTTCTATACCATCTGGCCAGGCTCAAAACGTTCCAGTGTGCTTTGAATGGGTCCGTGGAGCTACGCAGAATTTTATAATGCAATAGCATGTGAGTTCACCTAGGACTCATACGGCCAAATTATAATATTTATGTGTGAGTCTATATTGGCATCTCACGGCACTTAATCTGTTAAATGGCTAAAAGTATTTGTCATGTGAGACAATGTTTTCATTGCTACTGCGAATAATCACAAAAAAAACCATTGAAACATTGAATAATATAGAAAAAAAACAAAGTAACTCAAAGACAGTGAGAGATAGGTATATGACATACTTATGTAGAATTGTACGGTTTTTGATTGTCTTTAACACTCCGTAAAAATATACAGGGTGTTCTATTTGAGAAAAGTGATATTTTTTAATTTCAAGTTACGCAGTTTTAAACATATATTTTGAACACCCTGTACCAATTACTTCTTCAGAACATAGGCTTAAGCTTGATCCAAATATAAAAGTTTTCCTAACAAAATATACCAGTAAATGGCGATTTTTTGGATAAAATTCGAATTATTTTAAAAACATGCATAAAACCTATATAAATAAAGTGTTATAATTGGGCATAGAATCTACAAATCGAACGATATACAGGGTGATCCATTAATAAATACTAGATTTGTCTTGTCCTGCTTTTCTGGAACACTGTATAGTCAGGAATAATATTAAAATGCGCACACTTTACTGTATCGTTGACTCACCTGGTACATTCGTGAATGATGGTGAGTAATAATAACATGTAATCAGGTTTTACTTTTCGAAGGTTAAAATTTCCCAAATTTCGAATTGCAGCTCCATCTACGTATAATATTACAATCAGAGTACATTAACACTAAATTTACATTCTAACTCTAGGATTTTAGACAATTTAGATAAGATCACTTTCTAGAAGATTGATTGCGATTGTGACTCATACTTGCATTCACCGTAAACATCTGCAATTTCCTTCATTTATTATCGGTCCAGCTGTATATAGCCCAAAGAGAAGAAAGTCCATATATCGAGTATGATTAATTAGGATCTAGTTAGCCTCGATTTCCCTTCCAATGGATTATGCTTGACTTTGCAAATTCCATTTCTTACAAAAATGTAGAACATTTAGGGTGTAAAAAGGTACCAATAAAGATTTGCAAACAACGCATAGATAAGCTTTATGACCGTTACTTATTCAGTCACGCAATTACGTTACATATGCTGCATTATTTTTAACGGTTTAGAACTTTACTAGACCGAAACTTTTTCCCATAAATTTGCATTGTACCACACAAAGGCATATGTTACTGATTTAGTCCTTTATAAGAAATTTGAATTTAAGAAAAAAATCTTAACAATACCCTTTTTAGTACGAAATAAAAACATCTAAAAGTGGAACTTATCATGATTAAACAGCTGGAAGGAAGCGTATTATTTAAATATTTGCGCCGGCTTTATATGGTTGAGCAGGTGCATAATAATCATGTTTGAATTAGCTTATTTATAAAGCATAAATTTTGAAAACTTACGGATTTAAGTAAGGCTTCCGTCATTATATATGCGTAAATAAACACTAACTTTATTGTTCGTTCCAAGAAGTTTATGTTGAAGCATTAAAATAAATAGTTAATTAAGTGACTACAGAATTTTTTAATTGGCAGTTCAAACCAGTGGCGACTCGTGATTTTAAAATTTGAAGGTAGATTATAAGATAATGAAAGTAGGTAAAAAGAAGACTGTAGCGTCCCCCAGGTACCCTATCTTGAATAATTTGAACTTATTTGCAACATTACAAATTCAAGAACAAAACAATAGCTAAGTGATTTATCTTGACTTTACTGATAATAATGTTACTATTGCTCAAATTAATTGCTTGCCTTACTTTGACTTTCCTGGCAATAATTAAAACATTAGAATTTAATTACAAGTCTGATATTTAATTACTCGCAAACCTCAAATCTGATCAAACGAAGTGGCCGTCTAGTGGTAGATACGTTTTACTATTTGACTGAGATAGGCTGGACGAAGTTAAGTGTTGCATCATGTGGGGCAGGTAAACAATGAAACGGCTCAAATTAAAATTAACGAGCTTTGCGCAATGGTGGTTCAGCCCGTTAATATACTATTGTGGGAAAGAACCACCAATAAAACCCACTTTATTCATAAATAAGTAATTGCACAAATACATTAATAAATCAAATAACACAAAAAACAATGAAAGGGTTAAATGTATAACAAAACACCATTAAATCAGGTTGAAGTGCGTACAAAATTATAACGTTAAGAGAAAAATGAATAAAAAGCAGTTTAGTTACACATAAACACAATAAAAAAAAACTCTTGTAGTCAGAGCCACAATTGTGTTATAAATAATCAGAATAAAGATAGTAATACCAAACATGTGGCCCTTTAAAACCAATCATGCCGTGTAATAAAAAATTAATAAGGTGTATTGCGGGTTATTAATAATATCACCCCTAATATTACTTACACTCCTAATAATAAATAGAAGATTTTGTACCTTCACCTCAGTCAGTGATTAATCGGGTCCATGTTCTTAAACTTTGATTTGCTTTAATTAGAAATGTGTATGGTTAGATATGTTCGCTTTACAAAAAAGATGTAACTTCAACCTGTAAATAAATGTTAAAATACCTCGGACGCCAACTTATTTTATGGAAAACTAGTAAACCGTAAATGTAATAAATGTGAAATTGAAAACAATAACAAGGTTTATTATAAAATGTTAAGTTATAAAAATAGAAAATCTTAATCCTAATGTTAATAACTTAAAAATACCTTATACTAATAATTTGAAATGAAATACCTGTTTTACTTTAAAATTTTGGTTGTCACTGGTGTATAGTTACTGATAAGATGTGCTGACGAAGCCACGCTTTCAATTTTGGTTGTGAAATTAATCTTGAAATGGAAATATAACAAGAGTTTTAATATTCGTTGATCCCAAATGAATAAATGCTTTTACATAAAGCCAAACTTGGTTAATTTAAATGGGTTAATGTACCATTTATTTATAATTTTCAGCATAGCAACAACTTCTATTGCGTCATCCTCGTTAAATTGAAACGTAATAATAATGAAATTACGTAATAGGAAAATGCAACGTAATAAAAGTAAAATAAAAAAGGATAAATATAATAGACAAAGAAAAATAGGTGTAATTAGCTCTTGCCGCAAATTTTACGATACTTTTTTAATAAAAATACTCTAAAACAAAATGGAAGCTTCTTGCTTTCATATCGTAACAACGACTTCAAAAATAGATGTCTGCGTATGAACTCAATGTGCAAGACGAAATGAGCGTACTACCCCACTTTAAAATATTTAAACGATTACTTTTTCAGCCACTAAGGTGTGCAATTTACATGACACAAAAATGAACGAAGTTGCCTAAATTATGGTATACTTTAATACGACTCAAAAAGGTTTGTTACAGCCGGTCTTTAAGTAAATCAGCGCATAAAACAATAAGGCAAATTACGGTACATATAAAATACAGCAACAATAAAATTTCACAGGTAAAGGCAAGGACAAAGGAAACTAGACGAGGAATTTACACGCACACAATTGTTTAGTGACTACTAAAGCACCAAATACATAAGAAAAATTACAGTAAATTACATATAATGTAATTAGTAGTAACAGGCAAACAATTCTACGTAAACAAACTGACACAAAAAAAACTCATTAAAACAAAGCCTTACAAGGGTAAGTTATAAATGGATCATAACATCGTGACCGATATATAAGGTTGAGTGCGTCAGAAAAATAAAGCGCCTCTTTCTCAGGTTACACATTTATATATGCAACAATAAAAATAAAATTCGAGGTGTTTATTGGTCATCTGGAACGGGGACTATGTAACCACTTGGCAATTGCCTATTACAATTAGTAACCAAGGTTTATCCTGTGCCCGTTTTCCAGGCCCACCTCTACACAAACATACATATAAACAACAAACAACAATACTAATTCACACAAATACAAGAGTGAGGGAGCCCTGTACTGTCTTTTATTTTAGCAGATTTCAGCTTAAAGGCCCGCGTGCGAATGAGATACCTTTGCAAGGCAATGCTCGATTTTTAATACGTTGTATAGGCTTGTAGAATTATTTTCCGCCAGCCTTAATTTATATAGAAATACCTACTTATACTTAATCACATACACAAATCGTTAGCATACGCGATTTAACTTCAAAAAGGCTGACTGTTGAATTGGCGTTGGCCATTTCAAAAGAAAATGTACACACAAGAAATATTTTAAAGACAAACTGTTTACAATGAAGGTATTTAACTAACCAAATCGATCTGGCTCCGCCGGCACTCTAACTGTAACTAACTTTTCCCCCGATTTCAAACTAACCATATTTACTCCCGCAATCAACCCCCATTGTTCAAAAGTAATTAAAAAAAACTAAAAATTATTATGTTGGAATACTTTCATATTAATTATTGAACACCTTAATTTTAAAAATATGCATTCGTCCGTAACAAGCGCTACATTTAGGTCTCAAGTTTCAACGTACCGAACAAAGACGTCTTTGATTGCAGTGTGTACCAACGTAATTAATTACTAACTAGTGACATTTTTACATCAAGAATGTGCGCATAAGAATTTCCAATGATTCGTTACGCCCCTTCAGTAAAGCAGCTTTTTAAGCGCACACCTGCTAGTCAAACCTCAAACACGTGTTTTCAACCCTTAGCATTGTTTTTTGCAAAAACAATGGGTAATTAAAAAAACTGATTTTCACACATTATGCTGCAAAACTAGCACATTCTGGAAGTGTCATGTTACTTTTTTTTACGAAAATATCCTTTTCAAAAACAATGTGTGGTATTACAAAACTGATTTCGGCACATTATACAATAATACTAGTACGTTCCAGCACAACTTTTGTTTAATTGGCCAAGAAATGGCCACGCTACGGAAAAAACCTTTTCACTTCGAATTACAGCTTCGTTTTTACTTGGGCAAAAAAAAGTTATGGCAAATCATAGCACAAAATTTATTTTTTTCAAAATCGATATTGGTCACGGTAAGTTCCACCACATAATCATGTCCTTTTCAGACGTGAGGGGATTAGGGATATTGTTAGGCTGCCGAGAAATATTTATGAAGGGCTACCTTAAATTTACTTAAAACAAAGTTTGGAGGAAAACTGAAATTGGATTGTTTATTCCACAAATTTGGTTGCCGTGTGGAAAAATGTAAATTGCGCCCGTTTAGTGTGACAAGATGGAATTTTGAGTGCATAATTATGGTGGGAATGGGCAAACCGAGTGTTCCTAGCGAAGATGGCCTGTGAAGGTATTAAAGAGTGTGTTTTGGAGGCACAGTTGCCATTTCACTTTCACGTCGTGACTAGATTTATTGTTGTGGAAAAACTGAGAACTGCAATGTAGAGTCTTCAAAGCAATGGATCGAGTTAGCTGTTGAGGAAATGAGATCATTTATGTATAGCAAGAAAAGTGTGGGAGCTATCACTGATCCTTGGGGTACGCCCGCGTTAATAGTAGTTTCTTTCGAAAAGAAGCCATCGACGAAGACACGTATACGTCTTTTGACAAGAAAGCTGAAGATACAATTGATTGAACGAGGTGAGCTTGACAAATAGGTACTTGTGCCAAACCTGGGCAAAACCCATTGAAATATCTAAAGCTATTACGAATTTCACCGGACTATTGTAATGTGTTATTCCAAAGTTGGGGTGACATAAAAGAAGATCACACGTTGAACGACTCCTTCTGAACTTATGGCTGCTGAGGAGTTTATTGAACTCAAGGAACGAAATTAGTTGATGGTTGATGGGTTTTTCCATGATTTTCGATAGAATCGAAGTGATAGCTATTGCTCGTAACTCCCGTTTGACGTCCAAAAATATTATTGTAACGTTTTCTCAACAAAGCTTGAGGTGTCATCTTTGTCATTTGTCAAATGAAGTGGTCGGGGAAGGTTACATCTTTATTTTGAAAAATTATCGTAAGTCCCGTTTGACTTAGCTGAATTGAGTGGATATGACTTCGCCTCACCTTTTACCCTATAGATTATGACTGTATATTATTTCTAAGACAGGTATTCAGCGTATGAGTTTCTCTTTGCAGTACTCCCCTAGATTTTTGTTGATAAAAGGCGATAAGTCCAAAATGTTTAGATGCACAGCTGAGATTCAAACAATGTCTTAGTACTAAAGAGAAAATGAAAATTTGTGTACATGTTCTACTGCAGCAGGCCTTTATATTAAAACTTATGGCACTTATGGTATTTATTTAAGAAACCAATGTTACGCTACTGGAGAGCCACATCAATAAGGTGAATATGTAAGTATTTTAACAATATTAATTATCTTTTATAAAAAAAACAAAAGGTCTCGCAAATATCCTACGTGAATGAACACAAAATATGGAAGAAGCTTGGGAAATATGCTAACATTACTTTATTATACCGGATGAACAGGAAAAAACGTGTGAAAATGTTAAATTAGTGAACAATAAGAATGCAATCATTCCACAATTAGAAACAATCGTACAAATCTACACTCAAAATATAGCTATATACACGGTGTACCAATCAAAATTCCGAAAAAATCGTTCCGGAATACACACATTTGATAGCTTAGAAGGGTATGAACCGAGGTGACTCCGATTCCACAACTACGGATGATGGTATTGCTTTTGTAAAGAGGGTGGTAATGTTAGCAATCGTTAAGGAGCGAATCAAATGCCCACACACATTGTAAAATCGTATTGAAATACCTTTTGTATGTTTGTTTTTTTAAATAGGAAAGTACTGTTTTAAGAGAGAGAAGGTGTAATCGTTTACTATTTTCTTGTACTATAGCAGTTTTTAGAGAGATATTTCAATAACCAGAATATGAAATGATTCTTAAAAATAATTCATGAGACTAAATGGCTTTGTCATTTAACCTATATATACAAAAAGCGAAAGCTAGTTGGTCCCGTTAAACAATTATTTCGGGAAATAGCCCTTGTTGCCTTTTTCAACTTTCCTTTATTGCAAGTTAACATTTGTAATATTTACCCTCTTTCATATAATATTGTAATTAGTATATTAATGTGTTAAATGTGATAATTGAAGTTACATAATAGTATATTTCATTAGTAGTTTAGAAATTGGCTATCCCCGTGCGCACGTGACAAATTCCCGTGTGCGGCGTAGCCAAACACGGGAAGTCATGCAAGCAAGGGAATAGTTATTTACGTATCAAGGGCGTTTATGAACCGCGACGTGTAAGAGCTCAAGCCGTCCGGCGCTGTTTTTTCTCTTCATCTTCTGTTGTTTTAAGTTGTATGAAATTTTATATCTCGGTATTATCAAAATTCGCCTTGTATTATAATCTACCAAATAATTTGTATTTGTTATTGAGAAAATAGTTATTCTTATTAAGACTAGTAAGGTGGGAAAACTTAATCTGTATACATACGTTCGCGTTACCATAGCAACTAAGCGAATAAGGCTAGAATAGGTGATCGCAATTTTCATCAAACTACTAACTGAATCTGAATGCTGAAAACAATAAAAAAACATTTACTTTACCGCTCGCTGGCGCTGAAGTAGTTCGCGGGCGCTAAAGTGGCATTTTACGCCCGCCAAATTGATTCATAAAATGTACCTAGCCTGATCTTGCATAAAAGCATTTATGGACGTGCAATGGTGCGCCAACTTTGTGGAGCCCCGTCGTACAAAAACAAAAAGTGCGACTCTATACATTGTTATAAAAAATTAACAAACCTTGTTATAAAATAGTAGAATTTTTTTTGTTTTAACTTCTGTCTTGCACACATTCCGTTTAGAATTTTTCCAGTTAAAATCATACGAATATTTACCGAAATGATCAAAACTGTTAATAGAGATGAATTAACATGGGATGTTAGATAATGAATAAAATTATTTTTAAAATAACATTATACAGCAATTTAAAATTTTAAAAAGTTTATTCATAATTGCAAAAATTTTAAACAAAATTATTGGAACATTGAACATATTTTAACAGAACTGGACCTTACGCGCTTTGTTTTTTGAAACTTGTTGTATTAACGTTTCATTTTCCAATCGTTCTTGTACCTTAGTAGAACGTAAACAGTTTTTAATGAATCTTAATTTCTAAAACGATCTTTCCGCTGTGGCTATGGAAACTGGCATTGTCAATAAAATATAATTATAAAATTTTTGCGGTCCGCTACCTACTATATATATATATATATATATATATATATATATATATATATATATATATATATATATATATATATATATATATATATATATATATATATATATATATATATATAAAATTAACTTTTAAAGTACATAGGTACAGTAAAAGATTAACTCGAGTGGAACCCACGACCTCCACTTTGCTAGAGTGGGGCTCTTCCATCTGAGCTATCGATTCAAGCTTGAACTGTATGTACTTCCCTAATTACGATGTATTATAATTTTTATACACAGAGTGAAGGATCACAGTCAACTTTTGTGAATAGCATCTATATATATATATATATATATATATATATATATATATATATATATATATATATATATATGGTGTCTCAACGATTTGGGGTGGAAGATTGCGCTTATACTGTTGATTTAATAAAAATCTTATAACAGGTTATTGTAATCAACAACGAGGAGCATCTTATAAAAATATTTTTGTGTATACAGGTTGTCCCATTTTCTAGTACTACACTCTTTTTTTTTTAATGGAACACCCTATATATTTTTATATATTTGAATTGTCCGTTAAATTCTGAGCAAAATGATATAAGGTACTATGGGTATACGACTAAAGGTTCCTAAGGTATTGACTTTTCTATGTTAAAAAATTAGTCAATTAAGTAGGCTCCTGTTCCGCCATCTTGAAATATATAGGAGTGAAATTTTGGTATTTGTTCTTCCAATCTGTCTAGTTTAAACTTCTACATTCAGATTGCAGACTCTTTTCTTTGTATATACAGTATGGTCCATTTTGCACAATGTTAGTTTTCTCATTTTTTTAAATGGCACTCCCTGTATTTTATTACAGGTTTGAATAGCATTTTTTACGGGCTCTCAATAGATACTTACTTTTTACTATCTATTCTTAAGTGTTTTTGAATTATTTAGTTATAAAGTTGAAAATTGTAAACATTCTTTATTTTTGCTGAATTTGTCACAATATAAAATAAATAAATACAATATCATAATTTACAGAAAAACAAAAATGAAACTATGCTAATTGCTGTAAAACCGTAAAGCTTTAGGTTTATGACACAATTCAAATATATAAAAGTATATAAATATATATGGTGTTCCATAAACAAACACGAGTTTAATGTATTACTTGAAAATGGAACACCTGGTATATACAAAAAATTTTACAAGATGCTCCTCGTTGTTGACTACAATAATCTGTTATAAGATTTTTTTATTAAATCAACAGTATAGGCGTAATCTTCCACCCCCAAAGCATTGGAACAGCCTGTATATATATATATATATATATATATATATATATATATATTATATATATATATATATATATATATATATATATATATACAGGGTTGTCCAAAAAGATGTTACCACTTAGATGGGATTGACTGTTATGTGAAAAACACATAATAACACACTATGTACATACGTCCAAATGAAGCTAGTGCACTCCTTCGACCTGTACACCTTCGTTAGCAATGCATGTTTAAAGTTTCTGTACCATACAGGCCATTGCTCGTTCACACATTTCTGTAGGTATACAGCGGATGACTCTTGTTATGCGTTCTTCAAGGTCATTCATGTCAGTAGGTCTTGTAGCATACACGCGTTCTTTCACCATTCCCCATTACCAGAAATCACATGGAGTCAAATCTGGTGACCGTGCTGGCCAAGCCAAAGGTCCACCTCTTCCAATCCAGCGTGCACCAAATGTTTCATCCAGGTAATGTCGAGCTGTTAAGAGAGAAAGATTATCAACAACAGAATTTTGCAACATATCTAGGTAAGAATCTCCCGTTAGTGTGACCATTAAAACAATATGGACCAAGTACTCCAAACTTTGAAATACCGGACCATACGTTAACTTTTGGAGTGCCTCGAGTGTGCTCTCTTAACTCGTGGATTGTCTGTACTCCAAATGATACAATTGTGCTTATTCACGCTGACATGAAATATGGCTTCATCCGACATAAAGAACACAACATTAGGGTCTATGTGCACCATCTCGAATAACACCTCTGCAGCTCGTACACGAGCAATTTTATTAGTGTCAGAGCGGGCCTGTATCAGTTGAGTGTGGTACGGTTTCATTCCCAGCTCGAGGTGGAGAAATCTTAAAAGACACTTGTCCGCGCGATTTCGGTTTCCAGTGCTAATCTCGTACTTGACTTTCCTGGGCTCCTAATCAATGTGCCTTGAACATTTATGATGTTGTCTTCCGTTCGAATACTTCTTGGACGTCCACTCTTTCCTTTACAGTCATTGGTCACAGACCCGGTGTGTACAAATTTTTCATGCAGTCGACGGATAGGTAAACGGCTCGGAGGGTCCTTCTCAAACCGTTGCTGAAATCTGTTCCTTACTATTGAGGGCGGCCGAAACACTTCCATCCAACCTGCTACTTTCCTTCTCTCTTCCAAAGTAAGTCGGGTGGCCATCTCTAGTCAACAACAAAACAAAATTAGCAATTATGTAAATCCCATCTAAGTGGTAACATATTTTTGGACAATCCTGTGTATATATATATACAGGGTGATTGGTCGAAACCATTCATTAGAAGTATTAGGAGTTCCAGCCACGGCTGATTTCTGAAAGTTTGTATCTGGACTAAGTGATTCATATTCTATCTAAGGAAAATATTTTCATGATGACTACACTTCCGGTTATACCGCAAGTAGCCATCAACTTTGTTATTTTAAATTGAATCGTACCATTTTATGGCATATTCGAATTGTACTCGCCATTTTAGTAGAAATTTTATCAATGTTCCCTATACTTAAATTTAATATTTTTTGAGATTAAAATTTTTTTTCGAAAATTATTGGTTGAACACTATGACATTTGACAATGCCTACTGGCGCCATTTTTAGTACGAAGCAAGTAATATTGACGTTCTGCATGGGGTATCCTTAAGCTTTACGCTGATGCTTCCAGTACTGCCGAATTATCTACAGGGTGTTCAAAATGTGACTTCCATCTTTTGAAAATAAAAACCATCAAAACTTAACTTTTTCAAATACAATGCCCAATATTTTCTTCCTTTAACGGATGCAGAATATAATTCTGCATTGATTTGTATTAGCATTCCCTATACCTATCTTCAACAGTTTTTCAGTTATTCTGGTATTTCTAAAATCTCGTCCGAAATTTAGAAAAATTAATTCGATTTCTCCACGGCCGAAGCCTACTACAGATGCAGAAACCAATTACGTTAATGTAGTTTATCAAAGCAAACAGAACTGTTAAATTTTGTCAACAAATAAGATGAGAATAAAAGTAATATGCAAATAATAACTATTAATATTATTGAAAGTAAGAAAAACAATTCAAAATTTTATAAATGTTCTATGTGGCCTCCATTTTGTTGAAGACAACCTTAAAGTCTTGACTGAACTTCTTTCGTGCAAGCTTTTTTGACGTGATGACGATTTAACTGGCGAAATGCCGTCGTTACTCTTAAGCCTAGGTCTTCTCTTGTGTGGACTGGAGTGGCGTATACTTGATTCTTGACTTCGCCCCACACGTAGAAGTCGAGTAGAGTTAGATCGGAGATCGGGAGGCCACCCCATGGTCCGTTTCGACCGATCCACTGATCACCAAACATAGTGGTGAGCTCTTGATCAACGTCACTCGTTGAATGTGCAGGAACTCCGTCCATTTGATACCACCAGTATTGTAAAATATTAAGAGGCAGATTTTCTAAAAATTCAGAGACGTCCGGTCTCAGAATCTCCAAATATTTTATACTTGTCAAATTTTCATTATAAATTTGAAAAGATTTGACGACCATTCATTACAAGACAAAACACGTTAAAACTAAATTTGTTTTGAAAATTTGATTCTCGCTTGAAATGTGGGTTTTCCGACGCCCAATAGTGCCAATTACGTCGATTAACAATTCCTTCTCTGGTAAATTTTGCTTCGTCCGTCCAAATTATTTTTCGTAAAAACAGCGGGTCTTCCTGAATTCTGATTAACATTTGCTCACAAAATTCCACTCGCTTGAAATTATCGCCTGGATGAAGTGCTTGAACCAAGGTAAACGAATAATCATGCGTTTTATGCTTCTTTAAGATGTATTGTATGGAATAGTAAGACAGGCCCAAATCTTCTGCAGCAGATTGTATCGAGCAGTGGGGATAGTTATTAAAATATGCTAAAAGCTTGACGCAAAAAGTTTGACTCTATTCGCTTAAATTTGTGCTTGTTCATTGGTGTTAAATGAGGATATCGGTCATTAAACAAACGGCAAGTTCTGCTAATAATCTTATCACATTCTCCATGAATATAAAATAAGTTCAAAATATCCCTGTTTGAATACTTCCCATTTTCCATTTTGATAAACCGAACACAGAAACAACAAAAGGTATTGACAGTTACTAACAACAAACTTAGCTGTGGTTTCCATGGCTATCCATGGAAAAATCAGGTAAATCGTTTTGAATTTCAGAAGAAATGAACAAATCCCTCAATGTGAGAAAAACTATCGAAGATAGGTATAGGGAATGCTAATACAAATCAATGCAGAATTTTATTTTGCATCCGTTAAAGGAAGAAAATATTGGGCATTGTATTTGAAAAAGTTAAGTTTTGATGGTTTTATTTTCAAAAGATGTAAGTCACATTAAGGATACCCCTATGCATAACGTCAATATTATTTGCTTCGTACTAAAAATGGCGCCAGTAGGCATTGTCAAATGTCATAGTGTTCAACCAATAATTTTCGAAAAAAAATTTAAATCTCAAAAACTATTAAATTTAAGTATAGGGAACATTGATAAAATTTCTACTTAAATGGCGAGTACAATTCGAATATGCCATAAAAAGGGTACGATTCCATTTAAAATAACAAAGTTGATGACTACTTCCGGTATAACCGGAAGCGTAGTCACCATGAAAATATTTTCCTTAAATAGAATATGAATCACTTAGTCCAGATACAAACTTTCAGAAATCAGCCATGGCTGGAACTCCTAATACTTGTAATGAATGGTTTCGACCAATCACCCTGTATATATAAATTCGCTTCATATATTATTAATTACAAAAATAATTCAATCGTGAAAATTGATAAAAAAGAAAACAGTTCAACATTTTTAAATATTCCTGAGGTTGCGGAAAAACTTTAAAGTAGTTTCTTTAAAACAAAATGGGTAACAATTAAAAATATTTAGCTTACGTTAGATAAAAGCTTTTAAGTAATCTTTTGGAACTAATAACTAACTAAGTAATAAGCGATTAAACGAACACAAAATATTACTTGGTAAATAAATATCACTATTAAAATTATTTCTTCGTAACTATTTATCAATGTTATGATAATATAATAAATATAAAACAAATCTATCAAGCAAACTCTTTTTATGTAGGAGGTCGAAATACAATTCCGTCACACTGACGTCACAAGCTCCGCCTCTAACAGCTGATCTTGGACAACTTGTGTTCATAGGAACTTACGTGTTTTGCTGTGCTTTTCGAGTGCCTTTACGACATTGCAATAGAAATGTGTAGGTATTTTGTTACTTGCTTTAATAGATGTAAAGTTTGGTAAATTCCACAAAAAATGGCTTTAAGTGATTCCTCCATCTGATTGTGAAATATAAGGTATCGAACCTGCTGGTGTTATCCCTATGAGAACTTTGATGGTGTTATGATGTTTAGAGGTAGACCAAGTTGTGCACTGTATTTCCAATTTTTTTGTCTTTTGCAATTTAATTTCAAAGCAATCTATAATTATGGTGATTCTATTGCCAAATGCCTGTTTAAAACAAGATGGCATTGCTTTTATTAATTTGTCTCTTTAAGACCATAGAATAAATTTACAGTCAAAAGTACATTACATTTAGTGTCGAATAGAAAATTCTAGAAATAGTTGGGATACTAACATGAAATGTATAAGAAAACGAAGTAAAATCTAAATTTAACCCGAGTTTTATTAAGACTATGTAATATCTGCTTGTGGTGCTATTTTGATATAAGGTTCAATTAATTTTGTAAATAAAGCCTTATAGTCTGGTATTCCAGTGTAGTAACGAATCTATAACATACACATTTTAACATATAGCCAAAAGAGCCTTATCTTGAATGTAATTCTTTAATTTGACGAGCTTGATGATAACTAACCTAAAAATCGCACGAACTTTTCAATATTATGTAGGATAATTGTTCTGGTGAACTATATCAATACAGTTCTCATCTACAACTATTAGCACATAAACTTGTTCGCCGCCTACGATTTTCGATAAAATTGTCAGAAAACAATCACGTCCTATAAGAACGTGTGTTAAAGTTGTCCAACATCAGCCAAGGTAATATGTTGTGACGTCACTTGAAAATGCCTAATTAAGAAGACTCTTGTTATTATTTCTTGTGTAAAAATCGTTTATGTTAAGCATTTTAAAGAAAACTAGTAAAGGCCTTTATGTTTGTACGATTACTTCTTCATTCGAAACTCAAAATTTAATGAAAGCACGTAACTTCATTGCGAACTCAGCAAGGAACACAGCGTCACCTCACTTTTTAAAATCCAATTAAAATTGATGAAAACACGTCCCTTAGACATTTTTGATCTGTGTAGTATAAATTTGGCGACTAGGTAGTTAATACTTCGGGACCTTTTCGGTGTATAATAATCACTTTGTCGTTTGAGAAATGCAATACATTTTGGCAAGTTATTAACGTTTAAATCGTCTTTTGCTGCCAGACAGCTTTTTAACACTGAAAATCGACTCCATATAGTTGAAGCTTTCATGAATTTGACTTTTTCGGACAAATAAATAACTCTTACTGTGTTAATTTCTTTTTGCTGATGCTACTCTCACAAGACTTCTTGTGCTGTGATTCTGCACTTACTTTCGCAGCTTCAAGTTTTCTGGAGAAATCATTTTAAAAATATTTTGAATTCAAATTTGAAAAACTGTCACAATACAAACTTTGTTTAACTTTGCTAAGGAAGTAAACAAGCATTTGTTTACGGTTATTAAGGAACTTTCAATTGTATGTTTTCTTAGAAGGCGACCAATATCATTAGCGCGCGGGAAAAATTTTCCTGTGCCCTAAATAGACATGTAAAAAATGTTTTCAGAGAGGTATAATAAATGACAAAACTGTTAATACGATTTTTTATACTCACATTCTTTTAATATATTAATATATAATATTCAAAATACATCAATATCTAGCATGGTCGAGTGGTTGTCTGTATTACCGACAGCGCTATTAAATTTTACTTTACTTTTAAAAATAAATATTTCTATTGTTTAACAAGTTTTAAATACCTTAATGTCCATTTTGTATTAAGAATTAAAATTTGAGTTCGGTTATTTCATTTGGTGGGTAACTATTACCATTAATCAATGCTATTACTGTGGGAAATGCCGATTTGTATTACGGCACGCGTGCGGAAATTAAAGTTAACATTAGTATCGAGTACTTGACGGCGTAATTTTCAATGTAAATGTACAAAAAATATTGCATTTGAGTAAATTTTGTTTGGTTCATTAAATATTAAAGTAGGCGTTATTAAAATGTAAGAGAAATTTCACGCTTTCTCTAAAGTATTTCATTTTATGCACCAATCTCTTACGTATAAGAACAGATTAACGAGATGCCAAAATTGTGTATTAAATCAAAACATTTAAATGCAAATTTCCCAGGAACTCTAGTAAGTGATAAAATTAAGATAAATGATACTTCATCCAGCAATTACTCATTTGACAATTAAACTACGCATTACAATTATAAGCAATTTAACATTGAATGGCAGAAAGGTTATGTTATTCACGCTTTCTCGGAAATGTTTCGTTATATTATTTTATGCAGCAATTTCTTTGAGATAATTTAAAAATGATGTAATAAATCAAAAAAATTATATTCAAATATATCAGGAACTCTTTAAGTAAGTGATAAATACGAATATTAAATTAAGGTAAATGATACTCATTTGACAATTAAACTACGCATTACAATTGTGAACAATTTAACATTAAAATGACAAAGAGTTACCGGATGCTACTTTTAGCAGAATTTTAATAACCACAGCTATCATTTAATTCACAGAAATTTCCCAACGATCTCCGTTTTAACACGAATTTAATTGTGCGTTTTTCTTTTTAATTTCACAAAAGAGTACGTAGATTAACTGACCTACGAACATGTAGATAATTGTAAACCATGTCCCTTGAAAGATTACATTTTACTCCGTTGTAAATAAAATGAGTACATAGTAGCGGAACAACTGAAGGGCGGAGGGGGGGTAGAGAGTATAATCTGCGTAAGAGTAAACAGTAGCTGCTCGAGGCACGAAAACAAGTTAACCCGTGTATCTAGCAAGCGCACGATAGCACAGCCCACAACGGCCACAACACAGAGCATTTTATTTTTACTAACTAAAATGGGTGGGTCCGTCCTGGCGTGGGGCGAAAGTGCAATGTCAATGTCCTTCAACCAGAAAGAGGTCGCTTATTTGTATTTTCCTTTTTTTCTCCTTTACTCTATATATCTACAAATTTTTAGAAAAGGCGCTAATTATTGGTTATACATTAGGTTCAGGTATTTTTAATACTTTCAATGTTATGGTAGGTAATACTCGTAAGGTCGGTGCACGCTCACTACTTCTCTATCTGTTGGTGTTGATATAATAAACAGATATTTTAATTGCTGTCGTAAACGTACTTTACTTTTTATAAAACTAATAAAATTTTATCTGTATGTAAATTGCCTCATTTTAATAATCTTTAAATCTATCCAACCCCATTTTTTTCCACATGACGAACTCGTGGGGGTTTTTAACGTGAGAAACAGGTAAACTCTACATAGCGTGCTTCCTTTAAGTTGACATTAATCGAAATTTTTAATGGAATTTTTAAATCTCCCTGTTGGTACCCACCCAAATTAGAACAAACACATTTAAACGCCGTAAAATGAAATTTATAGTTTTTTTAGTTAAAAATACATTTATAGAAAAGGACGATGTGGGAGACCGAGTTTCTTAGAAAGGAAAATTTAACCCTACGTAAGTGTATTAGAATGTCGTTTTCTAAAATTTCAAACAAATTAGATTTTTTTCTATTTTATGCGTAGTTAAAATAATATGAGACTTTTGAGCCTTTTCAATAAATTTAAAAGCGGATCTACCCACTTTAAAGATACAAACCGATTAAATTCTTTGGTAAATGTGTAAGCACGAATTATCGCAATCTATGGAAATTTTACAGGGTATTCATTTTTTCACTGATTGCGGATATTAGGCAACTAAACATACACAATTAATAATAAAAATTTTCTAAACTTATATAAATGTCAGCCAGTCATTTTCTCATATCACTAATAAAAACCATTTTACCTTTTCGACAATACATAATAATAACAAAGTCATAAACTTAATCTTTATTTAAACAAAAAATTTTAATTAATTTTTAAAACATTCCAGGGTATTTAACTATAATCAAAATTGACCAATAGAATTTACGAACATATGTAATTTACCGATTAAAGAAGCCTTGTAAATTGGTTGTTACATAATTTATACATTTTAACAAAAGATGCTCAAAATGTCAACAGCTTAAATACTACAAAAAAATCCACTGTGAATAAGTGTAAACTAAAAATATATTTTACAAAAACTATTGTTTAATAACTATTAACTTAACTGATAATATTCAAATTAGTGTTAAATCAGTTACACTCAACTAAAGATGTTGACATCTGATGCAATTCGTTAGTTACATTTTCATACCAGATTACGATGCTACCAATATGAGATAAACAAATTATTAGTTAGAACAAATTGGAGTGACGTGGGACTGAATCATTAATGAAGACCCTGTATCACGGTATTAAAATTTACTCAACAAACGTTTGCTATACGCCTTTAAAATTACGATTACAAGAAATGTAATGCCAAAAATGTTTTAAATCATTTATGGTGTAATGACCCTCTCTGTAGAAATAATATACAGGGTGCATCTAAAGTACCATCCTGTTAAGTTGTGGACGAATTCGAATAAAATCGTATTAAATAAACCTAACTATTTTTTAAAGATGTGTCCTGACATCTGAAAGTGAATAATCCTCACTACAACTGTACTAAAGAAGACATAAGCCGATCGTTTTTGTCGCATTTTACTGAACATGTTTACAAACGCCTTAATTCTAATCTTTATTAGTGTCAATTCGCATGTCTAATGGTCGCCTTTTTGTTGGTATTCGGATCACATTATATTCTAGTATCACCTACATTAACTAGATTTGAACCAGTGTGGTGTGAAATGACACAATTTAATTAAAAGGTTGGTTATAACATCTGGTTTTTTGGAAATTGAAAGGCACTATCTACTTGTGTTCTAATTACAGTATTCAAGATTACACCATTAAAGATTTAAGGGCCCAGTTGGGTCTCATTCCAGCAGCCAAAATATCAGTGGCGCCCGTAAATATAAATTATAGCATTAAATGCGAATCACACTGAATTAAATACAAATGTCAATATTAAACAGGTTATTCTGCAAATTTCAATTTACAAGTTACAAATCCTGCAACTGTAAACTTATGTTTATGTTAGAAACCATGCCCTCCTGAATTTATCCTATTAATGAATGTGGATGAGAGGGTAAAATGTAAAAACTTACCCCCAAGAATTAAAAAAAATCATATGTTCTATTTTTCCAACTTTGAAATTGTGAATATACGAGGGTTATTCCAAAAGTAAGGTCCGATTCACCTTAACAATTTGAATTTCGCGCGAATATTGAAACACGCATCCGCGCCGACTCACGACATGCCTTCCGCGTCAAATGCCACCATTAGCGCCGATTGTGGAATTAGGTCAGTAATTCGATGTTTGTCGGAAAGAAACGTTTCAGCGGCAGAAATTCATCGTCAAATAACTGGAAGTTTACGGTCCTAATGCAATTAGTGATAGTAAAGTGCGTAAGTGGTTACGAGGGTTTAATGCAGGACCGGAAAATGTGCATGATGAACCACACTCTGACTGACCCATCAGTGATCACTGAAGATTTGGTAAATGCCGTGGACGACTAATCACAACTTTGTTTGTGTTTGAACATTTAAAATTTCACAAATTGTGTGCCCGTTGGGTTCGTAAGCTGCTTACTGAGTCCCAACAAATGAAAATAATAGCTTCCGCTCTTGTTTTTTTTTTGAGCGATATGGTAGGGAAGGTGACAAACTTTTAGACCACATTGTCACAGGGGTTTCTCACATAACCTCTAAACGTCAAACAATGGAATGGCGTCACACGACATCACCGGTTAAAGTCAAGGCAAAACAGACAATCTCAACACGCAAGGTTATGGCGACTGTGTTTTAGGATAGATGTGGAGTTTTGTTAGTCGACTTTATGGAAAAAGGGACAACAATCAATAAAGTCTCCTACTGCGCCACCCTGACTAAACTTGGACGTGCAATCAAGAATAAGCGACGTGGGCTTTCCACGTCTGGAGTGTTATTGCTGCATGACAATGCCAGACTCCATACTGCGAAAGGAACCCAAACTCTGGTCGAGTCTTTTGGATGGGAACAGATAGACCACCCACCGTACAGTCCGGACTTGGCGCCGAGTGATTTCCACTTGTTGCGCTACCTAAAGGAGATTCTTGGCGGCAAGTGCTTCGCCACAGATAATGACGTGAAAAAGCTGTTAAGGATTGGTTATCCTCACAGGCGGCCGATTTCTACGACTTACGCATTCTAAAATTTGTTGAACGATATAATAAATGTTTAAATAAGTATGAAAATTACGTAGAAAAATAGAGAAAATAGAGTAAGGAATGTAAAGATAACAATCATTTTTAAAAAATTTTCGATGTTTTTTTTAAAACCAGAACGGACCTTACTTTTGGAATGACCCTCGTATTATAAACAACGAAATAATAATTCTTAATTTATTCCATTAATTAGCGAAGGTAAAAACCTATCCCCAAGAATTAAAAAAATCCTCACCTTATGAATGAATGTATCCCATTAATTTGTCATGAGCACGAGAGGTTAAAAAATTATAAAACCCATCAGAAAGTATCTGCCAACTTTAAACTTATAATAGTATATTAAAAAACAAGTTTCATAAGACCAGTCTTGAAGTGCGAATTCAGGTTTAAAAAAACGAGTAGCGTAGCCACGAGTTTTTTAAAGAGTTAGTGCTTCAAGGTCTTAAGGAACATGTTTTTTTATGCTATTTTTTGTAATTTGCCCTTTTTATGCCGTTATAAAGCAAAAATATTTACTGTAGTTGATTTAGGGGTTTTTGTGGCGGTTGGTAATTATAAAAGTGAAAATTTGATCTAGTCGCCTTTTGTTTTATCCAAATTCTGTCACAAAACAAGAAAATGGAAGATAATGAAGATAATTTTACATGTACGTCTCCTGAAATACGTGAAATTGCCAATAATATGGTCGCGAATTTGCTCATATCGAAGTTCTGCACTGGACGTATCCTGTTTTTGAAAGATTTTGTAAGAGTGACATGCATGACATAATCCCGGATCAAGCTTTCCCAACCTAAAAATTGTCGTAAAATGTTCCTTTGAATTAATGGCAATAAAGGCATCGGAGATAGTGACGTCGCGTGTCTTAATATGTCTATTAAATAATCAAAATGGAAGCATATGTAACCCAACAGTCTCGAAAGGGTTAAGATACGAAAAAACAATAGGAAGCTTATAGGAAAAGGCCACGTGTTTCATTCCCTCCCCAAGGGGGACGGCGGGCTGCTTGAGCTTTCCAAGTTCCTTCTGCCACAATCATGGATTCCCAGCGTACATACATTACGTATATATGCGTGGTGGGATTACGGATGTGTGTGATCAAGATCGGATTGGAAAGAACGGAGTTAGGGTTCTGCGTATACGCAGTGACCTTGCCGCTACATGTGTATGAGGAAAACCCCCTGAAAAAACATCATACAGGGTAGACGGTAACGGGAATCGAACCCGAATGCTAAGCAGGTCGTGTTGCCACGACTTTGGTAGCTCGGTCGTAGCTTATAACAAAACTTATACTTTTAAACTTCGTAGAATTTTTCTGATTTGTTTAGCGCATTTCTCCAAGAAAATTTTATGCTCTTTTTGTGTATCTCTTCTCCTCCAGTGTTGATTTTTTTTATTCGGATTTTTGCCATATTACAGGCAGGAAACTAAAGTAGCTTTTTGGATTGGACCGTCGGGCCGAAAAAACCATCGCAAAAACCGTACTAATTATGCTTTTTCGCTCATAATATTTCAGGTTTTTTTTTATCGATAAATTTTGGTCAAAAGATGTCAAAATCGTTATTTATGTAACAATTTTGCTGGAAAAACGTGTGTTCTACATTTTCCGTGACAACATCGATTTTGGCCAAGAGATGTTTTTATTTACCATTATTTACTAGATATGTATCATGTCGTATTCTGCCCCCAAAAAGTGCTATCGTACGGGGAAATCATCAAACTTCAAACCCTTTTCGGATGTAACCATAACATGTTAATTTAAGGTGTAAGTTTTCATCCCCATGTAATGAGTTAGGTATTGACCTTAAGTTCTTAAGAATTTCGAAATCCGTAAAACGTAGCATATAATTTTCAATGTTTCAAGTGAATGTGTAGAACATTAACAGGTCAAAAACGATAGTTTCGCGAGGATTCCCCAGCTTGCAATTGCTAACTTCGGTTAAAAAGTTCCAGTACTTTTGACACAAGTTCTAGCTAGTATTTTCAGGAAAACTGTTATTATAGAAAGCGATCCGATTGTTTGTTAAAATGAATGTTAACTAGACATTTTTTTAATTTGGCCAAATTTATTTTTGTGAGTTCTACTAGTTTTGGCCCAACTTCTAGTTGCTATTCTCAGTCCTAAAAAATTTATTAAGACTGAAAGGTATCCGATCGCACATTATAAACGAAAAAGCGTTTGCTCGAAATTTTTATGGGTTTTTAGTTCAACGAAGATCAGTTTTGTAAGTTTCACTAGTTTTGACACAAGTTCTAGCTGATGTTGTAAGTCAAAAATTATTATGACTGGAACCGAACATATCTCGCATTATAAACTTATAGGAAAAAACGTTTGATCGAAATTTTCCTGTTTCGACGAAAACTATTTTTTATTAGTTTCAGTAATTCTGGGATGAGCTGATTGATATTCTTAGGGTTCTAATGAAAATTATTATTAACGAAAGCGATCTCATGGTGCCATATAAAGTTATACAAAAGAGCGTTTGCTCGAAATGTTCCTAGGTTTTTAGTTAGAAGAAATTTAGTAGGTTTCAGTAGTTATGGCACAAGTCTAGCTTACGTTGTCATGTTCTAAAAAAATTATTACGGCTGAAACCGATCCGGTTTCGCATAAGTTCCAGTCCTTCGGGCACGAGTTCTTGCTGGTATTCTCAGAGTTTTAGTGAAAACCATTATGACCGCAGCGATCAGATTGCGCGTTATATATTTATGCAAAAGAACGTTAACTCATAATTTTTTTAGTTCGGTGAAAATTATTTTTTGTGAGTTTCAGTAGTTTTGGCACATATTCTACCTGGCATTCTCAGAGTTCTAAATTATATATCGGTGAAAGCGATCCGATCGTACGTTATACATTTTTACATAGCGTTTTCTCAAAATTCTTCTAGGTTTAGACAAATATTATTTTTTGTATGTTCCAGTACTTGACGAGAGTTCCCGTTGATGTTCTTAAGGTTCTAATGAAAACCATAATTACCGTCATATGAAGATAGACAAAAAAAGTGTTTGCTCGAAATCTTTTGACAATTATTGTTATGTGTTCCAATGCCCAACAACTACTAGGCATACGCCATGGTAAAACCACTTTGTAGTGTGGACTTGAAACCTTTACCGCGGTGTTTCCTTGCGTCATTTGTAACAAACATATTCCTATGGCTCTTCCTAATGGTAATGCACTGGTATAATCTGTCCATGACTTAGATTAGTAAAATACCTAAGTTTTTACAACTTTTATATATATATATATATATATATATATATATATATATATATATATTAATAAAACGCTTTATCCTCACTGAAACTAGGGCCTCTTAATAAACACGGGCATAGGATATCGGAAAATTGGGGAATCATTTCTCATTAATAATCGATCGGACCCATGTTTCACTGTTTTTTTCAATTTTTACCTCAGGGGGAAGAAAGCGGGTTCAAGAGGGTTGAAATAAAACATGATTTCGGGAGTATGTTTAGCGGGCGTTTGAAAACCAATATCAGAGGGTGGGAAATAGGGGTTGAAATTCATCCCGTTGCGAAGCACGGGTATTTTGCTTGTTCTTTATATAAATAAAACTATTGTCATTTTCTTCAAGATGATCTGCTTGTACTTACTATTGGAAGATGTGGCACTCCAGAACAGGCAGCTAAAATGATTGATACATGACAGCGATCCAGCGCAGTTTAACCTAACTACCCGCCGGCATTTGAATAATGTTTATCCTGTGTAAGAACTACAATTTAATTTGAATTCTTAACTGGCTTGTTGATGTTATCTGAATTCCATGGTACCATGGCGGTAGATAACATTGATAATACCATGATTGAGGATGGCCATTTCTAAACGACAATGATACAGATTAATTTACACTGTATTCGTATTTATTACTATTTACGGCGCCTGATTGAAGGTAATGTATAGGCAAAAGAATTGCTTAACGTAATTCTGCCCTTTAAAGTGTATCCAAGATTCATTAGCGCTTCAGTAGAATATTTGATCGATCTAAGAAAAAAATTGGTGATTGAATAACCGGATTCTCCATTTTGAAGTATACAGGGCGAGTCATTGGCACCCTATTGGATTACTAAACTAAGAAAGATAGAGAAAACATTGTTGACTGTGATTGAAGAAAATGTGCTATAGTACGTCTCAGAATATCAGAGAATAATTAATCATCTTGACAGCGGCAGGTCAGTGGCGTACTTATTAAAGGCATATGCCTACTATAAGGTTTGTAAAATATAAAAATCTACAATTTTTAATACACTGAAAAACCGCAGCACATCTATGAGTTGTCTGGTCTTCTGGCTTAAGTCGAATTTTAAAGGGTCGTCTTTTGTTTGCCGTTTACCTGAATCGTCTGTATTTAACACAATATTTTGCAGGCAGCACATTTACAGTATCTTCGTTTAAACCAGCCGCTTCCATGTAAAAAAAAACGACACTATTTCACTAATAACATGGTTTATTACTCTCTGCTATTTTGGGACGTACTTTAATTAGTTGATTAGTCGCATTGCAGTTTAAAGTGTATACACTGTGAGACATTGGCGCTCTGCTTGAAATATTGTGACTAAACGAAGAGAGATGGTAAGTTGTTAATTTGGAATGAAGGTAAAGTAATAATTGGATAACTGGATTCTGCATTCTAAAGTGTATACAGGGTGAGTTATAGGAGTTTCGATGGAATATTGTGATTGAACTAAAAAATTAAAAAATGTTAATGGTGATTGAAGGTGATGCATAGTTAAAAGCATTAATTAACTAGCTTCTACATTTTAAGGTGTTTACAACGTGAGTAATTAGCGTTTCGACGACATAGTGAGACTGGATTAAGAAAGATAGAAAAAAAAATTATGATTAAAGGTAATGTGTAGGTGAAGGAATTAACCGTTCAAAATGTACAATTAGTACACTTTGAAGGTCTGTCATTGGCGCTCTATTGGATGACTAAACTAAAAAATGTAGAGAACTGAACTGAGAAAGAAATGTTATTTGTGATTGAAGGTAATCCATAGGCGAAATGGCCGGATTCTGAATTTTAAAGTGTGTATTTTGGGTGGGCTGAGAAAGAAGAAAACGTGTAATTAACCGAAATCTGCATTTTAAAGTATACAGGGCGAGTCATTGGCGCCCTATTGAATGGTAACACTAAGAACGATAGAGAAGAAATTATTGATTGTGGTTGAAGATAATATATAGACGAAAGTATTAATTAAGCGCATTCTTCATTTAAAGCGTATACAGGGTGTCACTGGCGCTCTGATGGTATAATGTGACTAAACTAAGAAAGAAAGAAATATCGCCTAAAATTATTCATAGTTGTACAGGTGAGTAAAAAAAAATTTGCACCTATAAAAGCATGTTTTTAATAGATACGTTATGTTTCACATCAATTTTAAAGTTTTTATGCAAAGTATAGGGGCGCTCATAATAGGATCAACTAATAAACAGAATTATTTAAAATTTTAAGTGCAACCATGGTTTGCAGCTAATTTGAGTACGGTCACTTTATAACGCATAAATACATTTCTTTATTAAAAGTTATTATTAATTTTATTAATTTAACATTTATTTATTATTTACATTTGCAATTTTAGGGATAGACACTTATGTCAATTGCTCCGAGAAATGCTCTTTATAATGCATTA
The DNA here is from genome assembly GCA_036346205.1 of Vesta saturnalis. NCBI lineage: Eukaryota > Metazoa > Arthropoda > Insecta > Coleoptera > Lampyridae > Vesta > Vesta saturnalis. Next base: position 1,913,961 of record JARFJB010001941.1, read on the forward strand.
CATTTCATTACAGGAATGTATATTAACATATCCTGTAATAAAAATATATCGTTTTAAACTATAAATGTAACTAAATTTCCTAATTGGTTCTTATCTTCGCTAAACTATAACCCCTTACTTTTGATTTTATAATTTAAGTTATTCATAATTATACAGGGTGCTCCAAAAAGTTATCTATGAAAATCGTTTAGACGCTGTATTTATATGCTAATACCGACATATTTATTTATTTATTTTTTATATTTACAACCATAATAGGCTAAATGGAGCAATTCAATTAATAATGCCTGCTTTCGATTTTATGTTTTGTAAGTTTCAAATCATTATAATTTTGATTGAATGTAATGTATAGCCGAAAGAATTAATTAACCTATAGCGTCCCCCAGGTACCCTATCTTGAAAAGCGTAATGTCAACTTATTTGCAAGAATGCAAATTCAAGAACAAGACAATCGCTAAGTTATTTATCTTGACTTTACTGACAATATTATTTGCTGCCAGCCTTAATTTATATAAAAATACTTACTTACACTTTAATTGATCACAGACACAAATCGTTAACATACGCGGTTTAACTTCAAAAAGGGTAACTGTTATTTATAGATTAATATTTGAAAAACACATTACAACTAACGCCCGAAAGAAATACAAATTAGTGTTGGCTGATTCAAAGGAAAATGTACACGCACGAAATATTTTAAAGACAAACTGTTTAGAATGGAAATATCTAATTAAAACAAATCAAAGCGTCCGGCTCAATCAAAATTTCAACAGCAACTGCCTTCCCCTCTGGTTTCCACTAACCATGTCTACTCCAGAAAATCAACCCCCGTCTTTGAAAAGTGATAAAAAAAAAACAAGAAACATTAATTTACGTAGGAACAGTTTCATATTAATTATTGCACGACATCTTAATTCGTCCGTAACCAACCCTACATTTACGTCTCGAATTTCCAAGTACTAAACTAAGACGTCTTTGATTGCTGTGTGTACTGTTAGTAATTAATTACTAACTAGTGACATGTTTACATCACGAGCGCGCGTATAGAAATTTTCAACAATTCGTCACGCCAGTTTCGGCAGAACACCTGTTTCTCTACCCTAATATATGTTTCCTTTTTTTTTTCTGTTTAACTGAAATATTTACTGAAATATCAATTACATACATTCCTATATTTCTTACATAAAAATACATTAAATAAAATTTCCGAAAACATTAGCAAATTACGACGTATCATCACGATATGAAAAATTCACTAATTAATTATATTTCCTATCGCGGTAACAATGGCGATTCGACAAACGTTTATTAGAATAATAAAATTTTCGCGGTCCGCACCTACAAATCGAATTCGCATATTAATATATGTACAGGGTGTCATTGACACGAATATTGTAACTAAACTAAGACAGGTAGAAAAAACGTTGTGATTGAAGATAATGCATAGGGGAACGAGTTGACTGGATTTAGCATTGTAAAGTATGCAGGGTTAGTAATTGGCCTCTGTTGAATGACTTAACTAAGAAAGGAAAGAAGAAATTAATTCCGAATAAAGTTAATATATAGACGAAAAAATTAATCAATCACACTCTGCATTTTAAGTGTATACAGGGTGAGTCACTGGCGCTCCAGTGGAATATTGTACTGACCGTAGACGTTAATTGTGGTTGAAAGTAAGGTATGTATAGACGAAATAATAACCGGATTTTGAATTGTGAATGAAGGTAATATGTAAACTAAAAAAGTGTTTACAGCGTGAGTCACTGGCGCACCAGCGGAATAATATTGTGACTTAACTTGGAGAGATAGGAATTGTAGTTGAAGGTAATGAATAGGCAACAGAATTACCGGATTATGTATTATACAATATACAGGGTGAGTTATTGGTACTCTAAGTGATGACTAAACTAAGAAAGATGTGTAAATGAAAGAATTATTTAACGTTATTATGCGTTTTAAACTGTATACAACGTAAGTCACTTGCGCTTTGCTGGAATATTCTGACTAAAAGAAAGAAAGAAAATCTTAATTGCATGAAGGTAATGTACAGAGTACAGGATGAGTTATTAGTGTTTCGAATATTGTAATTGAACTAGGAAAGATGATAAAATGTTAACCGTGATTGAAGGTGAAGAATTAATTCTGCATTTTGAAGTGTATACAGGGTGAGTAATTTTCCCTTCGCTGGAATATTGACTAAACTAAAAGTTTTTCTGATGGAAGGTAATGTATTGTCGAAGGAATACACAAAATGCTGCAATTTAATGTATACAGAGTGAGTCTATAGTGTGGCTAAACTTAGACATAAGAACGTTGTGATTAAAGCTAGTGTGTAGGCGAAAGAATAACCGGATTGTGCGTTTTAAAGTACATAGGGTGACTCATTAGCACTCTATTGGATGACTAAACTAAGTAATGTAGAGAAACAATTGTTAATTGTGATTAAAGAGGATGTAGACTAGCTAAATTACTATATTTGGTAAAATTCTAGAGTTTCTGATATGAAAACAATTTTTTTTTGAAAATTAAAAATTTTTGAAAATTCAATTTTGACATGCAATAGTTTCCATCAACTTTTGATGTTCTTTTATTCATTCGTAAGAGGTCTCGCTAATTAAAGAAAAATTATAATCAAAAATGAAAAAGTCACAGCCCTTCTCCTTAAAAAATTTCGATGTTAAAATGTTAAAATTAATTATATAATTTTTTTATAAATGAATTTATCCGAAAAATGGGCTATTTTTACTAATCGTTTAAAAAATTATCTAATTAATTTTACAAAGTTGTGAAAAAAACAAACCACGCCTTAACAATGTCTACAGCAAAATCAGGTTCCAAGTTTATAAGGCGATGAAGTATGCTCCATTTATTACTTAATATTCCAAACGAGCATTCTACGTACCTTCGAGCTCGAAGGCAAGTTATGTCCATTATACGGTTGAAGTAGTCGGCTATATTACCGCAAGACCAAAGGCCAAAAAGATGTTTTGAAGAACATAAATGCAAAGAATTAGTCTCATGTTCTTTAGGTAGTCGTAAATTTTGGTCAACAGGTAAAGCCATCAGTAAAAACTTTAGTACATCTTCCTTTCCTCCCATGACGTATCGTGAAGGAGTTGTAGTAGCTGATCCTGCTGACAAAGCCAGCCTCTTTGTCGATTACTTTGTATCAAATTAATGTCTCAACGATTCTCGTATAATTGTGCCGTCGCCCAAATCTACCTCATACGCTTTGGAACCAATCCACTTTCGATACAAGCTCCTAGAATCAATCCTGACGGTATTCCAGCTATCGTCCTTAAGAAATGATACTCCGAGCTAGTACTTATATTGTCCAAACTCTTTTCGATATCCATGTCATTTGGAGAGTTTCCCTCATAGTGAAAGTTGGCAAATGTCCAACCTATTATTAAAAATGGTGATAAAACCGATCCATAAACTATCGGCCAATAGCTATCACTTCCAATCCATCAACCACCAACTACTTTCGTTCCTCGAGTCCAATAAACTCTGAAACGACCACCAGTATGGATTCAGATAGAGTCGTTCAACGGGTGATCTTGCATATGTCACCCAACTTTGGAATAACACACTAGAAAGGTCCGGTGAAACAGTCATAGTAGCTTTAGATATTTCAGAGGATTTTAACCAGATTTGGCACAAGTGCCTACTTTCTAAGATCATCTCGCCCGGCTTATCCGATACACTCATCATTTGGATTTCTAGCTTTCTAGACAAAAGACGTATGCGTGTTGTCGATGGCTTCTTTTCGAAAGAAAATACTATCAACGCAGGCGTATCACAAGAATCTGTCAGCTCCCACACTTTTCCTGCTATACATAAATGACCCCATTTCCTCAACAACTAACCTGATTCATTGCTTTGCACACGACATCCCTCTACATTGTAGTCCTTTTCAGTTTAAAGTGAAAATGGCAGCATCAATCAACAGTGACTTAGGATATGTCCTTGAATGGGGAAAGAATAATTTACTCACGTTCAACGCCGACAAAACCCAGTGATGCCTTGTGTTCACCAAGAAAGACCGATCATTTCCTGCTGAAACTCTGTTTCTACGTTAGGGATGTCCGTGTTATCGAACCTTTCATGGGTTGACCACCTTTTGTCAGCCAGCAAAACAGCTGCCCGTAAACTGAGCTGTCTAACAAAACTTCACATCGCAACAACTTCTTGATATGGTAAACCACATCCAACAGAGCTATACGACTTATAAATGACCCGTGTCTAACTTCTGACCTATAGTCTCTTGAGCATAGAGGAATAATTGCGGTTCTTTTCTTGTTATCGCTATTACAATGGCAAGTGTGTCTCTGAAATTCACTCCGTAATACCTTTGCAGGCCATCTTCGCTAGGAACGCTCAGTTTGCACATTCACACCATCATTACGCGCACAAAATTTCATCTTGTCACACTAAACGGGCGCAACCTACATTTTTCCACACGGCGATCAAATTGTTGAATGCAATACCCAGTGCCTGTTTTCTTTTTTTTTAATTAGCGAGAACTCTTAGGAACTAACAAACGAACATCAAAAGTTGTTTGGAAAATTGTCAAAATTGAATTTTCAAAAATTTTTAAATCATATTAGGAACTCTAGAACTTTTGAAAATATAGTAATTTAGCTAGTCAGAGCTACTAGATCTCTGTTTTCGATGTGAAGTTAGCACCCCATTTTTCAAAATAACATTTGGAACCGTTAATGAGCGGAACTCTTTTTATTTTTTATAAAGTACTTCTAAACGAAGCTAGAACTCTAATCAGAACTATTGGTACTCTTTGTCAGGGGTGCCAACTTCACACGCATTGATATTTAAACCATTTATAAACATATCTGTTTATGTAGATAAGGCATGCGCAATTTGTCATGGGCAGCACCATACTATGTCTTCCTATGTTCCTTTGTTTACTGCCTCATCATATATTTAATTATTATTTACATTTAGAACTTTTAAGATATGCACTCTTAGGAATGTCTCGTATCCTGCAACAAAAATGTATTATTTTACAGAAAAAAACTATAAACATAAATAAATTATAAATTCGTCATTGGTTCCTATCTTTGCTAAACTGCCCTAAATGGAGCAAGTCAATTAGTATATCTTGCTTTTGGATTTATATTTTTTATAGTTTCGAATCAAATGGAATAGGCGAAAAAATGAATTAACCTAATTTTGCATTTTAAAATATGTACAGACTGAGTCATTGACAGGATTATTGTGACTAAACTAAGAAAGATAAGACATTTTTTATTTGTGATTGAGGTTAAGTATATAGGTGAAAGAATTAATCGGAATCTGCATTTTAAAGTGTATACAGAGTGAATCATTGACACTCACGTTTACACATTTTACAATCACCTGATTGGCATCGCTATAATAATGCCAATTATGTTTAATAACAAATCCGTCATTATGAAATATGGATTCGTCAGACCACAACATTAATAACTGCTCTCCGCTTGTTTCTTTGGCGAATTGTAGGTTCTTGCACTTCTGCTACCGTAAAATTGTTTCTCGGTCTTCTTAGTTTAGTCGAACTATTCCACTGGACTATCAACGACTGGCTCTGTATGTTTAATTCCTTGCGATGTTATTAAACATGCACGCAAACGCATAAAAAATTATAATAAAGTTTTTTTAATAAAAAAAAATGGACGTCGATTTTTATATTTTTTGATAACGCATGTGTTTTGTTTTCATGGGAAAGTTTATGCGTACTTAATCGTTTGTAATTTATTTCTCATGGACCACAACTGATTTCTATAACAAAGTGCGAAAATAAAAAGCTGTTAATTTGTTAAAAGAGTTTCCTTGTCATAACTCTACAAGCACAGACAAAAGGTTTAGTTCAACACCATTAAGGGTCGTTGGCCTAACATTAACAAAATACCAACATGTATTTTAAACAATAATTTGTATGAACCTTAGGAATCGGATATCCCACTAGGCCTACTGTATTACTCGCCCTTTTCTTATTTGTTACCAAAAGAATGCTGTCTCATTTATAATTTTTCTTGTTTAGATTAAGATTAAGCTTCAACCCCTGTAAATCTATCTTTCTTCACTCAATCATATTTTCAATCACAAAACTGTCTCATATTAAATAATAAATTTAACGCTCCTTACATCACTTTCACACTCAGTGCTGTGGTAAATTGATACTAATTTAATAAGTGAGTAAATTCTTGCCCAGCTTGTCTGGTTACTTACTAATTTAGTCATTATTATCAATTTTCCAGTTTATAAACAATTTTTTTTTCTTAAACTTCGTGAGCTGAAATCAAGTTTATACACGTTTTGCAGCTGATCCTCAAAATTTGGGTTTATCCTTTTCTAGTGGGTTTTAAATCTTCGAAGACATCACAATTGTATACAACGTAGGTGAATGCACGAATCAAGGTGAACCACCTCTAGTGCGTTGCGGTGCGTATGTATCTTTAACCATCAAGAAAGAACAAAGAAAAGAAGGATAGAAACTAGGATTGAGGAAGATACAGCTATTATTGAAAAAAAAAAGAAATTAACGATCAAAACAACGTATCGTTCATTCCTAGGCAGGCCATAGTACGCACTTCACCTTACGGTTGTTCAACTCTTCTCTATGAAGATTCTTCCAGATGTTGTTAGATGTCGTCGAATTTATCAATAGTCAGTATATGAACGGGTGCAAGTTTTTCATATCGAGCTGCACCAAATTTGTTGAGTATAAATTTAGAGTTGTTTTGCAAGTTTTTTTTTGCTTTTTGTATTTTAAATCAGGTAAAAATACTCATGAAGTTGCCTGTTGTAAATTTTAATTAGTTTATTTCATTGTTAATAAGTCGGTTGACATTCGGCATGTAATAATAATTATGGGTATAAAACATTCAAATCAGGTTTATTACGTCACTTTACTATAAAATAGTAACTGTTGTATGAATGTCATTAAACTTCAAGAGTTTTTTTTTATATGGATGCTATACTTATGTTTTGATGGGAATCTTGAGATATAGTATATCACTCTATTCTCAAGCAGTTTTTGTCAATGTATACGTATCTCGTTGGTTTTGTAATGCTATTTTTTTATTTAAACGCTTTAAAAATGTGAAGGTGTCCGCTTTTATCTCAAATAGAGCGAAACAAGCAAATTAATCCATTTTTACAGTAATAAGCCACTTTCAGCCTATTAGACGAATTAGGAGGTCGCCTAGGGTGGTACTTTTTGAAGGGTGGCGTTTACTGTCCTGACTATGTTATTTAGACGCCCAACTTTCGATTATGTCCAAATTTATGTAGTGGATTTGGGTAGCGCTACGTTTGACTGGACTAGTATGGAGGAGAGTAAGTCTCCCCAATAGTCAGCTATACATGCTGTTACATGCGTTAATATAGGGTAGTGAATGACGTGCGTTAGTATATTGGTAACACCCCTCTACTCTACATTATATTCTTCGGCACTTTACGATTTTCTCATTATACAGTTTTCGAAAGTAAGTGTTTCTCACAAATTAATTTGATTTTACTTCCACATCCAACTGTATCGCTAAAAAAATTTTCAAAAATTTTTATTTGCTCAATCGCTTTAAAATGTTCAAAAACGTCCAAAAACAAAATTTGAGCAAAAAAATCTTGTGTGTGTGTGTGTGTGTGTGTGTGTGTGTGTGTGTGTGTGTGTGTGTGTGTGTGTGTGTGTGTGTGTGTGTGTGTGTGTGTGTGTGTGTGTGTGTGTGTGTGTGTGTGTGTGTGTGTGTGTGTGTGTGTGTGTGTGTGTTATGTGTGTGTGTGTGTGTGTGTGTGATGTGTGTGTATATGTGTATGTGTATATATGTGTTGTGTATATATATTATTATATATATATATATATATTGTTATGTATATATATATATATATATATATATATATATATATATATATATATATATATATATATATATATATATATATATATATATATATATATATATATATATATATATATATATATATATATATATATATATATATATATATATATATATATATATATATATATATATATATATATATATATATATATATATATATATATATATATATATATATATATATATATATATATATATATATATATATATATATATATATATATATATATATATATATATATATATATATATATATATATATATATATATATATATATATATATATATATATATATATATATATATATATATATATATATATATATATATATATATATATATATATATATATATATATATATATATATATATATATATATATATATATATATATATATATATATATATATATATATATATATATATATATATATATATATATATATATATATATATATATATATATATATATATATATATATATATATATATATATATATATATATATATATATATATATATATATATATATATATATATATATATATATATATATATATATATATATATATATATATATATATATATATATATATATATATATATATATATATATATATATATATATATATATATATATATATATATATATATATATATATATATATATATATATATATATATATATATATATATATATATATATATATATATATATATATATATATATATATATATATATATATATATATATATATATATATATATATATATATATATATATATATATATATATATATATATATATATATATATATATATATATATATATATATATATATATATATATATATATATATATATATATATATATATATATATATATATATATATATATATATATATATATATATATATATATATATATATATATATATATATATATATATATATATATATATATATATATATATATATATATATATATATATATATATATATATATATATATATATATATATATATATATATATATATATATATATATATATATATATATATATATATATATATATATATATATATATATATATATATATATATATATATATATATATATATATATATATATATATATATATATATATATATATATATATATATATATATATATATATATATATATATATATATATATATATATATATATATATATATATATATATATATATATATATATATATATATATATATATATATATATATATATATATATATATATATATATATATATATATATATATATATATATATATATATATATATATATATATATATATATATATATATATATATATATATATATATATATATATATATATATATATATATATATATATATATATATATATATATATATATATATATATATATATATATATATATATATATATATATATATATATATATATATATATATATATATATATATATATATATATATATATATATATATATATATATATATATATATATATATATATATATATATATATATATATATATATATATATATATATATATATATATATATATATATATATATATATATATATATATATATATATATATATATATATATATATATATATATATATATATATATATATATATATATATATATATATATATATATATATATATATATATATATATATATATATATATATATATATATATATATATATATATATATATATATATATATATATATATATATATATATATATATATATATATATATATATATATATATATATATATATATATATATATATATATATATATATATATATATATATATATATATATATATATATATATATATATATATATATATATATATATATATATATATATATATATATATATATATATATATATATATATATATATATATATATATATATATATATATATATATATATATATATATATATATATATATATATATATATATATATATATATATATATATATATATATATATATATATATATATATATATATATATATATATATATATATATATATATATATATATATATATATATATATATATATATATATATATATATATATATATATATATATATATATATATATATATATATATATATATATATATATATATATATATATATATATATATATATATATATATATATATATATATATATATATATATATATATATATATATATATATATATATATATATATATATATATATATATATATATATATATATATATATATATATATATATATATATATATATATATATATATATATATATATATATATATATATATATATATATATATATATATATATATATATATATATATATATATATATATATATATATATATATATATATATATATATATATATATATATATATATATATATATATATATATATATATATATATATATATATATATATATATATATATATATATATATATATATATATATATATATATATATATATATATATATATATATATATATATATATATATATATATATATATATATATATATATATATATATATATATATATATATATATATATATATATATATATATATATATATATATATATATATATATATATATATATATATATATATATATATATATATATATATATATATATATATATATATATATATATATATATATATATATATATATATATATATATATATATATATATATATATATATATATATATATATATATATATATATATATATATATATATATATATATATATATATATATATATATATATATATATATATATATATATATATATATATATATATATATATATATATATATATATATATATATATATATATATATATATATATATATATATATATATATATATATATATATATATATATATATATATATATATATATATATATATATATATATATATATATATATATATATATATATATATATATATATATATATATATATATATATATATATATATATATATATATATATATATATATATATATATATATATATATATATATATATATATATATATATATATATATATATATATATATATATATATATATATATATATATATATATATATATATATATATATATATATATATATATATATATATATATATATATATATATATATATATATATATATATATATATATATATATATATATATATATATATATATATATATATATATATATATATATATATATATATATATATATATATATATATATATATATATATATATATATATATATATATATATATATATATATATATATATATATATATATATATATATATATATATATATATATATATATATATATATATATATATATATATATATATATATATATATATATATATATATATATATATATATATATATATATATATATATATATATATATATATATATATATATATATATATATATATATATATATATATATATATATATATATATATATATATATATATATATATATATATATATATATATATATATATATATATATATATTTTTATATATATATATATTGGCATATATATATATACTACAATATCGACTGATTGTTTTTGGGGTCAGTGGGCATGGGGAAAGAAGTAAAATTGGGGGGGGGGGTAAGTGCCCCTTTTGCAAATTTTTATTTGTTTAGATTTTTTGCTTTTTATATGTGATTAGTAATATAATTATGAGTATTTTTAGTTCCCATAATTTTTCTGTACAACAAATGGTTTACAAGATATTAGCAAAAAACCGTCACCGGTTTTTCTTAAATATCTGCGGAACTACTTAACATATTCAAAAAGTGAAAATGCAATTAGATAGGAAATGAAATTTCTCACAAGTGTTCTTCCAATTTTTTCGAAAATTTTTTCATTTTCGAAATATTTCCAAAAAACTCGATTTTGGAATCCGTCCTCACGATTTTTTTGAAATGGTATTAGATAGAAAATCAAATTTCTGATCGAAAAGCATTCTTGTAATTTTTTTTTTGTAAAGTTAATCGTTTTCGAGTTATTTACAAAAAACCGATTTTTTGATGTGGAAGTATTGATACAATTTGCAGCGGTTTTTTTTGTAATTCTTATTATCCATTCCAGCATTTTTTATATTTACACATGATTTTGCCAATTTTGTCCTATTTGTATTGTTTGCAAGAAACTGAATCTGTCCCTTTATTGCGTTTATTGATTACGGAGATATTTACCGACTCTTACTAGTTAGTACCTTCTTTGTGTAATTTGGTGGCAAAATAGTAAAAAATCGAAGTATTAGAAAAATTGGGCAAAATGTACCCAATCACCCCCTGGTACGCACGTTCCGGGCTAAAGTTAACTTTGCCTAGTAGTCTCAAATAATTGGCTTTAATGAAATTTATTTCCCAAAATTGGTTGCGATAGAGGTGGTCGTACCGGAGCTATAAACTAAAAACCAGTTTTTGAAAGCCATCTTCAAAGGGCTGCAGCTCCCTCTGGAGAAGCGTTTTCGGACTCGTGTTTACAGGAACTTTTTTTCTTATTTTCGTATAAGGTATTCGCGCTCAAGTTTTTGCCGTGCATTTGGCTGCCGATGTAGAACGCGGCTGCTCATGCGCCAAAAACTATCGTTTCTGGACTAGCGATGCGCAACATTTTTGGTGCTGACGTTAATAACTCATAGAATATTAAGAAAATTTATTTGGCGCTGCCATCCTACTTTAAGATATGTTGGTAAACAGTGAACATATATATCAAATGCTCAATATTAAAAATCACTGGTACCAAACTAAAACTTTCAATGTGTTTCCAGCTGCTCTTACGCGCGAAACTATGGTATCTGGACTGGTGATATATAAAATTGTTGGTGCTGATGTTATTAATTTATATAAAATTAAAAACATTCCATCATACTTTAAGGTAAGTTGGCAGTACTGAACATGAACGAGTTAAACGACTCTAATTGTATGACATCCGACAGCAAACGATCATAAATTAAAAATCATTAGTACCAAGCTAAAACTTTGAACGTGTTGCCGGTCTAGGGCCTCGACTATTAATTATGAAAATTTGTTTGTTGACGCCATGGTATTTTAAGATTTGTTGGCAACACTGAACATCAACGTGTTAAACAGCAATGTATGACTACGGGCAGCACACATTCAAGCCGGAAATAATGGATTTCTGGACATATTTGGATATTGAAAAGTTGGATTTGCACCAAAATCACAAAAAACAATTTGCGTATGCATAAATATGGAATGGGAGAGTGAAAACATATCTTGCTTTTTACTCTAAACTTTCGTTTTTGTTAAATTTAGGTAGGTGTATTTTTTTCAAAACAGTCAACAAGAGCGTTAAAGAAATGGTCAATTTTAAAATCCCGTGTCATCATATTTCTTTAGATTGCAGTGCCATCTATAAATAAACATGTAATAAAGCTAGTAAGATTTTGCGACCTTTCATGTTTAAGCGAAATCGGTATACTTAAATTGTTGGTTTTATGGGCTTCAAACTTTGTACCGTGTGTCCCGATTTCGTTGTATTAGTTTTGCAGTTTTTACATACACGTACTACTTTGTTGATTTAGATTTCATGGCGAAATCGAAAGTTTACTATCTTCTTTTGTATTCGACTTATAGCCAAAAGTCGATATTTCTACACTTTCTTCAAGGTGTTATACCTCGCGTCATACTATTATATTGATATATTTCGTTAACGGTACTCATACATTGCGAAGTTCCGAATTCAGTGGTGTGCTTAGAATTTTTCTAGTTGGTACAGTTTTTTGAGTAATAATATAAACTTGCATTTTTTGGGAATCATAGTTGGCTTGGCAACCATCAGCTGCAGTTTTTTCTTAGCTTTTAAAAAATAAAAATATAGTCATTCCTGAAAAACATATTTCAAATACTTTTTTTCAACTAGACGGTGCGCCAGCCCATAATGCGTTGGCAGCGAGGAATTACTTAGAAAACCGTTTCCCAAATGGTTGGATTTCATCTGCCGTCGTCAATGTAACAAATAAATATGCAGTGATAATTACGTATATGAAAGCCTACAATTGAATGCATTTTATAATTAAAAAAAATAGAAACTAAAATTAATAATTCAATCATAAATCCGATGAAAAAACAAAATAAATATTAAAAATCATCACAGTATTGCACTGATTTTTCCAATTAACTTAAATGTATACATTAGGTTTCCATTGTACCGTAGCGCAGCGTTTTTAAGAAGTAGCAAAGTTTGTTATATTTTTTCTTGCATCAGACAGATTGTTCATCGTTCGCCTTTTCCGTTACTATTTTTATTAGCCATTATAAAGTATATTATTACTTGATGATTTCATTCACATTTAAGTATTTTTATTATGCCCTAGCTCCCCATACCAAAAAAAGCACTCATATACCAAATTTTATTAAAATTGGTTCAGCAGTTTCTGGGTTCTTCGACCACCATGTCATCTTTTTTCATAATACAAAAACACTCCGTACTCTAAAGGCCCTATATACCAACAAAAGTTTTGAAAAATTGGTTTAGCCCCACTATTTTTCCAGATAAAAAATTAATAACGCAAACCCCCCCCATACCCAAAAGCTCCTATATTTCCAAATTTTTCTGGAAATTTAGGCGCTTGTCGAATATTTATGAAGTCGTTTTGGCACTAATAATATAACGGTTTATATGTATTGGCAATGACTGCCGAATTTGCTGTATTTGCTACGTTGTTTTTTGATTTTATGCAGCAATATACTGAATTTCATTAAAATTACTTCAGCCGTTCCTGAATTTAGCAAACGCTTCGCGTACCAAAATTCCAATATACCAAATTTCACTCTAAGTGGTCAGCCGTTTCCGGCTGCACCACTACCGATCCTGCGCTTTTTTCAGAAAGAAAATAAATACCGCAAAAAGAGTACACAAAAGCCCCTATGTACCAACAGAGTTTATCAAATCCCTCCTGACTCACTTTATTCCATACACAAAAATAGATAACACTTCTCGTATCCAAAATCCACTGTATACCAAATTTCATTAAAATTGGTCCAACCGTTTTTGAGTTTATTGATCATCCCCACCTTCCCTCGATTTTTTTACAAATAAAAAATATATAAGGAAAGACACTCCTCATGTTCAAAACCAAATTTTATTGTAATTGGTTTAGCCATTTCCGAGTTTATTGACCATCCGCCCCCCCCCCCTCTCCATTTTTTTTCAGATAAAAAAATAGATTGTACCAAACCAAGTTTATCAATCCTTCCCGGCGCACTTTATTCCATATTATATATGCACATAATAATCGTGAAAGCTTATTTGTGTACTTCATACTTAATTAGAATAAAAATGTAGTGACCTTAAGAAAGCGAAAGTTAATTTTCACTGAAACCCTTCTCCGGCCTGACACAAACCAGTTTGCCGACGTACCATTCCTTGCGCGACTCGTCGGCAAAGTGGCATTGCCAGCAGACTGGTAACTCAACCATTCTCTAACTGGGCTAACCGATAAAAAATAATCATTATGCCGACGAGACCTAGGCATCCTAACCTCACGAGCCTACCTACGTAAAACTATTAACTTTCCCCCCTTTGAACTGAAACTTCAAGACAAACTTATACCGGTTCACACAACAGACAAGACTAAGCTTATAACTTCTTAAATAAAATTTTGATAGATTGTGACCTGGAAAAGGAAAAATACGTAAAATGCCAGAAAATTGGAATTACTTTTTAATTCATATAAAACTAATGATATAAGCTTAACGTTACCTGCTACTTGATATAGTTATACTCGTAGCAAGGTATGCAACAGGGTTTGACTGTTCAAAGTATTTCATGGATTACTAACGACATGACTTGAATGGATCGTTAATGCGTCTTAAAAGTGCATCTTATTACTTTGTAACTTAAATGAGCTCGAACTGCGTTTCCAAGAAAATGGCACTCTCGGGGGTAGTACTAGCCACAATACCTGTGGACAACATTAGTGCTTCGTCAGTGCCTATTAATTTTTTTTTGGTCATCATCACCAGCAGCTGTTTCTAGTTTCCAAGAAAACTGTCTGTTTGTCTTCTTACCTTTTTTGTAAGCCTTGTAGAATCTCTACACGTCGTTAGTACCCTTTAGTGGTTTTAAAAATTGTATCTTTTGCTGGAGCCGTAATGATAGGCCCGATGTAAATTGTTAGTGCTTTATTAGTACCTTTGGGTGATTTATGGCTTGTATCCGCAAGATCAGCCGTTTCTAACAGAATTGCATACTTACCTTTATTGAAAGCACTAACAGAACCTGAGCATATCATTGATACATTTTAGTGCTTTATCGCTTGCATCTACACGACTGAAGGATTTTTAGAAAACGACACGCTGCATTGGTGGATTCTTAGTAGAAACACTAACAGAACTGGTCCATATCGTTAGTGCCTTTTAGTGCTTTATGGCTGGAAACAATAAGAATAGAAAACTAGCTATGTGCAAAGTGGTATTGTTTTCTTGGTTGTACTACTCAAAATGCACAGCGATGTGCATCGGTGCATTGATCGTGTTATTGCGTTCAAAAGGGTAGGAAGTTAGCATTGTACAAGTGAGTTTTTTTGGAGACAGTCGGTCTTGCTTGAAAGTTTCCTAGAAAACGACACCCCTTTTTGCACTGGTGGCTGCTTAACCATATTACAAACACTAACAGGATCGATGCTTATCGTGCTTATTAGTGCTTTATGAATTACAACAGTATGATCGGTCGGTAAGGCTTCCAATAAAGATTGAACGCCAGATCCATGCAAGGAGGTATTGTTTCCTTTATTGTGCTGGTGGAAGCCTTCAATCCCAACTTCTAGACTAAAGGGCGCTATTGTGTTAAAATCGCCATTTCAAATCGAAGTTGAAGAAATATTCAGTCACCACGCCCATTGGCTGATTGTACAAAGGTCGGTAAAACCAAGATTAGTATAATCTTCGTATAAAGATATGTGATTGGCCAATTTTTGACAGACTGACATGATGCACAGATGTTTACACTAATCATATTTCTCTTTCACTATGTCCCAAAGAAGTTCCGCAACGCCCTGTGCACCCTCTCCAGAAGAAGGAGATGAGCTCTAAACTGGGTAGACTATAGGGTTTATCGGATAATTTCAATTAATCTCAAATAAAAAGTATTTGAATTGTTCTGCATAAAAAACAATTTGGTTAAAATGCGATATTTACTGTGGTTTATATATCAAAATAAGCATAATACAGATATCTTCTATCATTTTTAACCCACTTTACCAATTATAAATAGAATAATAACCAAGATAAAGCATTTGTACGTGACGTAAACAAAAAAGTAATGAACTATGATTTCATAGTATTCTGGTTGCTGAACGCTTTATCTGATAAAAATTATAATTTGAAAATTGTTTTGGTTAACTATAATCAGAATAGCCAAACTTTTGCAGTTGTGTGACCATGATTTACTGATTAAAAATTGCAAAAATAATGAATAATTTCAAAAATTACGAGGTGTGTCGAAAACTGTAGATTACATATGTGACCCACAGTGAACGATTGAACGCAATATACCTTAGTAAAATATTTTAACGGTAAAGTTGATTACTAAAAATAATTTTTTTTTTCTATAATTGAACAAGGCTTTAATGAATTTTAATCAAAATTGATAGTTGTGTTTATTTTGGGGTGGGAAACTATAATATAACATCCAGTTCTAGAGGGCTCCACTTATGCTATGCGCGATAGTTAAAATTGCGTTAACATTTTTTGCTAGTGAATTTATGGATGTTTCAATTAAAAATTGTGATTTTGAATAACAATTTTAAATAAATAAGCAACATACAGGGTGGGCCAATAGTGCGTGTGTGGAAGATTGTGGGTTTATTAATGAATATTTCTAAAGTTTGTTGGGTTGTGGTGGGGTATCCTTACGGCTACAAACCTAAAATGTTTTCACTTGAATCGCAAAGTTTATACAGGGCGTTTAAATCAAAGTTGCATGTTTTTAAATGGAATCCGCTGTATATTTGGATTTATTGGTCAATTCTAATATGACTTTATGTATCACACATGGTACCTAAAACGAATCGTTTAGTCACAATTTGTCAATTTTACAAAAAGTAGATGTCTGAAAAAATTAAATGTCGCTGTGATCACAAAGCTTAGTCCATTACTGCGATGTTACTAGACATGAAATGTACTAGCGTAGACTGGGCGGTCATATTCGAATTCTTCTTGTGGTCAACTTAGAAATTTTCAATCAGTGGTAACTTTTTTTTTTATGGAGTGGCGATTCTTTTATTTTAGCATCAAATGCAGAATTTTTTACCTTTCTAACGATATAAATTAGTCGGTATCTATCTTAGGTAGATTTCATTTAATTTCAAATTTTCTGATTAATTTGATGAATTTTTCAATGTTTAGTTTGTATTGTATAGTAAACCCGTGGAAAATAAACAAAAAACTATTCACATTGTAAAACATAATGTATTAACACATAAACAAAAAAAATACGAGTTAAAATAAAAATTATTTGAATAAATGTTCAAAATGTCTAGCACCTTGTTGTAAGCAAATTTGAATTCTACGACGAAAAGAATTTTTAACCCTATCTAACATTACTGGATTGATAGTTGCAAAAACATTTCGGATTCTATTTTTCATATCTTCCGCAGTGGTTGATAGTTCAGCGTACACTTTTTCCTTGACGTACCTCCACAAAAAGAAATCAAGCTGGGAAATATCTGAAGATCTCGTTGGCCATCGTGTTGGCCCATCCCTTCCTATCCACTATTCAACAAATGCATTATTAAGCCATTCACTTACTACACGGGCACAGTGTAGAGGTGCGCCATCTTGCTGAAAATACATGTCCCTAATTTGAGCGAGCGGTATATCTGAGGTACCGAATATGCCATTTCTCTTGACTATGAATTCGGAAATAGTGAGAGTTTTGATCTGAATAATAAAGAAAATGGTGCTGGTTAACAAAACTATTGTGGTGGAAGGTACACTACACTCGTCTGTAAACATGATCTGATCCACAATTTGTACATTTTCATTTAACTTTGTTGTACCGAATTGCAAAAATTAATACTGTTTTGAAAATCGTTAGAAAGGTAAAAAAATTCCGCATTTGATGCAAAAATGAAAAAATGGTCGTTCCATTTGAAAAAATCAAGTTACCATTGATTCAAATTGTCTAAATTAATAAAAGTAATTTCTCTAAACACAAGAAGAATTCAAATTTGACCGTCTGGTCTACGCTAGTACATATCATATCTAGTAACATGGCAGAGTCATGGCTTTTAAAGTTTTGTCATCAAAGCGATGTTTAATTTTTTCAGACATATACTTTTTGTAAAAATGACGAATTGCGGATAAACGATTCGTTTTAGGTTACCATGTGTGATACACAAAGTCGCACTAGAATTCGCCAATGAATCCAAATATGCAATAATACACAGGGGGTTCCATTTAAAAAATGCAACTTTGATATAAATCGCCCTATATAAACTTTGCGATTCAAGTGTAAATATTTTAGGTTTGTACCTTTAAGGATACTCCACCACGTCCTATCAACAAACTTTAGTTCCTTAATAGACCCACGATCTTCGAGGAATAAAGTAATAAAGTAATAAGTTCAATCGTAAACCGAAGAAGCACCTAATTTTTTAAACATAGTCCCTTGAAATATGGGTCCCTATGCTGATAAGACAACGTTCAACTTTTCGAAACGGTAAAAGCTCTTGATTCTCAAACTAGATATTTAAATTAAGCATGAATAAAGAAACTATTTTACTCCAAACCAACAAATTAGCTGATATTTTCACATAGTTTACTTTTGAGAGATGTTGGTTGGACTATGACGATGGGGCAGTCAAAGTTTTTGGAAACTGTAAGAGCACTAAATTCTGAAACTAGACTTTAAATAAAGTAGGGATAAAGTAATAAGTTCAATCGTAAACCGAAGAAGCACCTAATTTTTTAACATAGTCTCTTGAAATATGGGCCCCTCTGCTGATAAGACAACGTTCAACTTTTCGAAACGGTAAAAGCTCTTGATTCGCAAACTAGATATTTAAATTAAGTGTGAATAAAGAAACTATTTTACGCCAAACCAACAAAGCACCTGATTTTTAAACATAGTTTAATGTTGAGAGATGTTGCTCGGACTATGATGAAGGAATAGTCAAAGTTTTTGTAAACTGTAAGAGCACTAAATTCTGAAACTAGAGATTAAATAAAGTAGGAATGAAGTAATAAGTTCAATCGTAAACCAAAGAAGCATCTAATTTTTTAAACATAGTCTCTTGAAATATGGGTCCCTATGCTGATAAGACAACGTTCAACTTTTCGAAACGGCAAAAGCTCTTGATTCTCAAACTAGATATTTAAATTAAGTATGAATAAAGAAACTATTTTACGCCAAACCAACAAAGCACCTGATATTTTCACATACTTTACTTTTGAGGGATGTTGGTTGGACTATGACGATGGGGCAGTCAAAGTTTTTGGAAACTGTAAGAGCACTCAATTCTGAAACTAAACATTAAATAAAGTAATAAGTTCAATCGTAAACCAAAGAAGCACCTAATTTTTTAAACATAGTCTCTTGAAATATGGGCTCCTCTGCTGATAAGACAACGTGCAACTTTTCGAAACGGTAAAAGCTCTTGATTCGCAAACTAGATATTTAAATTAAGTATGAATAAAGAAACTATTTTACGCCAAACCAACAAAGCACCTGATTTTTAAACATAGTTTACTCTTGAGAGATGTTGCTCGGACTATGACGAAGGGATAGTCAAAGTTTTTGTAAACTGTAAGAGCACTAAATTCTGAAACTGGACATTAAATAAAGTAAGAATAAAGGAATAATTTTAATCGCAAACCGAAGAAGCACCTAATTTTTTAAACATAGTTTACTCTTGAAAGATGGGTTGGTCTTTCTGCTGATGAGACAAAGTTAAACTTTTCGAAACGGTTAAATCTCTTGATTCGCAAACTAGATATTTAGTATTAGGTATGAATAAAGAAATCATTTTAATGGAAAACCAAAAAAGCACCAGATTTTTAAACACAGTTTACTCTTGAGAGATGTTGGTTGGACTATGACGATGGGACAACCAAGGTTTTTAGAGCACTAAATTCTGATATTTTTATACTTTATGATGAAAACTTAGTTATAGGAAATGGGTTGGTTAGTTTAAGAGAATTTTTCTTGAAAACGGATAGTATGGCATGTGTCTTTCAAATTCATCCATAAAGTCACTACCAAACATTTAGCAGCAATTTTAACCATCATGCATAGACTAAGAGGCGCCCTCTAGAAGGAAGCGTTCGCTACAGTTGTTTGTGCGATGCCACCAAGACTTCTTTTTTGATATGTTAGTCCGAGAAAAGAAATAACTAACAATAAATTGGTTTACCATTTACTTAAGCAAAAAGTCCGAAAATGTGCTTTAGTGAAATAATAGTTATGTATCTGGTATTGAATATAGAAGTATATCACACACATTAGTACACCAGGTGCCATTATAGACCATGAATCTAGCTGAATTAATATAAAACGAATAACGACATGAGCAACATAGATCGTTAGTGCCTCTTAGTGCTTTGTAGCTTGCAACAAACGCCTGACTATTTAAAAGAGAACGACAACCTTTCTGCACAGTTCTGGCCTCTTACCTTTGTATGAAGCACTAACGACAGAACCAGTGCATATCAGTTATTGTTTTGTAGCTTGCACCAACACAAAAATTGAAGTACGTAATAAACCCTTCGCTGGTTTTTTTTTTGTGAGAAACTGCATAAGTATGGTTATTATAACGATGAAGGGCTTATTTGAAGCAAAAACTAAGCAAGTATAAGTATGTTGTGGATGAGAGTGGATTTTTTTGCGACTACGTGTGGCTTATTTACGAAATTTCGTAAAAAATCCCTAGCAACGGTTTCGGCATTTTTATGGTTTTTTTTATTTCTTGATTTCTTTAAGATTAAGGGTTTATTGATGAAGCACAAACACCGGAAATAGATATGAAAATGTAAACTTTCACCATTAACACTCATAGTAAAATACTTATCTTTTTTTGGGGCTTTTAATTTAAGAAACCCCAAAAAAGATAAGTATTTTAACCGGAAATAGATGTATGTTGTGAATAAGAGTTAGTATAAATTATTATTGCAAAAATCCCCAGCACCTAACGGTTTATTAAGTATTTTTATGGAATTTTTTATAACGACGTGGGGCTTATTAACTATATTATAAATGCGAGTTGATACAAATATTTTTGTCCCTAGCAACGGTTTATTAAGTATTTTTATGAGTTTTTTAAATCTGTTTATGACAATGGGGGAGGGGGACTTATAAATGTATGTATGTTGTAAATACTTGCGAGTACGAATTATTTTTGTAAGTAAAACTCCAGTAACGGTTTATTAAATATGGATTTTTTTTAATTTATTGCTACGGGACATTTATTTTCATACAAACATTCCAAGGAACAGTTCATTGAGTATTTTAAAGAATTCTTTTGTTCGGGGTATTGGCGAACCACAGAGTTAACAGAAATTGTTTTCGTAATATAATCTCCAGATTTTGTATGTACTTTTTATGGAATTATTTTATCTGTATATGACGATGGGGGCCGATTTGTAAAGCACAAAACTACGAAAATATGTGTATGTTTTTGTTTGTAAAAATTCTCAGAAATGGTTTTGTAAGTATTGTTATGGATTTTTTTTTATTTCTTTATGTCGACGGTGGATTAATTTGCGAGGCACTAACTACAGCATGTTGAAAAGAGGAGTTAGTACAAGTTATTTTCGTTAAAAAACCAGATACGGTTTATTAAGCATTATTTTAGAATTTTTTTAATAGCATTGTATCAATAAGGGGGAGAGCTTTTTTGCAGAGCACAAACTACGAGACTATATGAGTGTTGTATAGAGGGGTTAATACAAATTGTCGAATTATTTTCGTAAAAAAAAAATCTCCAGAAAACTCTGCTTTTTTTCCTTTATCACATTTTGGTTATATATATATATATATATATATATATATATATATATATATATATATATATATTATATAGTTCATGGAGGGCGCAAGCGGCGATAGGTACAATGCCTTAAAAACATAGAACTTTTTTATCTTGTCTTACTGCTATCATTTTTATGCTACCTTCGGTTTTAATTGTATGTACATAAAAGTCAAGTATACTTTTTTGTGCAAAAAGGTTGCAAAATAAAAATTTGATACCAAAGATGAGGTTCCTTAAAGTATAACAAAGTTCTGTCCTTTTTAGCACATTCAATCTACCGCAAATGGTGCCCTCTATGAACCATAACCAAACTGTGAACAGATTTCAATCCCTCTACCCAAAAAACCCCAAATCCCAAATTTTTGTATGGATTTTAGCATTTATTAAGTAAGAAATGAATACAATTGTACTTTTTATTTCACACCCTGTATCTCTTTATCTATCAATTTTTGAACTGAACTAAGTGCGGCTAAATCGTAATATTTTACCTTAGTAATTTACTCATGAATTTTGTCTCATTATCCTCGGATCACCCAATATCAGGATGAATGATACACTACAATTTATTGCTAATTTTGAACTCTAAAACGAAATTTGATTTTGAAGATTTTTTGGCCGAAAACGTTACGAAAAATTTGGTTCAAATTGCTAACTCCAAAATGAAATTAATTGCTCGCAGTTTTTTTTTTAATTGTTGTGCTAAAATGTTATGGAAACCACAAACACGTCAAAACCGAACGTGGTATGAGGATGAGATTATAATTTGGTTCTAATTTCATTAAACTGGCACCAAATTGTGATTTATCAATCATCTTACTGACATACATGGTTTAAGGTTTTCGTGATTACCACAACGTTGTAGCCAAACAATTTATAAAAAAATGCTTGCAACAAGTTTCATGTTGAAATTAGCAATTAGCGCCAAATTTGTACTAAATTAGGATATATATATATATATATATATATATATATATATATATATATATATATATATTAATTATCCAAATACCATAGTTATAAGGTCTTCTGCATTTTCATAATGTCCTAATACCAAGCTTTGTTACAGTGTTTTTGTGATTTCCACAAAGTTTACGCACAAAAATATAATGAGAAATACTTGCAACAAGGGTAGCAATGTAGCCTGCGCTTTAAAAAAAAAGTGAACATTTTAGTGGAGTTCTTACCGCACCCCTAATAGTGATAGAGCTCTATCATAGAGGTAGTTCTGTTAAATTAATCCAAACAATCAGCATGAAGGGGCTGGGGTACCAAATTCACAAAGTGTGAAGCCCAAATTGGCAATAAGTACTTTACTATTAAAATTACATAATTTGCCTTTATCTATAGAACTCTTGTGGTGCTACTCAAAACTTTCAGGAAAAATTACTCTTTCAACATTTTTTTATTTACACTCCCTCGTGGAGTTTGATGAGAAAAACGAAATTTTTTTGAGAGTTTTGGTTAACACTACAAGAGTACTATGCTTTCCAACCATTATCAGAGTTCTATCGAAATTTCGCTTTCTTCATCAAAATTATTAGTCCATAAAGGGGTGCAAACAATTTTTTTTAAATGTAACTTTTTCTTCATCAAAATAAAGTGCATAAGGGGATGTGAGAAAACTTTTTTTAATGTAACTTTTTTTGCAAGTTTTAGGTAGCGCCGCACGATTTCTAATAATAACTCTTAATAAACATGGCTCTCGAACCACGTTTATCTAAGTTATATCGAAATTTCGTTTTCCTCATCAAAATTTTTTCAAGTCTACGAGAGGGCGTAAATTTTTTTTGAAAATGTTATTTTTCTCAAGAGTTCTGGTCTGCACCACGGTATTAAACTTCTATCGAAAATTCGCTTTCGTCAACAAAATGTCCAAAATGTAACTTTTCTTGGGAGTTCCGGTTAGCACCACGAGAATTCTTATAATAACTCTTAATAATCATGGCTCCCAAACCATTATTATCAGAGTTTTATCGCTATTTCGTTTTCTTCATACAAATTTTTTCAAGTCAGGTGTAAAAAAATCTTTTAAAATGTGACCTTTCTTGAGAGTAGCAACACAAGGTTCCTAATAATAACAAATAATATACATGGGTCTTAAACCATTATTATTAGAGTTCTATCAAGATTTAGTTTTCCTCCGTAAGGGTAAAACGATGCAATTGTTACAGTCAAGTAATTATCGTCAATTTTAACAGCCCAGGCATACATGCTGATTCTTTGGATTAATTTAACAGAACTCTTTCTACCACTATGATAGAACTCTAGAATTATTAGTGGGTTCGGTAAGAACTTCAGTAAAATGTTCATTTTTATTTAAATGAGGTGCTACCTTGACAGGCTTCAAACTAGCACCAAATTATGACACATAAATGATTTCCATATGGTTGTTGGCTAAGTACTTGTACTTTGACATGTTAAGCAGATACAACCATATATTTTTTGTTTTGTGCTAACACATTAGCATCAAATTCGCCCTAATTATGGTAGAGGTTTGAAACTTTCATCATTATTACATAATAATTAAAATACTTCGCTTTTGGGTTTTTAAATGGTGTATTTTTGTATTTATATTTTATATAAATCTATACGTTTCGTTAATAATTACAGTTATCGTCCTCAGTAAGTTTTAATATTTTTAAGAATTGCCTAATATGTTAGAACAAATTTATGAAATATGAAAAAGATGAAAATGCAAACATAAGCCTGCGATTAATATAACAGTCTGATAAACGTATAAAACCAACTAGGGAATCTATTTTAGTAAGGAAGAACTAGATTAATAGATTAAATGTTATTAAACTGCCTTGAAGGTGACACATCAGAACACCCTCTAACGGACGAAGGCTAACAGCGAAAAATGTCATAATCACTGAACAAATTTAACAATATTTTATCAAATTAAGATGTAAGTGTATATGTTAAATTATTATATAGTGCTATGGTAACTTAACATACAATTGGTAAAGCATTTACTTCAATGTCTAGGCAAAAACAGCAAAAAGAACTAGGCATTTCAAAAGCTAAAATTAAAATTAAGACGTAACCATTGTCCCTTTTTTAATTATACATTGATATAAAATATAAATATAACAAGTTGGGAATGCTCTTCTAGAATTGCCAGACAATGCAAATACAAACTAATAATTTTAAACTGTATTCTTAAAAAAACAATAATTTATGTCAAAGAGACAGAGGTTAATCGAACATCTAGATGCTAACTTAAAAAAATTCTGAAGCCGCCCGCTTCTATAAAAATTTCGAAAATTATATACAGGGTGTCCGAATAGTGCGGTAAAGCTCTTTTATAGCATTATTATATAATAGATACGAAACAATTATAAAAGCACAATTGTTAAGCATCTCAAGGTGCATAATCCAAAATTATTTATAAATATACAGGGTACTCTATAACTTCAAACCTATCCAAACATACCTTTTTTTTAAATGGCACCACATATTTTTTGTTTTATATTTGAACTCGGTTCGTTTTTACAAATCCCCTGATATGATGTTTGATTGGAGTATACCGAGGATTTTAAAAGTTATGGTCATGTTAAGGTTAAAATTGTCATGAATTCAGAACCCTATATCTTTCTAATAGATGCAATCAATTTTCTGTATTTTATGACATTGATTATTTTTTGTAAGTAAGTGAAGTTTACCAGATCAATTATGTTTCGCAACTATTATACTTTGTATGCAGGGCGAACACCCTATATTTTTTGTGCTCTAAATAACCATTACATTTTTATTAACATTTCCCTATACCTAACTTCTACGGTTTCCGAGATATTTTCCTTTATTAACAAAATCCAGTCTATTTATTTAATTTTTGATTTTATCAAGTTAGCTATGAATTACACGGTCTGTTTTGGTAAAAATCAATAAACTGTTCTTTTTATCTTTCCCTATTGTTATTTTACTTTAAAATACTTAATTTAAAATTGTAAGAATATAAATACTTTCATTCAGAAAAATTAAAATGTATTGTGATTTCATCATAATTTGAATCATTATTTAATAAGTGCTATTTTTTGTTATTGTGGCTTTAGTAATAATAAACACATTATAAAATTTAATTTAAATAGAACTAGTGCTAACAGAAACTCATTAACAAATAATATCAAAAACTAAAAAAAAAAAACATTGACCCATTGACATCAATACAATGTTGCAGTCTTTCTTAAAAAGATCGTTGCACATTTTGAAGCATATGAACATTAATAGTTTGAAACGCGTCTCGTATTCTTTTCTTCATGTCTTGCTGCGTTGTCGGTGGTATTTTATACACTTCATTTTTAATGTAACCCCACATAAAAAAATCAATTTTAGAAAGTCCCGGTGATCCAGGAGGCCAGCTAAACGGTCCACTTCCTATCCCTATTCGGAAACATGTTGTTCGGTAGTTGTGAATTGGATCGGTATGATGAACTGGTTCCCACGATGGAAAAACCACATTTGATTCCATATATTACGAGGAACATGTTGCAAAAATTGGGGTGTCATTTTGTAAAAATCTAAATAAACCCTATCATTTACTCGATAAAAGAAATGTGGTCCTACTACATTTTCGCCTATAATACCACCTCAAACATTTATTGACCATCGTGTTTGGCTGCGTGTTAAGGTTTAGTTGTTGAATAATAATGAAAATTGTATCTGTTGACACCCATTTCTATGCAAAGGGGCTTCGTCACCAAATAATACAAAATCAAAAAGGCAATTAGTCGATTAATTTTGTCTTGGGCCCATTCACAAAAGTTTATTCTTCGTTGATAATCATAATCCTCATCTCGTAATTTCTGATGAAGTTGAGTATGATAAGTATGCGTATTGTGTCTTCTGAGAATTCTATGCACGGAACTGTTACTTACATCAAACTCCATTGCTATTTGACGGACACTGATATGAGGATCTTCTGTAACTTTCAAAAGCACATTACCTTAATTTATTTGATTTAATGCAGATTTTTCTCATTCTCTTTTTTCATAAACAACATTACCTGTACGTTTAAATCGTTAAATTAATTTTCTGAACGATTTTTTTGTCGGTTGTCTGCAGTCAGGAAATCGTTGTTTAAACATTTGCCTTGCACGTAGGATATTTTCGTCACTTGCACCAAATACCAGGGCCATGTTGATCATTTCATTTATTGGAACCACACAACATAACTTCAGATTAACAATAATTCTAATTGTTACCTAATTGTCAACGTTTTTTTGACAAGCAAAGTGATCTAGATTTTGTGATAAAAATTATTGAGAAGGTTTAAATTCTTGCAACGTTACATTAATAATTTTAAAATAAAATAGATAAAAAGAATAGTTTATTGATTTTTACCAAAACAGATCGTAAAAAAGTTTGTGTAAGTCATAGCTAACTTGATAAAATCAAAAATGGATAGGAAGGGGCGGACCGTTTAGCTGACCTCCTACATCACCAGGACTTTCTAAAATTGATTTTTTTTATGTGGGGTTACATTAAAAAAGAAGTGTATAAAATTCCACCGACAACGCAGCAAAACATGAAGTAAAGAATACGAGACGTGTTTCAAACTATTAAAGTTCAAATGCTTCAAAATGTGTAACGATCTTTTGAAGGAATACTTCAGCATTGTGTTGATGTCAATGGGATCATTTTGAACATTTATCCTAAAAGTTTTCTTTATTTCTTGATATTATTTGTTAATGAGTTTTCTGTTAGTACTAGTTCTATTTAAATTAAATTTAATGTCATCATGTGTTTATTATTACTAAAGCTGCACACAACAAAAAAGAGCACTTATTAACACGTTAAGCGCCAGACAAAATGTTGAAAATAGGCCCCCTGGGCCAAGTAGTAATTTTATCTTGTATTGGTTTATGAGTTTACAAATAATATAAAAAAATCTGTAATTTTGTTTTTAAGATTTATTTTTTGGCTTTTACAAATTTCTTCTGATTCTATGAAAGATGCAACACACCAATTGAGCGAAACTGGATCGGAAAGTGATTCGCAAAACGAAATGAATGTACAAAATACCCGCCGAATTACTTCAAAGAGGTTCAGATGGATCTATTGAAGTACATCCAATCCAAGAAGCGACTCTCGTAACTCTGGAGCATGAGGTGAAGGAAAATATTCAGCAACTACCAGGTATTCTTCCAGACGTTCGTGATAATGACGAAAACGAACAAATAACTGTAGACGCGTACAAATTCGAATGGAGTAAACCCTGAAAACACTGGTGTCAACCCAGAAATTGCTGCCGCACTAATAGGCTCATATCC
The DNA here is from genome assembly GCA_036346205.1 of Vesta saturnalis. Classification (NCBI taxonomy): domain Eukaryota; kingdom Metazoa; phylum Arthropoda; class Insecta; order Coleoptera; family Lampyridae; genus Vesta; species Vesta saturnalis. Next base: position 1,943,274 of record JARFJB010001941.1, read on the forward strand.
CAGTGATTTCTTTTCATTTCTTGTGGATGATGAAATCCTACAAATTATGACAGACCAGACGAATCTTTATGCGACACAGAAGCTTATGAATGCCGATGATATTGTGGAAAATAGCCGTCTCCATGCTTGTTCACCAACAAACGTAGGGGAAATGAAAAAGGTTCTGGGCACAGTAAGTTACATGGGGTTAGTCGAACTACCTAGACTAGAAACATATTGGAGTAAACGCAAACGACTGTATCAAAATAGCGTAGTAGGTCAAGTTATGAGTCGAAATCGTTTCGAGCTTCTCTGAATATCTGGCATTTCACAGACAACGATATGTGTCCTGTGGGTGGTCGTGGATTTAAAATTGAACCGTTCATGAATTTATTGATCGAAAAATTCCAAAGGGCATACACTCCCTCGCAAGAATTCTGCATAGATGAAAGTTTGATTCCATTTCGAGGAAGGCTTATTATGAAACAGTACATTCCAACTAAAACCCATAAATACGGAGTTAAATCATTCAAACTTTGTTCTGATAACGGTTATACGTGGCATATAAAATTATACTGTGGCAAGCACCGAGATGCAGAAATTTCTGTTCCGACTAATATCGTTATGACACTTTCCCAGAAACTTTTGGACTCCGGACGTACAGTTGTGACCGACAATTACTGTACCAGCTTAGAGCTGGCGAACAAGTTACTGGATAAAAAAAAACACATCTTCTGGGGACTCTAAGGTCAAATCGAAGAGGCAACCCGAAGGAAGTAACAACTAAAAAGCTCAAGCTTAGAGAAATTGCTGCTAAAGAAAATAATCGTGGTATTTGTATTTTGAAGTGGAAAGACAAGAAAGATGTTCTCATGCTTTTAACAAAGCATGCAGATCAAACTTTTATTGTACATAGGCGCACTGGCGATATAGAGAAACCAATAGCTGTGATGGAATACAACAAGACTAAAAGTTCAATTGACTTATCGGATCAAATGGCAAACTACAACAACGCACTAAAAAAACGGTAAAGTGGTACAGGAAAATAACGATTGAACTGATCTTTGGCACTGCCTTGGTTAACGTCCATTTTCTATATAAATCCATAAATAACCAATCCATGTCTATCACTGATTTCAAAGAAGGCATCGTAGAAAGTCTCATGTTCTCAGATGAGGAGATCAATATTCCGTCTACGTCAAAATCCGAAAAAAAGGGAGCTTCGTCTACTGAAAAAAGAAAAGAAGGCATCGCCCATAAAGTTAGGCGCTATTGTAAAGGATGTTACGAAAAAAAAACTCCAAGGATTTATTCCCAAAGATAAAGTGCCAAAAGTAACCACATATTGCGGTAATTGTAACGAAAATCCTCACTACTGTTTGGACTGTTTTAATGGGTGTCACAAGTAGATTAGTGTACCTAACTAATGTTTTTCTTATTTTATTTAATGTTTTACTGTTTTTTCTGATGTTCACAAGATTCTTATTAGTTATTTGGTTTTGTATTTTAACAAAATTGTACACGTTGCAAATGTGTTAAAAAATAAAAAAATCCAACATCTAAAATCATCTAAAAAAAAATTAGTTTTTTTTTCGAATCAGAAAGTTCGTATAGGTGTGCATGCTGCACAAGTTAGAGAGGTCCGCCTACGACACTCTAACAGGCTTAGGCAGGGATCGCTGGCTTGTGCGACAAATAATTGAAACTAAATACGCAGCGGTCCCTGGGGACCTCCATGGCGGATGAGGTACTTCCTTTGGCGGTCCCTAGGGACCGCCATGGAGCTTAACATGTTAAATAATGATTCAAATTATCATGAAATCACAATCCATTTTAATTTTTTTTAAATAAAAGTATTTATACTATTTATATTCTTACAATTTTAAATTAAGTATTTTAAAGTAAAACAGGGAAAGATAAAACGAACAATTTCGAACAATTTATAGATTTTTACCAAAACAGATTGTAAAACAGTTCGTGTAATTCATAGCTAACTTGATAAAATCAAAAAATAAATAAAAAAAATGGATTTTTTTGAATAAAAGGAAAATATCTCAGAAACCGTCGAAGTTGGGTATAGGGAAATGTTAATAAAAATGAAATGGTTATTTAATGGCTTCCTAAAGAGCATAAAAAATATAGGTTGTTCTATTTAAGTTAAGTGAGAAAAGTACAGTTTTGACTCGCCCTGTGTACAAAGTATAATAATTGCGAAACATAATTGATCTGGTAAACTTCACTTACTTACAAAAAATAATCTTTGTCATAAAATATAGAAAATTGATTGCATTAGAAAAGATATAGGGTTCTGAATTCATGACGATTTTAACCTTAAAGTGACCATAACTTTTAAAATCCGCGGTATACTCCAATCAAACAACATATCAGGAGATTTGTAAAAACGAGCCGAATTCAAATGTAAAACAAAAAATATGTGGTGCCATTTAAAAAAAGGTATGTTTGGATAGGTTTGAAGTTAAAGAGTACCTTGTATATTTATAAATAATTTTGGATTATGCACCTTGAGATGCTTAACAATTGTGCTTTTATAATTTTTTCGTACCTATAAAAGAACTTTACCGTACTTTTGGGACACTCTTTATCATATCTATATTAATAATTTTGCGACCACCGAAGTGAAGCGACGTCGGGCGCGGTCAGTACTTGGATGGGTGACCGCTTTTGACCCCCGATTTGACCATGTTTTCAATACAAAGTTGGTACAAATAGTGACCGCTATTACTTTTTGATCCTCTTTCAGTATCTAAAGTCAGATTTTCGAGATTCCTTAACACAAAAAAGCTGCACAGACACACATATTTAACAAATTCATATACCGAACTTTCGTTCGGTGAAATATATCATTTAAAAATCCAAAAGCTTAATACATCAATAAACAGTTTAAAATTTTCTGCCCATCCTTGACATCCGAGAAAAAAAAACATTCTGGAAATGCAAGTGTCATCCTTTAGAAAAAAACCTGAGTAAGATGAAACAACAAAAAAAACTTGTTTACACTCGTTTATAAGTATTAATAATACCTTGTCATTTTTGATTAGCCGTAGATAAATTTTTTTTAAGTGATACGAAAAAAGGGTATAATTACATTTATGAACGTATAAATAAATTAGCCGTTTTAATTACAACGGCTTCTTACTCATAATAAGTGAAAATACTTTAACATTTTAAAACAATAAAAATCCTTGTTGATTGCGCGTCTAAATTTCCACATCCTTTTCTAAACTATCGTATTCCTGGTAAATACAAAAAAAAATTGTTGCGCAACAATACTGAAAAAAAAATGTTTTGTGGTTGTGGTTTTGTATTTACATTTTCATATACTATTTATGCCTTAATTGGCCTTTAGATTGTTTACTCCCTTCGGCCAATAAAAAATAAGCGTGTAGAGATTTAAATCGGGTTAGGACACTTGCTCTTTATTGTTAATAAATCTTCCTGTTTAGTACTAGTTTAATTTAATTGAAGAATCATAATTGTACACGCGTCTTTCGAAAAGTTTGATCAATTGATATTAATCTGGCTATACCACGCCTTTTGAGTGAGGTCATTCGTCTTAATGTATACTAAAAGTGCAGATGTTGATGTTTGAGGTCAATTGATGCAATTTATCTGATATTATACGCTTAGCAGATGTATCCATTTATTTTCTCGATAATACGGCTTGCACGGTTAAAGTAATTGAAGAATCGTAAAAAGAGAATCTCGATTGCGTATCCCTCGACTGAATTAGGTCAGGTCAAGTCAAAACCAGTGCTCATGAAAGAAAATGCCCACCGGGAGCTGCTTCTTGCACACGTGCAGCGAACGCCTAGTGTAACAATTACGTATGAAAGCCTTTATTCCCACGTTCATACAAATATACGCCCTTTAATACTTTTATTACTTACGTTACGTCGGCCTTATCATTTTTTATTCTTCACATATTTCCCATGCCGAAGTGACCCAATTACAACGAAACGGAAGAACATTCTTTTCACAACGAACCTACAGTAAAGAAAAATTAAACAAAGGAGGTCATGCATTAAAAGAACATTGACACTAGATGCGTGTACGGTTTTAAACAAGTCATACTTCTAATAGTAAAACTGTTTACACACATTCTTAGGCGAATATAGAAAGAACCTTCTGCACAGTTACACCACTCTGTGTAAAAATTCCTAATTTTATTATAAATATTTTTAAGGAACATCCTAATTTCTCTCTAATCGGTATGAGGAAGTGGCTACGATTAAACAAAAACATGTCATTAAAAACTCCGAATGGTTTCCATATGGAAAACATAAGGTGCCGACTTTTAGGTCATTGCCCGAAATGTGTTTATATTAATCTATATCTAATTAGTCATGTTATTGATAATCGATTCTATAACTTAATTAAACGACCAAATACTTCCACATTACAATGATTAAAAAATAATAATTGTGTTTTAATAATATAAATGAAAACAACTGGTGATTATGTAATAAACAAATTGCGTAAGATTAAGGTTATGTTTAAACATATTAGCGAAATGACTTTTTGCATAATTCCGATCTAAAAATGTAAATTATCGGTTATTTTTTTCAATCTTGATCGGCAAACACAAAAAATAAACCACAGTGCGGTTATCCATACTTGAAGTTCAGTTAATTAAGTCTGATGATAACTTCGCTATCAAGATATGTAGGAGTGCGTAATGTTATTGTGGTCTTTGGATGTTTACGTGTTCCACTTCAGTAAAAACAGAATTTTTGTATGAAATTATCACTATTCGTCTATCATTTATTATGGTGATTCCGTGAAACAATTTCTAGAATTCAAATTATAAATGACTATTATAAATATATTCATGGCTTTAGGTATCATTATGTTTAATTTTTTTTTCGTAAAAATTTGTAGGAAACTGAATGGATGTCGGTAAAAACACTCACTACATACAAGGTGTACTAATAAACAACATCAGGCTAAATATTTGAGGAATGTGTAAAACAATTTTTATGCTCTAAAGTTTTACTAAGTATAATTTGCGTTCTAATGTGTGTGCCGGATCGCTAGTGCCTTATTTATTTTTACTGCAAGCAATTGCTCTGTTAGTAAAGTACGAAAATTTCAATTTACCTAAAATAATGAAATCGAAAATAATATCTGCAACGTTGCCCCATTTCCGATTCGTCTATCAGGGTAATAAATCTTTCCAATCTCAAATACAATTTATTTTTACAGCAAGCGATTGAACGTGTCGCCTTGAGTAAAGTACCAAAACTTCAATTTTCCACTTGTAACTTTAAAAATCTGAAACACTTGAACACGTAACACAAAAATAAAAACACCGAACGCGTTTCAATAGCTAAGCTATCATCAGAGGTCGACTGGGACGAAATAAAGAAAATTTCCAATATACAGGATGCTTTTTTTAACCGGTCTATTAGACGCGTTGGATACCTTAAAAGTTAGATATTTGAAATTTGGCACATAGCCACAATACACATGATTTGCTACATAATTCACCTACTTTTGGTTGCTATTGTTACGGTGATATAACAACTTTTATGAAAAACTGTCGACTTGCAAGGGTTTATTAGGAAAATCATAACTTTGAACGACTTACGAGTCTTACGACAAGAAAATTAAAAGACCATCCGACAATAGTTAACGAATTGCCCTTTCAAATACATGGTCTCAAGTTGATGTTACTTTATTGAAGACGACGGAATAAATTTAATAGCGATGTCATTTTTTTTTTAATGAAACCCTCCTATTTTCTCTAATTATCATCAACCGTTTTTACACAAAAAATATTTTTATGTAAAATTATGGGTTTATTCAATGCATTATTATTACTAGTAGCTGGGCGTGATGGCCCGTTGCTATGGGACTGACACAAATTCGATTGCTTCTATTTAGCTTTATTAGTGACGTTCATCCTTTTGACTTTGAATCGGTGAATTTTCATAATTTTGCAAGAAATGGCACAACTTTTGAAGTTATTTAACAACATACATATTATCATAAAGCAACAAACGAAAAAAACAGAAAACTCACATGTTATAATACATGTTAATGTATTCTCCATTTTTCTAAACGCAATACTAAGCGCCTTTGGACTGCAGCACCCGTATCCCGTCTGATCTCTTCAGATTGCAAACCATTCATTGTACGAGTAATTCGCGCAGTCAAATCCTGTTTAGTGGCTGGTCCATCCACATAAACCATTACCTTATCTGGTCCCCATAAATAAAAATTCATGGGTGTAAGGTCTGGAGATTTCGGTAGCCATAACCAAGGACCTCGATTACCCCACCAACGATCCTCAAATAATTCCCGGAGTTTGTGATCTATCATTCCTGTATTATGCGCCGGTGCGCCGTCCAGCTGATACCACAAATAATTCATTTGTCGAAGTGGTAGTGCATCAAGAAAATGTTGCAAGATATCTTTCCCCTGTTAAATGTTCGTCGTACATGTACCACCGTAATTGATCATCCAACATCAAACGGAAAACATTTATTGAAAACTGAACCTGGTTCTCTACTTCCCATCTTAAGTGAGGATTTTGTGCTGTCCAGTACTTCTTATTGAAAACACCACCCTGTGAGAATTTAGCTTCATCCGTCCAAATAATGTGTTTTAGCAAATCTCCATCTTCTTGAATTTTTATCAACAGTTCTTCGCAAAATGAAACTCGTCGTGGAAAATCCGTTGGCCTTAGCTTCTGCAGTCTTATAAAAACTAGTATGTTTTGAATAGACCAATAGTTTAATCCTAAATCATTTGCAGCTGATTGAATTGACGAACATGGGTCTTTTTATTTTCTTGTCGTAAGCCGCTTAAATATAAACTAGGTGTATTATGTAGCAAATCATGCAGAGAATCCAACAACATTGAGAAAAATATATGTTTCCATTTAAAATAAGGAATCAATGCGACGAATATATTTTAGAAAGATAGTGTATTGTGGCCCTGTGCCAAATTCCAAATATCTGACTTTTATGGTATCCAAATGCGTCTAATAGGCCGGTTAAACAAATCACCCGGTATATACCATCAGCGAGTACGCTTCGTTGCTTATCCGGTGACAGTGAAAGTTATGAAAGTTTAATGAGTTCTGAGTAGCCTAAAGGTCCTTATTCGTCATTATTCATTAGAATTTGTTTGTTTTTGAAGATTTCTAAATTTTCATAACAATCAAGTTCGCGCTTATTACTAACATGTTTGATTAAGGATACCTTATCTACTACATCTAAAAGATCAAGTGGATAAGTAGGATAGGTCGGGAATTTATAAAATTAATTGTAAAAATTGTGAACAAATATATGTGGGGCAAACTAAACGACCTACCAAAATTCGCTTTAAAGAACATTTAGCTCATAAAATACAAACGTTGGGACAAGTCTACCGTAGCCCTACATATGTTTGATAAAAATCATGTAGCAGATAAGGTATCCTTTATCAAAATCCTTTATCAAACATGTTAGTAATAAGCACGAACTTGATTGTTATGAAAGCTTAGAGATCAAAAACAAAGAAATTCTAATGAGTAATGACGATCAAGGACCTTTAGGCTACTCACATCTCTTTAAACTTTCATAACTTTTACCAGATACGCAACGAAGCGTTACTCGCTGATGGTATACATAGGCTAGAAATTTTCTTTAGTTCGTCTCAGTTGACCGCTGATGATGATTGCTAGCCATTGAAACGCACGATTTCGGTGTTTCTATTTTTGTGTGGTACGTGGGTGTATTTTGTTTGTTTCCACCTGTTACTTTCTGAAATCTGACAACACAGCATTTTCAAGAAAAAAATGTTAATTATATTTTCACCGACTTTGGTACATGGGGGTGGACTAACCTAAAATAATCAATTCGAAAATAATACCTGCAATGTTGCCACATTTTCAAATTACTTCCAACTTCAAATACTATAACCCTATTTATTTATTGCGCCTTAGGTAAAGTACCAGGATTTCAATTTTCCGTCTGTTACTTTCTGAAATCTGACAACAGCATTTTCAAGACAAATTTTTCATTTATATTTGCACATAAAGGATTGCACAAACTTTGGTACTTGAGGGCAACTACCTAAAATAATGTAATTCGAAAATAATATCGGCAACGTTGCCACATTTTCAAATGCGTCTGTAAAAGGTATTACTTTCTAATTTCAAATAAAACACCCTATTTATTTTTAGGATTGAGCGCATCGCTTAGAGTAAAGTACCAAAATTCTATCGCTGTTTCTTTCTAAAATATGACACGGCATTTTCAAGAAAAATTCTGCATTTATTTTGACATAGAAAGCGTTGTACAAATTTTGATACATGATAAAATAATGAATTCGAAAATAATATCTGCAATGTTGCCACATTTTTAAATTCGTCTGTATAGGGTACTATTTACCAATTTCAAATTCAATACTCTATTTTTACAGAAAGCGATTGCTCGAGCCACCTTTAAAATTACAATTTTCTGTTACTTTCGAAAATCTGACAACACGCCATTTTCAAGAAAAATTCTGCATTTATTTTGACACCGAAAGCGTTGCACAAACTTTGGTACATTATACAATAATAAATTCGAAAATAGTATCTGCAACGTTGCCACATTTCCAAAGTTCGTCTCTAAAGAGTACTATTTACCAATTTCCAATACAATACCCTATTTATTGTTACATCAAGCGATTGCACGGGTCACCGACCACCATTTTTGGATTCAACTTTCTAATTTCAAATTACAATTCCCTATTTATTTTTACAGCTAACAACGGCTGTCATCTTTTGTGTAGTACCGAAATTTCGATTTTCTATCTCTGCTACTTACTGGCATCTGGCAAGAACATTTTTTTTGAAATTTCATTTACTCAGACAAAGAGCGACATCATATTTCGAGCACGCCCACTTGCTTCGGTGAGGCTGCACATTCCACATCGCCTGGATGTTCAGTGAACAGGCATGTGTTCAGCTTCTTTACACAATTTTCTCTCTATTGGGACATCCTTTTTTAAGCTACTGACTGTTACCTCATCATTTGAGCTTCCAAGTTTCGCCGCTCTGGTTCCGGCTGCGACCAGACCGGTAATTACTGAGACTCCGAAAGTTTTGAGACCCATCATTGAACCCGCACATCTTTCAGAATTAATGGTGTAATAATCGGCAATTGCCAAATCCACGAAATGAAAAATAATTCGGTGGTACCACTTTTTGCTCTTACGGCTGATCACATGTGTCGATTTCAGCTGGTCAGCTTTATCGACATAGCACATATTCGAAGTATAATCCTTTGCAATTTGTGGGCATTTGATTCGCTCCTTGACACCTGCTCGTTTATTCCTGTCTCCAACAATATTAACAGAGTGAAAATTTCTTGCTAACATTACTATCCGCTTTACAAAAGCAATACTCCATCATCCGTAGTTCTAGAATCGGAGTCACCTCGGTTCATATCCTTCTCAGCTGCCAAATGTGTGTGTATTCCGGAACGATTTTTCGGATAGTGCCACAGGCGTAATATACCTTATGGAACTTGTCAAGTCCGTTACGATCCTAGCCCCCAAATTTTTCTCCAGTGAATCTGCCACTTTGCCAATGTAGATTTCGAACTGGTCAATATATCCACTCGAAGATGCCCGGATCGAGATTTTGTATCCGCGTTTGATGGGTTTATTGGGTTTGTATTGCTTTAGGAAGAACCTGCTTTTGAAAAGGATCATCGACTCATCGATGGCAATATTTTCTGTAGGAGCATAATAATTAGCAAAAGTTTCTGATAACTTCGTCAATAAGGGGCGCACTTTGTATAATTTATCATAACCAGGCTCTTTCTGTCTTGCTTGTTGAGTTGTCGTTCAGGTGTAGATTACCCAAGAGCCAATCAAAACGAGTTCTAAGAATAATGCTGCACACAAAGCTATCACGAATTTCCGGTTGGCTTGACCAATAGCCACAGTAACTAGGCACATTCCTCAATATTCTGGGGTCCGAAAGTAAACGTGAATTTTTGAGGTGGTGTATAATTGGCTTCAGTACGACTCCAAAAAAACGTATTCTCATTTATGATGCTGCGAAGTTCAGCAAGAGTTAGATGATCTTCGTCGCTGAGTGAATCATCAGAGTCCACATTGTCGACAGTATCCATGTGAACATTTACTGCAATATCTGCATCGGCAGCCTCCATCCGGGCATCGGTGTCCTCGTAATCACCATCTGATTGCTCGGCATCATAGGATTCACTATCAGATCGTATTGATTCAAATATCATCTGATAATTATCGTAGATCATCCGCTCCAAATCTAAGTAACTGAATTTTCGATCTGAAATTTGGAGGAAAAAAGTAGGACAGTAGGTATTTTGCAACCTGGTGGTTTCAGTCTAAACCACCTAGAATTTATAGTATATGTTAGATGCTGTGATGAAAATTTTACAATCTATATCTGCAATGGTGAGAAGTAAAGCCCTTGAATACAAAAATATCACTTACCAGTCATAATTGTTAATAAAAAATGGATCAACAACAATTCACAGAATGTAAACAAAAAATGTTGAAAATACAGGTGACACTCCGGTCAAAAAACACATTATACTGGTCTTTGTAATATATATTACAGTGCGACTACTGGCCGTTAGATGGCGCCACAGCGCATGATATAGGGCGGTGGTATGCTTGAGAACCACTTGCCCCCAACCTAACAGAAATAATGTTTGAAGGGGTGGCTACTGTATGAAACCACTAAGCCGGAAACGGTTAATATATGTAGATATACTAAATTTTATAAAAATCTCTATAGCCATAACGAATAAATAAGCGGAGGCAAAACTCTTATACACCTAACTTCATGCTTCACTAAATTTCACGGACTTCATGAGCTAATTTCACGGATTGTATTAAAACTTCACTCAGTTTCATGGACTCGTTAGCCCTCAGTTTAGCATTCTTTCACTGATTCGCATATTTTATGTTTCACTTGATCTCTTTAAACTGGATCCATTTGACTGCATTTATACATTTTCAATATTCACGAAATCACTATAACAGTTCATTTCATAAAGCATAATTAGAATAAAACTTTCAGGTATTTTACGAATCTTATTAATACAGTTGCGTTTACAAATATTCAATTCTTGATAAAAAAATTAAATACTTTTACTTTTATGGATATAGTGAAGATTGTATGTGTTTGCTAAAATTGTGTATGTTACAAAGGAACGTAATGAGTTTCAATGTTGAGGTCTCTTCTTGTAATACATAAATAGTTAATTGTATTATTAGTCCATACACGATAGTTGCCGACTTCGGATTTACCCGCAAAACTATCGTTTTTGGACGTACGATGCACAAACTGTTTGTGCTGACGTTATTAATTCGCTAAAAATGTTTCTGAAAACTTTTATGTTGGCAGCATTGAACATAAACATGTGCAATGGCTTTAACATACAGGGTGTAAAGAATGGCCCATAGTTCAGAGATAGTTTACTTGGGTTAAAATAACCCCATTTTCACTTTTTTTCGATAGCTGTCACAATTTTCAAGATATCTTATTTAAACTTGGTACAGGGGAGTTTTTCGGATAGACAAACATGAACGTCTATTTACTTTCAACGTAAAAGATAGAGGGCGCCACCAACACCTCACTATGTTTCTGGTTTCTGCTGTATTTTTTTGTGGATAAAAATTTTGAAAGAATTGTTAATATTTCTGAAAGGTCTTTTTATTTCCTTTAAAAAAGGTACTCTTGTAAAATAAAATAAATTTAATATGAGTAATTATTTCGCTTCATTTCAACTTGTTTTTAAATAAATATGAACTGGAAAATTACAAATACAACTTTAAAGCTTCGGCGTCCGTCAAGCACATTAAATAATTAAGAAATTGTTAAATAACATGGCGTATCATGGCCAACTAACACAAATTATGTGAAGATAATGTGATTTTTAAGAATTATTGCGATTATTTCGAAAACTTGACGAGTTAGGTATGCCACTATGGTACATCAACTTAAAGAAATTTAATTACCTTTCAGAATTTGAAATAATATACAGGGTGTTCTATTTGAAAAAATAAAGTTTTGACCCTTTATGTGTGTCACGTCAAAATCATTAATTTTAAACCACCCTGTATAACATGAAATAAATTTATTTAGGTAGCTATAATAATACAAGGCTTGTGCAAACTGTGTCTAAAATTTCAGCCTTCTATGGATTCAAATAGCAGCTAAATTAAAATTTTAGTGGTATCATATTTCGGAGAAAAAATAATTATTATCTCGAAAACCGGTGTAGATAGGTATAGGAAACTATTTAGAAAAAATGTTCATAAAGAAATTGCGATTCTATAAATAAAATAATATACAGGGTGTTCCATTAAAAATAAGAAAGTTTTTTGAGTAGAAGCGGCAACATCGCATCGTTGAAAATATTTTAGATCGATACAGCAGAGCAAATTACTCATGTTGCCAAATTTTCAGAAAATTCCTATCTCTCGTTTTCCATAAACGTCTAACCTACCATCGACAATCAATGACCCGGTATACTAAGAGTATCTTTTTTAAAGAAAATAAAATAACCTTTCAGAAATGTTAACAAGTCTTTCAAAATCTTTATCTACAAAAAAAATACAGCGCAAACCAGAAACATAAGTAAGGTGTTGGTGGCGCCCTCTATCTTTTACGTTGAAAGTACATAGATATTTATTTATGTTTGTCTTCTCGAAAAACTCTCCTGTACCAAGTTTAAACAAGATATCTTGAAAAATGCGACAGCTATCCAAATAAAAAAATGCATCTTTGAAAGGTTAAGGAAGCAGAATTGAACTAAGGTAACTTGCCCAAAATGTGGTTACTTTAACCCAAAGAAACTCTGAACTATAGCCCATTTTTTACGGGACATCCTGTACATGACAGCTCTCAAAGAATGTTCACATATGAAAAATCAGTCGTACCAAACTAAATATGTTAAGGTGTTGCCCACCTAATCTAGAAACTATGAGTTTATGAACGATTTTGAAGGCAATTAATTTTTTTTCTGATAATAAATAAGTGTTTGTTATGGTACTCTATGAGTAAGACAAAATGCAAATGTTGAATGTTAAAGTAATTAGATTATAAAGTTGATGTAATAAAAATATAGCTTATAATAACCATGAGTAGATATAATGAGAGCACATTTATTTAAATTTTATTTTAGGTTGAAGTTGAATGTGCGCCGCTTAGTAACTTAAGGTGATTAAATAAAGAAGTAGTTAGAAAAACAGATTAAAGAAATTTTGAGCACAAAACTGTTGTGAAATTATTTGCAAACCGTTATTTAAAAAGTTATTTTACGTTGATCTTCCAGCTACAACTGTTTATTCAGAAAATTTAATTATATAAGCTAAACCTGTTAGTCTAATTTAAAATACAAAAATACTTGCAAAACGGTGTTAATTTTTGGGGCCAAATTTAAATTATAAAACAAATATTGACAACCGTTTATCTTTTCGTTACTCTAATATTTAAATTTGTTTAATGATTGTTTAAAAGATGTGTGCCGTGGGCTACAACAAAAGAGAAAAATAACTAACTAAAATGCGGAATAAAAATTTCGTACAAACTTTAAAAACCCCTCCCTCTCACATTTAAATATTATTATTTTTTAAGTGCACATTAGTGTTTTTATTAGATAACTGTACAATTAGCGGTATTTTTCATTCCATAAGAACAGAGAAGGAGTTTAATGTTTGCTTATCGTTTTAGCTCAGCGTTGTTGATAAAATAATTGTTACTACAAAACTAATTGTCCAGGAAATGCGTAGTAACTTTTCTTGATAAACATAGTGATGCTCTTTTAGCTGTGCAAAATGTAGATTTTGATAATTATGGTAAAAACAGTTGGTTTAGGATCATGTGTGAATTCATCATAACTAAAAATATACAAAAGTATATATAATGTACACTGTACAGTTGATAACGCATAGATCTTGCTTCCAGGTGAATTAAAATGTGTGGCTGGGGTGTGCACCAAATTTCCCATCTCTGAAAGAATAATTGTTATTAAGGATGACATGCCTGGAACTAATAATATTTTCTCGTTACAGATTTTATGCAAACAAGGAAGAGATGTGAAGAACCTGCACTTAAGAAAAAACTTAAATGTAGTAATACGCAGAGACCAAAAAAAATTGCAAGAATGTCGCTAGCAGATTCAGCAAGTTGAATAATGCGTACATCACAATACCAACCCCCACTTATATTTCATGTTACAAATTAAAGATCTCTTATTATAATTGAAAATTATATGTACAGTACAATTTTTTTTAAAGGAATTTTATTATTACTATTTAAGTTGTACAGTTTTTGAGTTTATTCGATTTTATTTCTGTATCATATATAAAGTGTGTATAATCTTGTATTTATTTTCAATTTGATCTCCAAAATTACTTGTTTGGAAGTAATATATGTTAATACCAGTTGCCCTGTACAGTTACCTATAAATATGTATAAAGTGTACTTTGGATTTCAGTTCCTCTTCGAAATACATTCTCTCCATTGTTTCTCTTTTCGATAAAAAGCTCTGTAACTGTGACACTATAATGTACAAAACAGAATGGGCAATTTTAGTGTAGGATTAATTATTCTTACTTTAAGTGGGAAGGTGAAAGGATTTTATTTAAAAACTGTGTCTAATAATCATTAGGTTTATTACGAAATGAATTCGGCAATACTTGAATACCCAAAGAACAGAAATTAAGTACAAATATGCAAAGGTTTTGAGAGCTTGCCACTTGCTGTATTAATTGTCATGCGCTGGCAGCTTTAAAATTTCGAATTTTTCTAGATGGGCGTTACTTTATCATTTATTTGTTAACGATCATTGAAAGGTTTTACACAATGGGGTTTCAATATAATTCTATTCTTGTGCAGGGTTGCAAGATCTCAATTCTGCTAATTATATATGTATATGTGTATGTATATATATATATATATATATATATATATATATATATATATATATATATATATATATATATAATGTAATCTGTTAAACTTCATAATATATATATTTTTTTCTATTAACACCTGTGATGTATTAAAGATGATCTCAAATGATTAGAGAAATATTTTTATTTTTACAAAGAATTATACTTTGATGTTCATTCAAAATATATATAAATCTTTGAAAGATTTTTTTAATTAAGATTATTTTTAAGTACAATGAACAGCAGTGTGTAGTTCTTTAAAATAAGAAATTGTGTATTATGTAATATAAATTTGTTGTAATATATAACAGATTTAACGTATAATTATTATAAAAGCATAAAATAAATGAATAGGCTTATTGTTACTTTGCATTTTATTTACCTACCCTTCTACATTATAATTTTTCTATGAAGCATATAATTTTTTTGATTTCTTGGTTTAGTTACATCATATTTTATCCAAAACAGGTTTAAATAACTAAAATGTCAAAATTGATTTAATAGTAAATTTGTATTCTTTAATCATACTTCGTAGAATTACATATTTAATAGCACTAATGTTTTAAATCCAATTCCACAAATTTCTTTAATGTAATTACTTCTCTACAGGTTTCAATGTGTATCACTATGTAGTTGAGATAACAAATCATTAAGGTAAAACAACAAACTTGATGTAAATTATAGTTCTATATTCAAAACGTCTGTTAAAGGCTTAGGGAATTTTTTCCTAATCTAAGGTTAAAGGTGAGTCTATAAGATTAACCTGTTGATTCATTAACGGTACTTTCTGTTTGTAAATTTTGAATTCTCCCAAAACATCTAATTTAACTTTTTTATTATTCTATTTTATTATAAATGGACTTTTGTAATATATAAGCTCATCATCATCATCAAGCGTTGAAATCCATAGAATTATGGCTTCTTCTCCAGATTGGTGAAGATATAAGATCCATTTCCTGAGGTATTTCTTTCCACTTTTTTTCTGTCTTTGCACACACTTTTCCAATTGTTTATCTTCATCCTTTTCAGATCTATGTTGTTCCATCACCTTATTCTTGGTCTTCCTCGCCTTTGGAGTGGTTTCCAGTGTGTTATTCTTTTAATCATCTCGCTTAGAGTTCTCATTATATATCCGAGTCATTTTAATCTTTGTGTCTTATTATGTTTTCTTCACCTAGTGCTTCTTCTATCTCTTGATTTGTCTTTAACCTTCTTTCTTCGTCTTCTCTGATATTTGGTCCAAATATTGTTATTACTATCTCCCTTTCAAATTTTTTTATTTGTTCTTCCTCCAGTTTGGTCAGTGTAAGTGTCTCTGTTGCTTAGATGACGCTTTGTCTTATTAATGTTTTATAGATTGTCATTTTCGTTTCTTTCGTTAAAAAACTGTTTTTTAGTAGCGGTTTATTAATGCTGTAAGCTTTTATTCCTTTCTGGATCCTTTTTTTGTCCTTTTCCCGTTAGTGTTCCTAAGTAGTTAAATGTTATTACATTCTCAAAGGTGTAATTAGTTGTCTTCATAGGGCTGCTTAGGGTGTTGTTCCTTCTGTAGTTCATGTATTTTGTGTTTGGTTCATTCTTAACCTTGTTACTTCTTTGACCAGTCTTTGTATTGCTTCTGCTAGATCTTCGTTGGACTAAGCAATCAATACTAAGTCATGTGCTATAGTCTGTTATAATATCTCTGTGAATTTTTGCTTTACATATTATACTTTCTAGTGCGAGATTAAATAGTTTTGGGGATATGGCATCACCTTGCTTAACCCCCACATTTATTTCGAGCTCTTCCGTTTTTATTTCCTGGAACTGTACCTTTGCTTTTGTGTCTTTAATGCATATTTCCACTAATTTTATTGATTTTTGTGGTATTCCCAGGGATTTCAATTCCTGCATTAGGATTTTCCTATTTATTTTATCGAATGTACTTTTGAAGTATACAAAAATTATATGTATGTTGTATTCCCAAGTTTTCTGACAGATTTGTTGTAATACATGTATATTTTCTGCAAGTACCTATTATCAGCCGTTTATTGAGTAAGCTTCAGAATAGTTTGTATGTTGTGTTCAAAACGGTCCTATAGTTTGCACACTCTTCTTTTTCACCTTTTTTGTGCGTGGGGTGTATTATGTATTATCCCTCTAGGGGTAGTTCGTTTTCCTTCCATATTTCTTATATTAATCTGTGTAGCTTTTTATGTAACTGTTCTCCTACATATTTTAGTAGTTCATTATCTTCAACTGGTGCTTTATTATTTTTCATGTCGTTTAACGTTTGTTCAATCTCTTCTAGCGATGGTGCCTTTATTTCTTCTCCACCCTGTTCTACTGCTCTCCTGTCGTGTGTTGGTTGGTCCTCTGTCGTGGTGTTATCCTTCGCGTGTAATAGTGTTCTTTAGTGATCTTTTCATACTTTTCTTACCTGATGTGGGTCGCTTTCTATTATCCCTTTGTTGTTTTTAGTTTGTGGTTTCGTTTTGGCCGCTTTTATCTTTTGATAGAACTGTCTATCTTCTATTTTTCTCATTTTTCCAGCTATTCATTCGTTTTTTTTCTTTTTCATTGTTCTTGCGTTATTTCTTTCCATTTTGTATATTGCTCTATCTTGCTATTCCTTTGTGTTTATCCCTTTCGATCTTGCCCTGTTTTTCATTTCTGTTGCTCTCGCTTTTGTTCTTGTTTTAGTATTATCGATGCTGTTTTAATTATTTTGTCCTTTATGGTTTTCCACAAATCTTGTATTTCCCTTGTTGGCACTTCTTTGACTTCTTCGCCTATGTATTTTTCTGTAGTCTTGTCTGATTTTTTCTTGTTGTAGACTTTCTATGTTGAAACGTTCAATTTTTTTTCTTGTATAGTTTTTGTTATTGTGTAGTATCCCTTGAGTATCACTAGATAGTGGTCAGAGTCTCCGTTGGCCCCCCTATATGTTCTTGTGTTTATTATTGTTTTGTGTATCATTTCCGTAGCCATTATGTGGTTTATTTGGCTCTCCGTTCCTGTCGGATTTCTCTATGTGACTTTGTGTCTTTTAGGATTGCTCAAATTTGGTAGTTAGTATTACCATCTTCATTGCTTCGGCTAGCTGGCATATCCTGTGACCGTTGTCGTTATTTTATTCGTGGAACGTGCCTCTTCCGTTGTCACTACTGTTTTTAAATACTGTTCTTTCCCTATCTGTGCGTTCGTATTCCTTAATATTATTGTCTCATCTCTCTTTGGTGTTTCTTCACACGTTTTCCATAGCAGATCATAAAACTTGTCTTTATCCTCTGTAGGACCGTATGCAGTGATTAATGTGGTGTTTGTCTTCCCCATCTTTACCCTTAAGGTTACTATTCCTCCATTGATTGGCGTGAACTTTATAATGCTGTCTCTCATTTGCCTTGTTATGTAGAACCCCACTCCGTTGCTCCCAGTTTTATTTTCTCCACTGTAGACGAAGTTATTCTCTTCTTTTGCAATGTTTCGTGCTCCTGCCCATCTCACTTCTGTATAACCGCTATGTGTATTTTGTATTTTTGTGCTTCCCTTGCTATCTCTTCCATCTTTCCTATTTTGAGCATCGTTTTCACATTCATGCAAATCGTATTGTTTCTTCTTTACCTTTTTTGCTTTCTTGTTTTTATATTTGTTTCTTCTTCTTTTTGCTTTTTGCTTTGTTTCTCCCTTTTTCGTATTCTTTGCCTTCGTTGTAATTGTTGGGACTATCGGGTTTGTTAGTTGCTTACTGTATTTGATTGAGTGGTGCTAGTAGCTGTTATATCAGTTTGTCTTTTTTCTTTCCGTTTATACCGTTTGGGTTCTCCGCCTTTTTATTCTGTTCTTCGATCTCCTTCATTGGGTTCCTGCTGAATATTCTAGTTTGAAGGTTATCGTCCATTCTCTCTTGATTGTTTCTTTCGTACTCTCTGTCCATTTGGTTTTGCGGTGATCTTTGGCTTATGGTTCTAACTTTTGTTGCTTTGTCTGTTCTTTCTTTTGTGTACAATCTTCCATCTATCCAGAGTTTTGTGCCTCTTAGTTTTGCTTCGTGCCCCTTCTTTTTTGCCTGCATTAGCTTCTTCTTCGGGATTTTCCTCTTCTCCAGTTCTTCCTTATTGTACACTTCAGATATGCCTATATTTGTGTTCTGGAGTTTATATCCCTTGCCCAGGATTTTATATTTTTTCGTGTCCATCGTTAATTGCATTAGTATTGCTCTCGTTTTTCCTTCTTCATATTCCCCCATTCTTCTGGAGAGGTTTATTTGGAGTTCCGGCTCGATCTCTCCTTGCATTATGTTACACACAGCCTCTATTTTCTGGATTCGTGTTTTTCTCCCTTTTAGTCTTCTCTCCCGTAGTAAATTATAATTTTCTTATCGTTTCCTCCTTGTAGTGTTTTTATCTGCGGCTGTAGGTTTTCAATCTTCTCCTTCATTTCTTGGTTATCTTTTTCTAGTTTGGATATTTTTTCATTCCCTGTATCTATTTTCTTTTCTATTCGAATTAGATGTTTTGATATTGCTCTGAGCATTGCTTTTGTGTTCTCCTTCTCTCCTTGACTTTCCCCTATGGGGCTCTGATTGTGCGCTTCTTCTTCTTTCGACATCATTTAGTTATTTGTTTTGATTTGGAGGCTATTTTTTATTCCAATCCGAATCGTACGTTTGTTTGATTTGCGCCGGTGCACCGTTCGTTTTCGCGGCCAGTTGTCGGGCAGTTTCTTACCAGCGTTAGGGTTTTCGTGCTTAATTATAATTCCCTTTACATTAACTTCCTTTAATTCACCTAGAAGTTTAAATTAACAATTTGCACTTCTCCTAACTCCAACTCAGTAATTTCTTTAAATTTAAACATATCTGATCAGTGTTCATCATTTGTCTGCGTAAAAGGTCAAGACCCGGTCACCCGTCGGAATCTCGACCCTTATCAGTTTTGCGGTTATTATTTTACCGTTTCTAATTGTTAGGTTATTTCTAAAGAAACATTTTATTTCTTACCCTCTTCTTTTATGTTTATACCCATAGCCACCTGCAAGAAGGCCTTGACAACTGCACACGGAAGGCCGATTTGTTAACACTTACATTATGGTGTCTTACCGGTTAAACATTTTTAAATGTATCTTAACTAGAAGTTTTGTGTAATGAGTAACTTCTTTTAACTTAAATAGTTTGATTAAGTAATTTTAATAGGCAATACAAATTACTTATCATAACTGTATATGTTAGTAATTAGTGAGTGAAAGCAGCATACTTTCCTTTCTAGGTTCCTCACAGAATTGTTACTTTTGCAATAATAATATTAAATCCATTAAAAAATGATTGTGTGAATTGTTTCAAATATTTTACCAAATAATTGTTGAAAGGTGCACTCTAACAAAGTTGCATCTGGCTCACATCTAAAAAGGCGAAAATTGACAATATCAATGTACTTAATGTGTTACATGAAAGTCTTGAAATGTATTTCTTAGGTTGTTATTTTCTACACCAAAGCTGTATTGTTTCTGGAAATAGGTTTTAAGTTATTTGGTTTTTTTTTTGTATATAATATATAGTTTACTTCTTGTTACTTAAATGCACCTGGAGTACCCTTGCTTTCAAAAGTTTCGCATACGCACGTTTTTTGTTATATTAAATCAGGGTTGTAATGAATCAACTCTGACATTTAAAATTTTGAAAAGTCAAAATGGAGCAACAATAAATCTCCCTTACCTTCTATAGCAATCACTAATTTCTGCAAAATTATTTGTAAAAGTCGTTGGTTTTTATCTATAATTATTATGTAAGACAATATAATTTGTGTCCTGAGGGACAGGTTATAATTTTTATTAATTCTGTGAATATCATCTTTAACCTAATCTCAAAATTACCCATCCACACAGTTAAAATTTTGAAAAATCGTAGTTACTAGATTTTGAAACTACGCGAAACTTTTGAAAGGAAGTGTACAGGGTGGCCAACTAAGAATGCGAGGTACTGTATCTGGGAAACTATCCATCGTACAGACTTGCGAAAAAAAAAAGTTACTAAAACGGCCAACACAAAAACATGGAAAATATTCATGTTTCTGAAATGGCCGCTAGGGGACGTAACTGCAATCTTGAATCTAAAAAAGTGATGTTTCTGTGAATTCTGCTATATTAAACCCAATAAAAAAATAAATAAATAACTTTGACAAAATTGTTTACAACATCCTTAACGATTTTTAACAAATATTCTACTGACGAAGATAACTGTAAGTGTTATCGAAACGTTTAGATTGTACAATTTAGAATACACCATTAAAAAAAACCAAAGAAGATAAGTATTCTAACTGATCTTTAAAGTCGAGGATAATGGCACTTTTTGACGTATGCCTAAAATTAAAGTGGTGGGGGGTATTCAAAGGTTTCCTTAGTTTTGTTAGTTTCACCTTCCTCCTTTAAATCACAACTTACATAATAGGAACAATTCCAGAAAAATATAGTTAAAAAAAATAAAAATGTAAGGGATTTTCGTATTAAGTTTTCTTTGGCCGATATTTTAGGTTAGGAACAAGATATCGAGATGCGGTTTTCGCGAGCTTATTTAGGCATCACTTAGCTGTTTGTGAATGAAAAAAAGTCATACCAATGCATTTAACTTTTTTTGCGAAAATTAACCGTTTCTGTCGGAATGTCGAACAAAACCCTCTAGCGACGACATGTGAAATTAATTCAATTATTTTAAGATTTGCAGCCCAAGAAAAGCTCTTTTCAACGCGCCTAAGTCTGTTAAAATCGGATTAGCCGTTTCGAAAATATGGGGGGTGATTTAAGGAAACCTTTGAATACCCCCCACCACTTTATTTTTATAGATACGTCAAAAAGTGCCAACCAAAAAAAGTTCAGATTATCCTCGACTTCAAAGATCAGTTATTTTTTTATTAGCAGAATTCACAGAAACATCACTTTTTTAGATTCAAGATTCCAGTTACGCCCCCTAGCGGCCATTTCAGAAACATGAAAATAATTTCCAGGTTTTTGTATTGGCCGTTTTAGTAATTTTTTTTGCGCAAGCCTCTACGATGGATAGTTTCCCAGATACAGTACCTCGCATTCTTAGTTAGCCACCCTGTACATGTTTTTGCTAAACTTACAAGTGTAAAATATGTATTAATTTGTACCTGTATCCACATTAGATAACTTGCTTGATTTATGTGTGCATACACTAAAGGTAAGTACACGTTGATCGCATCATTCCTCATTTTATAGGAGTGTGTAAGCGGCAAACTTTTAGTAAGCTAAAAAAGGTACCTACCGTGTACTGCTAATTACAGATCTAACAAAATAAAATAATGAGAAATTCAAGAGTGTTATCGGTCTGTTATTTAGTCTGTCAGAATTCTCGCGCGCTTGGTGTTCCACTCGAGGATTTGCACTGTTGCCATTTACTCCGGTCGCGGCCTTTGTTGGAGGTGGCCATGTTATACTTCACTTTGGTCCACCTTTTACTAGTTCAATTCTCGCGGTTTCTGCTTAAATTGCATATAATCGTGGGACACAAATTCCTAATCACTTTCTTATCGCTTGCCAGGACCGTATCTGATCAGCTACTTTTTCCAAATATGAAATTGGTATGTGTTCATATTCTGTCGGTTCAGTGTCGATTATTTGAAATTACTTATGCAATTTAACTTATGTATTTTATGGTGCTATGAATCGTTTGGAATTGTAATATCTGAATGTGTAGGTTTTCATAGAGAACATTAAATTTTTACATTTTTGTAATAAAAAATACAAATTAGATGTTTTGGAAGCATAAACAGGAAGTACTTTTAATGAATGAACACTGAACAGGTTGACAGCAGATATGTTAAATATAGAATTATAATTTACATCACGTTTGCTGTTTTACCCATTGAGGTAGGAAGGGAGGAGAGACAACATACGATCTCGAAAAGCGTCCAAGGGTCGGGCATATTTTTAGCAGATTTACGTCGTTTGTGCTGTGTAAAGTGTATAAGTGACATTATTTGAATTTTATAAATTATACTGATGGCTTGTTGTGCTGTGCGTAGGATGTTACAGGGCCGTACGCCATGATTTAAAAAACACTTTGTTTTCATTTATCGCTGTTCCTTTATTAATTTTAATTTGACCTGACCCTGGTACCCGCCATGTTGATAGCAGATTTAGTCCCACCTACCACGGACGTTTTTGTATGGGATAAAGTGGTATTATGTCGTCTCCCCTCCCTTCCTACCTCAATGGTTTTACCTTAATAATTTGTTACCAACTTATATACTTTCTCATGAAAAAAATGCATGTTGTATTGAAATGCGTAAAATAAAATATAAATAAAAATATGTATGGAATGATATTGTATTTATCCATCCATCTGCTGCTGACATATAAGGTATCGAGCCTGCTGGTTTTATCCTTATGAGAACTTTTATAGTGTTATGATGTTTATAGGTAGACCAAGTTGTGCACTTTATTTAAAATTTTTTATTAATTAATAATTATTTTGTATATTATGGTGCCATCTTGTGTACAGAGTTCGTCTGAAAGCTACTTCAGTATAGTGTAGAATTCGACATCTACTCAACAGTTTACTTCACTTAAAATTTCGTGCTTTTGTTGTGTTGAAAGTAAAATAAATACATGCGTTTGTAGTGATGTTATAAGTGTATTATGTGCAATAGCTTATTGTGGTACGTCAGTAACGTACTTTAGTATATGAGAAATACATTTCCCACAAGATAAATAATCAATTTTCAACTTAATTTATGTGAGGTTAGGTTTCTCTAAAAATGTGACAGCTGCAACAGTGGCCACTTAAATTGTTTTAACAGTGTCACTACTTTTATTGCACTGTTGCATAGTATGCTATTAGTTTACTAGTTTATTGTAGACCCGTGCTGGTGATTTCACACAATATATATATATATATATATATATATATATATATATATATATATATATATATATATATATATATATATATTGCACGCAAAATATTGAACTTATCCCGTTGTTCATTTTCAGTAAAAATGCCTAAACTAAAACAAATACTACGTCGGAGGTAATGAGGAATAACTGCGCTCAGGACGGTTTATCAGTAAAAGCGACCTCTTTGAAATAGGAAATACCCCGTACTACTCTCAGACGATATTTAAGTAAATGCATAAATAATGAAAATATTGACTGGTCTTCAGCAGTGTTGGATGGAGCTCCTGGATTAACTCCGAATTACGAGATAAATCAAATATTTACGCAGAAGGAAAAAAAGATCATTTGTGAGTATCTACAAGAGATGGGATGTTGACATCACGGATTAAGTCCAAAAAGTGCCCGTAAACTAGCTTACGACTTGGCTATTGTAAATAAAAAGAAGATACCAAAGTATTGGCGAGAAAATGAAAGAGCGGGACGATTTTGGTTTACTAATTTCTTAAAGAGGAATCAGACATTATCTATACGCTCTGCTGAAGCAACCTCTCTGGGAAGAGCCATGGGGTTTAATCGGCCTGTGGTCCAAAACTTTTTCAGCAACTTTTCATTATTTGATAAATATAAGTTCAATCCTAGTCAGATTTACAACGTAGACGAGACTGCTTTGACCACTGTCCAAGATACTGGTAAGATAATTGCTAAAAAAGGACAGAAACAAGTCGGTCAAATTGTTTCTGCGGAAAGGGGAACGCTAGTAACTATGTGTGGAGCGATAAACACTATTGGGAACTCAATTCCGCCCTTTTTAATTTTTCTACGGAAGTTTTTTAAAGATTTCATGATTAAAAATGCGCCACCAGGAACGATAGGAGTTGCATAACCTTCCGGTTGGATGACTAGTGAAATATTTATTCAATGGTTTTGGCATTTCATTAGAAGTACCAAACCCTCCCAAGATTCTCCAGTATTATTAATAGTGGACAATCACGAGAGCCATGTATCCTTAGAAGCAATTACATTAGCAAAAGACCAAAGTCTAATTTTAGTAACATTGCCACCGCACACTAGTCATCATTTGCAGCCACTAGACGAATGTGTGTATGGTCCTTTGAAAAGGTATTATAATCATACTTGCCAAAACCTGGTTACTAAATAACCCCGGTGAGCGCATTACCATTTATGACAGCTGATATATTGGGGAGTGCTTACCCACTTGCCTTCTACCCAGGCAATTGCATATCAAGGTTTAAGGCAACCGGAATATTTCCGTTTAATGATAAAATATTTAAGGAGAGCAATTTTCTGCCAGCCAGAGTTACCGTTCTACAAATTGCAAATCAGGAAACTGAGAATGAAACAGAGCAGAGCATACACTCCAATGATCACAACACCCCTCCAAGACATAATTCAACAACCCCCGTGTGTGTGTGTGCGTGCGTGCGTGCGTGCGTGGGTGTGTGTGTGTGTCTGTGTGTGTGTGTGTGTGTGTGTGTGTGAGTGTGTGAGTGTGGGTGTGTGTGTGTGTGTGTGTGTGTGTGTGCGAGTGAGTGAGTGTGTGGTGTGTGTGTGTGTGAGTGTGGTGTGTGTGTGTGTGTGTGTGTGTGTGTGATGTGTGTGTGTGTGTGTGTGTGGTGGTGTGTGGGTGTGTGTGCGTGGTGGTGTGTTGTGTGTGTGTGTGTGTGTGTGTGTGTGCGTGTGTCGTGCGTGTCGTGGTGCGTGTCGTGTGTGCGTGTCGTGTGGTGTGTGGTGTGCGTGTGTGCTGTGTGTGTCGTGTGTTGTGTGTGGTGCGTGTGTGTGTGTGCGTGTGTGCGTGTGCGTGTGTGCGTGTGTGCGTGTGTGTCGTTGTGCGTGTGTGCGTGTGTCGTGGTGCGTGCGTGCGTGGTGCGTGTGTCGTGTGTGCTGTGTGCGTGTTGCGTGTGTGCGTGTGTGCGTGTGTGTGTTGTGTGTCGTGCGTGTTGTGTGTTGCGTGTGTGGTGCGTGCGTGTGTGTGTGTTTGTGTGTTGTGTGTTTCGTCGTTGTTGTAGTGTGTGTTTGTGTGTGTGTGTGTTTGTGTGTGTGTGTGTGTGTGTTTGTGTGTTGTGTGTTGTGTTTGTGTGTTTGTGTGTTTGTGTGTTGTGTGTGTGCGTGTGTGTGTGGTTGTGGTGTGTGTTGTGTGTTGTGTGTGTGGTGAGTACGTGCGGCGGGTCGTGTGGTTGTACGTGGCGGCGTGTGTGTGTGCGTGATGTGCGTGCGTGTGTTGTGTGCGTGCGTTTGTGGTGTCGTGTGTGGTGTGCGTGTGTGTGTAGCGTTGCGCGTTGCGTGTTGCTGTGTGCGTTCGTGTTCGTGCTGTGGTGTTTCGTGCGTGGTGTGTGTGTGTGTGTGTGTTTGAGTGAGTGTAAGTGTGTGGTCTTCATGACGGCAGTCCCTTTTGCACAATACGTTGAAACACCAAAATATGAGAAATGTAGAGATTTTACAACAGAAAAACTTTTATTTTAATTAAACAAGATTTTTTTTATATTCACAAAGAAAACACTTGAGGATTGGCCGAAATTACCCACACTTTGGTGGTAACCCACTATTCACAATAATTACAAACATATTCTTTCTTTTGTGCATTTGTGCAAGCTTTGTGAGCCGATTGACCACAGAAAGTGCACCTGGTCCAAATTTTATTTTTGCCGAATTCACCGCATCAAGACACACTTCTTGCACTGCACCCAGCATCAGAACTGGAGTCATGGACAGATTCGCTATTATCGCTCCCAATGACGTTTTTATCTTGGAAACATTTACATGTTCTACTGATATTTGGGCGGCGAATGTCAACCTTACATTTCTTGTTATCATTGAAAATAATGCCTTTGGTAAGGCTAACGACATTAAAACTCGTTTAGTTTCCTTGGTTTGTTATATTTTGCCTCGCGTTTCTCGTTTTCTGTGTTCCTTTTCTTCAAGTTGTCCTTGATTTGGGGTTGAGGTAAAAATGTCAGCGTGCTGTTTTCTATTAGCACTCTCACGACAGGTAACTGCGCCTTGCTACAACTAGGCATATTTAAAATATCAGGAAAAGAAATCTGGTTTTTTTCTTCGGTCCTTTCTATTGCAAAATTTTCGAGGATTTCGTTTTCTTTTTGTGTAGGTATCGTATTTAGAAGACTCCTTATATTTTCTGCTGCAACGAAGTCATCTTTCCAAAATACGTCTGGGTTTATGGGATGAATGCCCATAGTTTCAAACCCTTTGATAGCTTTTTCTGGAGTGGCTATTCTACTATAGGCCAGTGTGAACGAACTATGGGGCGGAATCGTCAAAATAATAATGCCATTCTCGCGACAGAAGTTATTTGCTTTTAATATACAAAGTCTAACGGGATTATCGGCGATTACAGGATCGTCTCTTGAGGACTTAACATAATGCTGAAAGTATGACAGCCAGTCTATAAAAAGAGATTCATTTATCCAGCCATTAGAGGAACATGCATATACTGCACCAGGCGGTCCATTTCTTTTCAATTGAGGATCAATTCTTTGAGGTGCAAATATGAAGAAAGGAGGCACGTAAATCCCTGAATCCCCAAAGGAACACATTACTGTGGTGGTTCATCCCCTTTAGACGCTCGTTATAAACCCAACTCGTCGTTGAACTTTCTAAGCTAATATTTTAGCAGATGTTTGTACATTGTTATACTCGTTTCGTCAGCGTTAAAAATTCGGTTCGAGGATAATTTGTATCCTCCCATGACAGAATCGAGTTTTGAAAAAAATAGCGAAACCTCTTCCCTGCTAAACGCTGTAAGCCTATTAATGCTTGTGGGTTGTGATTTTCTAATAGAAATTTCGGGGTTTCGTTTTAGTAACCTTTCAAACCAATCTCTACCGGCTGCTTTATTTTCTTTGACAAATGGATTTTTAATCTGTTTTTTTTTGCATAACTAAAACATAACTTCATTGCTAAATAAACCATAAAATATTTTCGACAAATTTATTATTTCTGTAACAAGTTCTTTGCTTGCTCTACTAAAAACACACCTTTCCTTCCCAGGGCAGCTCGTGCAGTGTATTTTTTTTAAGACGATCCTACTTCTGTACTTGTGTGTGTATTCGTGCGTGCGCGCGCGCGTGTATGTGTGTGTGTGTGAGTGTATGTGTGTGCGTGCGTGAGCGCGCGTATGCGTACGTGCTTGTGTAGGCGTCGTGCGTCTGTGAGTGCGTGCGTGTGTGTGTGGGCATTTGTGCGTATATTCTAGAAAGTTAATAATTGAAATTTATTGTTTTCATCAAATCTGTCAACAAATTCAGCTTTGTACTCTAAAATTTTAGAGTAGCTCGTATCAGGAAAATAACTGTTATTCAAAGAGTGCATCACAGTAATTGTGACTATATTTAATTAAGTAAAAGAATTCCCTAAAGAAACACATTGAATGGATTTAAATTAAACTCCATAATGGATAATAACAATAACGGATAATAATAATTTTAGAAACTATTCTTTTCTGCGCTTCTTTTAGTACGTATTTCAAAACATATTTAGAATACGGTTTTTAAGTGTTTTAACCGTGTTCTCTACAACGCACTAATTTTTGTACTCTTGTACTTTTATTATAAGTTTTTGTTATGAACGAATAAGTTCAAAGGTAAATATGTAATTAATAGCAAAGTACAGGTCGTAGATTCAAATCCTACTCGAGGTAAACTTTTTATTTATGTATTTAATAAAATTAATAATAATTGTTAATTCTTGTACTTTTAGTATAAACAATTTATATGTATTTTTTAAGGTCTGATGATGAACATTGTCGGAACTATTTTTGTTAACATTGTGGGGAAGGTTTTGAGTTTCTGTGTGTACTTTTGGTATTGATTGGAGATAAAGACTATTATGAAAAAGTCTTGCCCACCAGAGCAAAATTGCCGCTCGTTTTTATATATATTTTGTATTCCTTGGTCCTTTGGCTTTTGTCCCGTGTTGTGAAACTGTATACCAGGGCCCGCTCTAAGACCGGACAACCAGGACATTTGTTCGGGGCGGCAAATCTTAGGGGCGACATTTTTACTCTCAGAATGTGAGAAAATATTAAAATTAAAATATTAATAATAATAGCATGCCGCCTTTCATTTGTAAAAACATTTCTTATCACTGTTTTTACAAGAAAGTTAAAATACTTGTTTTTCATCTATATACAGCCAAAGCTGCTTATAGCGAACCCGCTTATAACGAACTTCCGGGTATAACGTACTAGTTCTAAAAGTTCCGTCACACTATCCATAAGATCCCTTATAAATATTGTTTGTTATAATAAACCCGTAAACAACGAACTTTCGGATATAACGTTCGGAAAAATTGTTTCCGTCCGTTAAATTTTACACAAAAGTAAGCAAGTATTCTGCCAGTAAAATAAATAACAGGTACGTAGATTATTTGATGTGCAAAGATAAGGTTTCTGTAAATCTTTTCTTAGAAATGCCTGCCTAAATACTTTCCTAATTGGTGTTTAAATCTTTAATCCTAAAGGGTAATTATGTATTTTAACAATACTGTACACGTTGACCTTGCAGGGTTTTTCCTAATCAACTTGTCAATCAAATAAATCAATTAACAGACTAGTTAAACAATAAGTGGCCTAATATCAACGGTAATGTTAGTGATAATAGCGACGAAACTTTTAAATTAAAGAACCCAGATAAAACACTAAAATTTAAAGGTGAAAAATGTGTAGGCGGCAAATTATCAAAAGAGCGGGTAACAGTTTTTGTGTGCTAATTTAACCGGGACAGAAAAACGAAAGCAAATCACTCAAGCCACGGTGTTTCAAAAATTGTGTGGATAAACTGTTTTGGTCTACGAAATATAATGAACAATCGAAAATTACAGACTTTTTTAACAAAAACTAACTTATAAATGTGTAAATATTGTATAATATAGTAATTTATTAATGTATCGTAAAAATAAAATATGTATGTAACTTTTTTCTTTTATCGTTTATTACGAACTTCGGATATTACAAACTTATTTTTCAAGTTCCTTGTGGTTCGTTATAACCGGATTCTACTGTTGTTGTAAAGAAAATAGGTATAATTACGAAAAAATAATTAATTATTCAATAATAATTATTAAATAAGGAATACGGGTGTTATTTGTATACACTACCTAATATAACCGCGCATCGCATATATACCATATAAATCAGCAAAGCAGGGTGCCGCATGAACTTGTCTGAAAT
This sequence comes from Vesta saturnalis, assembly GCA_036346205.1. Lineage (NCBI taxonomy): Eukaryota > Metazoa > Arthropoda > Insecta > Coleoptera > Lampyridae > Vesta > Vesta saturnalis. The sequence continues at coordinate 1,973,299 of JARFJB010001941.1, forward strand.
AGGAATAGACAAGAAATGACTTGTTTATTGTCTTCAATTATAAAAGGGCTGTCATACTACAGCATAGCATTATTTTTGCTCATTCGTCGGTGGTGATAACAAGTGCAACTCTCAATTGTATATATTGCTTTGGTTCAATAATCAGTGTGATTTGTAATTTTTTAAGGTAAGTTAACCGTTAACTTAACGAATCTACGAAATTAGGGTATTTTGATCAGTAAAAGGCAAAAATTATTAAAAAATAAATATAGTTTAAAACTAACAGCTTTAATGATCAATCGAACTAAAACGAAAATATCTTAATATGGCAGAAATATAATAACGAAAAGATTAGTATTATTGTAAAAAGCGTGGGGTGCTCAATGAATGAAGAATATGACACAAAGCACCCCACGCTTTTTTCACAATAATACTAATCTTTTTCGTTTATTTATATTTTCTGCCTATATTAAGAATTATTTTTCGTTTTTTAGTTCGATTGCTCATTAAAGCGTGTTTTTTAGTTTTTTTAAACTATATTTATTTACATTAAGCTGTAGAATGGGTAGGATCGAAACAGTTATTGCATAACTTCAAATAATTGACTTGTTCTACTTGAAATATCTAATGCCTTGAATTCGTCACAATAAAAAATGAGATGGTTTTCCTTGCAAAAATAACATGACAGTTTATTTGGAGCTAAAATTGGAAAGGACTAACTCGGTCTGGAGGATAGGCATTGGATCCCAAATGCGCCGTATCTTGTATCGTATGTATCGCCGACTGCGCGCATGCTTGTTCAAAGAAGTCGGTTACAAACAGACAGACAAGCAAACAAACATATAGGTGAAGCTAATATAAGCGTGTTAAAAACAAACTTTCATTGAAATTTCATAATCTTTTTCAAGGTAGATATTTGAAGAAGCTCCTTCTCAGATGAGAATTAAATTTTGAAAACGATTTTTGAACAAAACAGATAAATTAATTAAAAAGTTAAAAGACTTGTTTTGATAATTTTAAAAGGACTGAAATTTGTTTATGTTTCGTTAAAAAATCGTCTTTGAAATTAAATTTTCATCTGCGAAGGAGCTTTTTCAAATACCTTAAAAGGTTATGAAATATACGGAATACCCTAAAGCTTAATTTTTTTTGAATAATTGCTGCCTTTTACTGACCAATAGACTCTGATTCTTTTTTTTATTATCAACTACTGGATGCGATCCCTTTTAAGTAAAGCTACGAATATTTTTACCTAGCTTTATAAATAAAATTTTCTTAAAAATAGCAAAAGTTTGTTAGGTATTTTATAAAATTAAAATAAAATATTTATTTAAACATTGAGCATTCTAGAATAAATCTATGCATGATCTGACTAAATTGGACTAGAAAAATTGCCCTATTTTATACCATTTTAGATTTTGAAGCAAAATTGTGTAAAATGCTAGTGCTTATACCTTTTCAAATTTGAAAGGTATCAGGTGTGGTAGGTCCGTTACTATTTTACTACTATTACATAATTTATAAATATAAAAAAACATATAAAACTGCTTAATCGTTCCCCTAGATCTTAAATGAGCATAAAAAAGTGCAGTACTTGTCTAATTTAACTAAGTCTATTGTAAGACAATTTCCTTATAATTTGCTTTATTTTATTTCAGATATTTTGTGTATCTTCCAGAATGTCCGAGGGACGCAAAAAACTATCTGGTTGCGAATATAAAAAACGAAGGGTGGAAAAGGAAAGGCAAAGACAAGCTGACACTTTACTAAATTATTTATAGAGTACGCCGGGCTGTACCAAAACAAATGACGACTCAAAATGTTCTACATCAAAGACAGCATTGAAAGACACTGACAACAGAGACTCACCTGAGAAAAATGAGGATCAACAAATGAACGATATACCTGAACTAATACTTGCAACTGACAGTAGCAGCCCTCCGTCGCCAAATGAGAGCACTATTGATACCAACGTGACACCTATAGAAAGCGCTCAAGAACTTTTAAGTACAGATCCAGCACTCTGGCCAATGATACTACCAGACGCCGAAAGAATTATTTTTGGTAAGGCAAGGTCCACCTAAACCATTGTACAATTATAGATTTCCATACGATGAGACTGGTAGAAAATTTAGCCCTAATTATTATAAAAGAATTTTAAGTAATGGAGAGCAAATTGCGTATATTGCTTTTGCTGCAAAATTTTTGGCTGTGTACTTAGTTCCCTTTCAAACGAGGGGTTTAAAAGTTGGAAGCATCTGAATCAAGCTCTAAAAGACCACGAAATTTCCAAAAATCATATTCAGTCCCAAAAATCTTTTCTAGAACTGAACCTAAGATTAAAGTGTTGTAAAACTGTAGATGCGGATTCCCAAAGACTTGTTAACGCTGAAATAAACCATTGGCAAGAAGTGCTTTTAAGAATCGTAGCAATCACTAAAATTCTTGGTAAAAGTTGTGTGGCTTTGTGATAGGATCACGATTTTCTAGCAATTTACCGTCAAATTTTTGCTGTCGAGTTGAGCTTTATGGATGAATATGTTTCACGTGTGTCGCGACCTTTAAGGATGGTGTGTTTCGAGCTTAAGTTTTTTTTGTTTGTTTGCGAATTACTATTCCGTAATTTAAGGAATTAACTATGATAGGAATTAGGGTTGAAATCGTCGGTAATTGGTTTCTAAATTTATTGAGTTTTTTTTTTCGTAATAATATATTTAAATTTGGAGAGATTGTTTTCATTATTATTCCCCGATTATTGAATGTGAGTAACGTATTATTTGTATATAGTTGTATATCAGTTTAAATAATGTTTATTTCGTTTGATTTCCTTAAAATTTAATAGAAAGTTTTGTAAAATTAAGTAACTTAAAGAAAGAGATGTAAATGTATTTGATATCGTTCTGGCGACAAGAAGTCGGTTAATTGCAGTGGTTCAGATTAATATTGAGTATGTTGGTTTTGAGTCATAAAGATAGAATGTGGGACTAACTGCTTGAACTTAAATGAAAATACAGAGATACTTTTCACGTTGAATCTGCTGACGTTTGGAATTTTGAAAATTATCGAGTCCTTACGGTTGAAAACGAAGTTTGTGTGTAGGGGGTATCAAATCTTCTCCTTCCGTTTCTTAATTGGTGGAACTAAATTAAATGAGATGTTTTTGTGAGTGGTGGAATTCAAAAATCCAAGATGGGTTTTTGGTAATAATTTGGGATTCTGAAACGGACAGCGCTCCCGAGTAGTAGTACTGTGATGTTTGTTGTTACGGCTTAATGGGTTGATTAGAACGTTGATATATATTGGACCTTTTGGTGTTTAACGAACGAACTTTTGTGTTGTGAGGGTAGTTGTCTACTTTTTGAAGAAAACCTGTGAAGGGATTTTAAGTGAAATTGTTCAATCACCAAAGGACTAGACCTAGTGCCGATTTCGATTTTACGTAATCAAGTTACCTGGAGATCACCGTCGTGTTATATTAGTGCTTCGGTGACCTCATTGGTTTATGTCGCTTTTGCGGATTTATTAAATTAACGTTCTTGAAGTGCCACTTAATTGCCGTGCAGGGCGTGTTGAAGTACAAAGAAACTTTTGCAGAATACAAAATTATAGTTATTTTGTGTTACATAAAAGTTTTTTTGCAAATTACAAGTTTACCGGTAATTTAGGAGCTTAATTTTAACGTAACGAAGTGGCAGTTTTTTTTTATTGAGTAATAGCGTTCATGTTATTCAGTGTTTTATTTTGCTTCTAGTTGATTATTAATTCATTTAGAATGCATTCAACAAAGGTGATTTTTTTGTTTTGTTTTGATTATTATATAATGCCTAATTATTTACACTGAGGTGTAGTAACGTAACGTAACATTATTGAGTGATTAACACGCTTTTATTTGTCAGGCGTGTAGTGCTATTTTGAAGCCCTATTTCAGGTGGTTTGCTGAGTTGCTGTCCAGCACACCTGGGATTGATTGCGGGTAGGTATGCGTATGTTTTTTGTATGTTTAGACACGCTATGTACTCGTAATTTTGGCACGACGTCCCTTATTTTGACTACCAAACATTCTGGCGCCCTAAACCGATCTGATTACGTCTTCATCCCCTACTTTGACTTACAAAATAAATTTATCAATATCATACCCATTCCCATACGCTGACTAGTCGGGGCAAAAAGGCCAACTTTGTCTGTAATCCCGTTCTACCACCCGTTTATATCGTTACAGCTTTCCAAGGTACAAGCGACAAGCTGCTTGAGCATAATAACGGTAACTTCTTAAAAATAGTTGAGGTGCTATCTGAATTTGATCCCGTCATGGAAGAACACGTACGTAGGGTGCTTAAAAAAGAAGAAACGAAAGCTCACTATCTTGGGAAAAATATTTAAAACGAGATAATAGACCTATTGCATCAAAGTGTGAAATCTTATATTATTAATGAAATAAAAAAAGCCAAATACACTCTCTCAATCTAGTAGTTAACGATATGGTAAAAGCATCTTTGGAAGGCGCTAATTTCTTTAATATGATTCAAAAAATATATGTATTTTTTTCAGCATCTACTTACTTTTCGCTGGGCAATTCTTCTAAAACATGTCCAGGGTTTGACTTTAAAACCATTAAGTGATACTAGATGGGAGAGTAGGTTAGAGGCTTTAAAGCCTTTAAGATTTTATATCGGGGGCGTATACGACGCCTTGGTAAGCATTTACGAGAATGAAGAAATTGATAATTTAATAAGGAACGAAGCTTCGGGTTTATTAAACAACAATTTAAATTTTTGTGTTCAATAGTTCTTTGGTATAAAATTTTAAACTGTATTAATCTAATAAGCAAATTGTTGCAGACAAAAGATTATGATCTAGCATCTGCACTTGATCTTTTGCAAAATTGCAAAAAGTTTTTTCAGGATCTTCGATAGGATAAATCTTTTAATGAAACAATTGTTGATGCGAGAGAACTGGCTGACGAAATTGACGTTGAAGCCAATTTTGAATCAACAATACCACGACACCGCGTAAGAAGAAAAAAAAAGGAATTTCTCATACGAAACTCGAGATGAACCGGTCGAGAATCCTAAAGAAAATTATAAGGTAGATTTTTTTTATTTTACAATTGACCAGGCACTAGATGCAATAGATACTAGATTTAAACAACTTAGTCACCATAGTAATTATTTTCAATTTTTATATAATATATATGATTTAATGGGCATGTCTAAAGAAAATCTTTTAAAACATTGCAACGATCTAGAAAGTATTTTAACTCACGGTGATTCTGTTGATATTAATGGGGTAGAATTAGCAGAAGAAATTTGTGCAGTATCTGGGCTTATGGGCAAAAAAGAAAGCCCAAGCACTGTTCTAAAATTAATAACAATGTTAAATTGTGCCCTAAACCTAAGTGTTTCCTTAAGAGTATTGCTGTGTATACCAATAGCTGTTGCAAGTGGAGAAAGAAGTTTTTCCAAATTAAAATTGATTAAGAATTTTTTACGTTCAACTACAACGCAAAATCGTCTTAATGGGTTGGCCATTTTAGCGATTGAGCATGAAATTGCTGATCAACTTAACTTAAAAGATGTAATAAAAACATTTGCGGAAATCAAAATTAGAAAGAAAAATTTCTTTTAGGTTACTGTATTTTATAGTTATATTTTTATAGAATCTAAAATTTCTCTGTTTGGTTATGCAATATTTTTTGTAATTTCTTAATAGAATATAAGTATAGCAATAAAAATGCACCTTATATGTACCAGTACTTTTAAGTTTTGCCCTTTTTAAATGTTTATTATGTAATGTATTACATATATCTTTTTAAATAAATGATTTTAACATAATTTTTAATTTATTTAAAAAAAACTGGCTGCAAATTGTCTGTTTGTCCGGGGTGACATGAAGGCTAGAGCGGGCCCTGTGTATACTTTTCTTTCTAAATTACAACGTAAATTCTCACTTGTCTTTACGGCACAAATGTTTAAATTAGCTCCAAAATTCTTATTTTCTTCCAATTTTGGATATCGTTTTTTTGTCAAAATGGCTTAAATTTGCAATTAGCCAATTAAGATGTTTATGTTTGGGATGATCTGCATTATAGAGATCCGTTATATTGTTAAGCATGCTTCAACAGTGAAATACATAATATGCAAATGACAATAATTTTAAAACTGTAATGACACGACCAAAGTGAAAGATAACGCTAAATGGTATAAAATAATACATAAATGGTTATTACGTGGAGATATTTGATCATAAGGAAATTGTAATTTACGCAGTCATCAACCTCGATGAACAGAGACTCTAACTAGCAAAAGCACGCTGAGAATTTAAAAAATGTGCGAATTTCACAAATAAGAATTAAACTATTTAATACTTATCTTTTGGGTTAAATCGGGTACTTAAATGTATAATTTACAAAAAAGAAGTATTTGTAATTATGAACATAAATTGTGAAAGTTTCTGTTTTCACAGCAATTAATATTGTTCATTTCTTCATACGTTCGCAAATTGTAATTAACTACAAATCTTGTTTATAACATAATCACAAGGAATACAATATATGTTCATTTGAGAATTAGACACTCTCTCTCTTCCATTGTTTCGTTATTTTGTCTGAATCTTTGCAACACATTTGCATTTGGATTTACATAAAAAATAGTGAAAAATATAACCTGTAGGTATCCTCATGCTGTTGAGAAATATATTCTATTATTGTTTGCTAATTCATATAGCGAATACACATCAAAAAGGGGTCAACGTTTTTTGTGTTTACAAACTCTGCGGTTGTATAGTTTTTTTATGCAAATACATTACATTTAATTCTTTCAGTAAGAGATTTTAGATTGAATTTTGTTAGAAAATATTTGTACTAATTTATGGTGTAGTAATTTGAGGTGTGTAATTATGGTTTAGTAACTATGAATAATTAATAAGAATGCGTCCTCCGTTTATTTTCACCCCTTAACCTTGATTTACCCTATGATTGTCTTTGTTAAGCTTGCACCCTTAGGCATGAAGCGTGTATCCTTTTATAATTCATTCTTTAGAAATTTTTGTTAACGAGTGTAGTGTATGAAAATATGCCAAGGAAACTTATATAAAAAAACATTTACTATGTATGGTTTAAAATAAGGAATTGGGTAAATAGGAACTGTTTCGTAGTTAACTAAAATAGGTACTAGGCATATGGTTTTGTGTTGTTCCAAGTTTTCGTTTTTTCCGAAACATATCGTTTTTAAATTAGGATTAGGATATTGAATAGAGGAGCAAAAATTTTACTGTAGACGCTAATAATTTTTATTTTCATTGCAATACTATTTATAAGATGTATTTGTAAAATTGCGTTTTTTAAATAGATTAATGTTAACGTTATTCTAGTTGAAGGCATACGACTAATGGAATAGGAAAATATTTAAGATATAAACATTACAGTTAATAATAAAATACTTATCGTTTTTTGGTTTTTTAATAGTTTATTTTAAATTATACAATCTAAACGTTTCGATAATACTTACAGTTATCTTCGTCTGTAGTAATATCTATTAAAATTGTTAAAGATGTAAACAATTTTGTCAACGATGAAAAATTAAAACATAAACATCAGCCTGCTATCAACATAACAGTTTGAAACAGTTGAAATTACGACTAAAATTTCAAAAAAAAAATTACAAAAAAACGTTATGCATTATGCTTTTCAGTGTTAATAACACTTGCACTTATTGATAAAGATTTTATTTGATGTCATGTTTATATTTGTGAATGCTTCTATCATTTTGAAATTGAAGTTTTTCACAACTTTACACTTACATCATAACTTGATTAAATTTTGTTAAATGTGTTTTTTTCATTGTTAGCTTTCGCCGTTAGCGAGTGTTCTGATTTGTCATCTTTAAGACAGTTTAACAATATTTAATTTTTAATGACCTAGTTATTCTTTACTAAAATTTATTCTATAGTTGGTTTATACGTTCCTCAAACTGTTATGTTGATAGCAGGCTGATGTTTATGTTTTAATTTTTCAACTTTGACAAAATTGTTTACAACATCTTTAACAATTTTAAGAGATATTACTACTGACGAAGATAACTGTAAGTGTTATCTAAACGTTTAGATTGTATAATTTAAAATACACCATTAAAAAACCCAAAAAAGATAAGTATTTTATTATGTGTGATAATGGTGAAAGTTCACATTTTCATGTTACTGCTAATAAATTAAAGGATATTGCACTAAATGCAATAATTTATGTCATTTCCTACTAACAAGTAATATTGTTTAACAGACGCATTTAAGTCTGGTTAATCATGTTTCCCGTACTCGACTGTTAATGTTACCATAACAACCAATATGATAAACTTGAAGTAACTGTTGCCAAATTGTCTTTAAAAGAAAATAATTTGCCTGTATATTGACAGAGTCATAGACACAGACACAGACACAGACACAGACACAGACACAGACACAGACACAGACACAGACACAGATACAGACACAGACACAGACACAGACACAGACACATACACCGACACAGACACAGACACAGACACATACACCGACACAGACAGACAGACACAGACACAGATACAGACACAGACACAGACTCAGACACAGACACAGACACAGACACAGACACAAACACAAACACAAACACAGACACAGACAAAGACACAAACATAGACACAGACACCACCACAGAGACAGACACAGACACAGACACAGACACAGACACAGACACAGACACAGACACAGACACAGACACAGACACAGACACAGACACAGACACAGACACAGACACAGACACAGACACAGACACAGACACAGACACAGACACAGACACAGACACAGACACAGACACAGACACAGACACAGACACGGACACAGACACAGATACAGACACAGACACAGACAGACACACAGACGCACACGCGGACACGGACACGGACACGGACACGGACACGGACACAGGCGCATGCACAGACACAGACACAGACACAGACACAGACACAGACACAGACACAGACACAGACACAGATACAGACACAGACACAGACACGGACACGGACACAGACGCAGACACAGGCACAGGCACATGCACAGACACAGACACAGGAGCAGACACAGACTAGGTTTACTTGATAGAAATTTCAATAATAGTTTCGGAATTTTGAAAACATTAATTTGTTCCTTAAACTTATTTGTACGCACAGAATTGTTTAGTGAAGTGAGAGCTATTTGTGCTGGTTCATTTCGTAGTCATCGTTCTAATTCGGATAACTTGTTACGACCGTTTCTATAAACCTCAGCCTTCGGGTTACCCCACAAAAAAACAACCGCAAGGTGTTAGGTCTGGAAATCGTGGAGGCCAATGTACAAGAATCCTTCGACCTATCCAAAGGTTTGTTATTAGGAAAACAGGGATCTACAGGACAGAACTATTTCTTCTTGCAGTAATTGTAGATAATGATCTCTAATAAGGTTCCCATAAATGAAAAAATGTCCGATAATTCGATTACCACAAATCCCTGTTCACAAATTTAGTTTCTGCGGTAGTATTGTATGGTTTTCTATCATCCAATGGGGATTGTCAGAAAACCATTATCAGATATGAAAGTGGGTTACCAGCAAAGTTAGGAAAACCAATAATTTACTTCATTACGAATTCCCACAGTTATGCACGTCTACCAAAAACATCTTATAGCAAAATAGACGTGTAAGGTTGTTGTTTTTATTTTACCAAAGTGTTTCGAATGGAACCTTTACTAACATCGTAATATTAGCTGACGAGTTGAGATATGGGGATTTTCACCGATACACGACGCCGCAGACAACGAGACATCGCCCGACTAAAAAGAAGCCAAAGATGACGTCGATGGACCACCCAACCACACCCACACCAACTGCCAACGCGTACGGGGCTCTAGCTGACACCACGGACCGCCAGGAAGTCCTGGAAACCTCCGTTACCAGGTAATCATTCACCAGAAGGAGAACTGGGTCACCTTCTCTTGAGAATTGGACCGACGAGGGATCGCATCACTCGAACGAAAGGTATTAGCCATGTATACAGGATACAGCCTATACATGCCTATCAGACAACGAGAGAACGTACGTTCAAGGTGGTTCTATGGGTAGTACTTGTAGAAATCTCCTAGAGCGACGTTTACTCAGAGCTACAAGAACGCAATATTAATCCTATTTCTTGTTTCAAGATGGAGTAACAACAACTACCGATCCCGCTTGCCACGTGCCTAACCACCACACTGCATAAAACGGGAGAAATGAGTGATCTCAGCTAAAACTCAATCAAACGCTCCGAAGACCACAGAGCACTCGGATTGCATGGGTGTTTTGGAGGTATCGATAAAATAGTTTAAGTTTAAGTTAGGTTAGTGAAGAAAGAACCGAAATAGGCGCCACAAGCTTTAAAGAAAGAAGGAAAAGAAAATTGATTCTTATTCCTTGAAAGAGGGAGAGAGCCTGTAAAGCTTGAAACAAGGAGTAATAGGAATAGTGATTAAGTGACAATTCCCTCAACAAACGTAAATTAATTTTTTTTTTCTTTAAATTCCTAACCAAGGAGGACATAAGCCAAACGTTATTGTATAGCTATATAAATATACGAATAATAAATGAAATAAATTATGCACAGTATGTATGTTATTCCCAAAACCACAAAAAAATATAAGTTAAAATGAGCTTGACGAGGGCAAGTCGTGAGCTTGTACATACGCCCATAGTAATTTATTATTTATAATTATAATACCAAAAACAACAATACCCCTTCCGGTCGACGCAAGATCATACGTACCTTAGCCTGAAAAGGCCAATCGAATAAAACTATTAAATCCTTACCTTTTTTGGGTTTTTTTTTTAATGGTGTATTTTAAATTATACAATGTGAACGTTTCGATAATACTTACAGTTATCTTCGTCAGTAGTAATATTTGTTAAAAATTGTTAAAGATGTTGTAAACAATTTTGTCAAAGTTGAAAAATTCTTTAACAATTTTTAACAAATATTACTACTGACGAAGATAACTGTAAGTGTTATCGAAACGTTTAGATTGTTTAATTTAAAATACAGCATTAAAAAAAACCCAAAAAGGATAAGTATTTTACTATGTATGATAATGGTGAAAGTTTACATTTTCATAAACTATTAAATCAGTTACTTACAAGAAAGAAAGATTAATTAAGTAATTCAGCTTGCCTTTCGTTTAAGAAAACCGAATACAAACCTCTTTTTGATTAAATTATCTCAATACAATTGAAAAATGTTGTTCAGTCCACTTCATTTATCTCATATTATCTGGTAAGTTGCAGCAAAGCTACTGCGTATGACCACATAAACAGTAGTAGAAAATTAATTATCCCCAAAATGGAGGTTGCACAATTTTAACAAAAATTATTCAAAATGTTGATTGTTGAGTGTGCGTAAAATATTGAAGAATGGGTTAATTAACATATAGCCGTTCTACATGAGAGAAATCGTATTAAAATTACCTGAAATCGGGTATCAAACTGACACCGAACTTGCACTACAGGCAACATGTTTAACAAATACTCGCTGACATAATTAATATAAATTTATTCAATTGTGTTGTAGGTGATCGTAACCTGTTGAAGGCAATTTAGGTACGAGTATTCATGGGTAAAATATTTGTCAAATACTTGCTAACAGAAGTAAGGTAATTGTACTTAATTTCGTTGTAGGCGATCGTAACCGGCTGAAGGCAATTTATACATGGGATAAAAGTAAAGAGCTGACCTGTGTTTGCGAAGGTTTATGCGTTATTCAAGGTAGCCAGGATTTCACCAGCTTCAATATAGGTATATAACCTCAACGATCACGTAACCCCAAGTACGTTAGACAGAGAAGACCGTAGTGTATCAGCAGTACAATCCAAACAATAAGCCAAAGAGATACAGAAAGGGTAATCTTGTTACATCAATAAAGACAAAACCTAATGTAAACATGAACTTTGATGTAATCGTAACCTTAAACTTATATGGAAACTTAAGTGCTAAAACGAATGTAAAGAATTAGAACGGTGTTTATTCAGTGAGAAGGTGTTACCTTTAAGGTCGAATGCGAGCGCTAGTGTAAATGTCTTAACCAATTGGTTACATCTATTTCTTTGAAGAAGTAATATGAAATTCTTTTGTGTTTGAAACCTGAAAGAGAAGTCTTATTACAACGAGGTTAACCAGATCTGATACGGCTTACCGCAAATGTGTGGATGGAGTGAAATATTTCTATTATATCCGCCTTTAATAGCGATTATATCACTTCTATACAACAAACCGATACTATATTGTGAAATTTTTAGAAATTTCAACCATTCCACAGCAATGGCGGTTTTGAAAAGAAAGCCAACGCCTCAAGAAACAATTTTACAACTTGAAAAATATTCCTATCAATCATTGTCACCACAATTGCATTTTATGTGTTGTTAACAGAATAAACCGTTATTTATACTGTGTATTTATTAAGAAATAGCAAAATAACTGATCCCTTTTCAGAGTTAAGTATACCAATCACCAGAACTACGCACCTTTCAGAGATGGCGCTATAGGTATTAATTGAAGTTAATTTTGTTTGTTGTGGATGGTAAATAATCACAGAAAGCTTTAATACGTTAAACTAGCGGAACTAAAAACGAGTAAGCTTTTGAAATACAAACGAGAGAGAAATAATTTTTGTATAATGTAGAAACGTACACGTCATAAAAGAAAATCACACGTGAAGCAGCAATTAGCTACAATAAAGGAATAGTTTTGTATAACGTAGAAAAGTAAGCGTGATGAAAGAAATCATTTAATCCATCATACTCATTAGTACATGCCGTAAATACAGAAATTTTAAATCATTATAGTAACGAAATAGATGTGAGTAAGCTTAAAGCGCATTACTAAATGTTTAAGTGACAGATATTTATTTAAGATAGCTTTTAGAAACAGTAACCAGATAAAATGATACAGTCGATCCTGTATCGATTTTTGCACGTTACACGCTTCTGCTGGTGACGCTCCCAACAGAAGAGGACCTAAGGAAGATCCGGCAGGTGGAGCACGTAGTTCGGGTTCGTATTTTCATGGAACACTTGAGGTGGAAATCCGGCATTGGGCAGTGTCACCGGTGCCAGGCATTCCGTCAGGCACACCGTTGGTGTAGAGCGGCTTCACGCTGTGTCAAGTACGCAGGAAATCACCACTCTAACGAATGCACTAAACCCCGTACCGTCCGGGTTAAGTGCGTGAACTGCGGTGGTGATCTCAACACCGAACCGGCGTTAGTTACGCTAAAGCGACGGTGAGCGGTAGTGAGAAGGCGCAAGTACCGAATGTGGTTAGAGGGTTCGACGCTTCCTCGGAGGCTTAGATTTGAGGACGGCCCTACCTGTCATCCGCAAGGTGGCAGCGGTACTATTGAAGGCGCAAACTGCGACTGGCCTGTGCCGAGTGATCCTCACGCACAGTCAGGAGGTGTGTGCCCTTTTTGGGTAAGCACTCTCCAGCATGGCGATAAGAAGGGATGGCTCGGATAAGTATACCAGTATTGACTTACAATAACTATTTCCTGTCCTAATCCTATCTTCTAGTTGTTCTGTATCGCTTCACGATACAGAAATTCCATCCTACTACTGCACAATAATAACTTCGCTACCCTTGTGCAGGCAATTGTGACGATCAAACTTATACGTTTTTCTTTCTAATTCAGATATCCGAGGGAGCAGCACCGTATACACCAGCCGAGCTCTGTTGAATTGAATTGGAATATAAATGCCTTTTTGTACCCAAAATGTGTATTCGTGGGGGGGGGGGGGGGCAGGCGTGCGTTTGTGCGTGTATATGTGGGTACCTGGGTGTGTCTGTCTTTCTATTATATGATATTTTTTTAATATCTCGGTTTTGTCTAATTTTGGTTAAAATATATTCACAAATAAAGGTATTTTATAAAACGCGCTAAAATATATTTTGTGCATATCTGGAAAACCATTTGGTTTATTAAAAAAATTGTAGAAACCTTTATTGCAGATAATTAGATTTTAGATAAGTTTGGTTAATGCAAGATTTCTGTAGGATGATAAACAAACCCTTAAAAATAAAAAAGTACCTAAAGCACTTTTTATGAATATTTTCTAAAACCATCAACTTTTACCAAGAAGTATAGACAACTATGTTAGAGATTCAATTTTAATGTTTTTCATGCGAAACCTAATAAGCTCTAAAAATGATTGATAAATCTGATGTGCGTATATGAAGCGCTGAATTAATATAGCCATGGTTTTATATTTAACAAGTAACAAAAATCATCATTTGCATTAATGTTTATACAATATTCATTCTTTTTCACAATCAAAAAGTCAAAACGTTGTCAAACGATACTTGTATAATTTTTAAACTGTAGTTTAGTTTATATTTCATTGATTCAACTTAAATTAGAAAAAATAAACAGCTAAAGTAATTGACTTGACATACACATATTCCTTCTAAGTAAATCATTAAGTTGAAAACACTCGTAAACTAAAAAAAATGGAAAAACAAGTAATTTTACAAATTCTCCATTGATTAAAATGAATAAGTAGCCATAGTGTTGATTCAAAACCGTTTCCCAATCTCTATTTTATCGTAAGTAATATTTTAATTATCCGTACACGATTGTGTTACGGAAATAGTGTTAAGGATAAGTTACTGAATAAATACAACAAATGCAAGATATACTTGATTATGTACAATTAAATCAATATTTGCCGTATAAATATAATAGAACTAAAAAGAAGTAGATAACAATAATAAAGCGGTTACACAGCATAATTATATCAATGGAATTTTGCAGATGCAGACGAAGAATTAAGATGCATAATTGAAACAAAAGTTATATTGGTCCAACGAGAATTAATCCTTTAAAATAATACTAGAGCAAAAATAACCGTTTCTATTGATATAATAGATACGAATACTATTAAAAGTTCGCAAACCACGTTTTGCATGCAAATCTCATCGTGTAAGTAGTACGCTTGAACGAATAAGAATGGTAGGCCAACAACGTAACCCATTCCCATCCGTTCAAATTCAGGTGTTTGTGTGATACCTGTTTTGGCGCCAACGGACGATCTCACGTGGACATGGACCAGATTAGTTCTTTGCAAAACCTGTAGCGTCTTCCCTTTTATTGAATAGCGTTCGCGATTATTTATTTGCGAATAAAAAGAGATACACTTTAGGGTTGCAAGCCAGTGTCCGTATGATATAATCGTTTCCATTGTGCAAAAAGCCATATAGTATTAACGAGTAAATTTATTCACGTATGAGATTTGTGACTTTCTAAAGAGGTGAATTACTTATTATAATTTTTTAGAAAAATTTTCTCACCGTGCCAAATATGAGAGTTTGACATATAATATTACTTTATCTGCTTTGTGATATCTATATACCTGGCAGTTATAATAATCCTTTGAACTGGTTTATACAAACCACAATAATGAAATAATTGCAAGCATTTAATTGCCTTATATTTTTTTACCATAAATAATTGTAAACTAGTTTTTTAGAATTTGTTAATGTACAATAGACATATTTCAAAGGCAATGTTGAACGTATTATTTAACACTTTCCCATATCTTACTCGTTACAAATCCCTGATAGTCAATGTTACTGGGGTAGTTTATGACTTATGTATAGTCTGAAATACTAATTACTCTTATCTGTAAATAATCCAATATTTTATTAACAAGTACTGTCCCTCACTCTCTTTTTAATTAACTCTCGATTATTGATTGTGATGATTAAAGAGAATATGTCCGTGCCTTCACGCCATTCCCTTGCGGGGTAGGCAAAACAATCCCTGCTTCTTATTTATTTTTCATTCACAATCTTTCTCCATGCTTTCCTATCTCCGCATACCTCCCTAGCTTCGCCAAGATTCATACATAAAGTTCATTCGTTTAACTTATCCCGATGACGTCATGTATGCATTAAATCACGAAATGACCGTCGTTGTAATTTAAAACAAAAATGTGAGCACTGATACCAACCTTTCCACAGAACAATTTTCCTTTATTTGCTTATACGTTGATTGAGGATACGTACGCTCGCCGGTTGGTTTGTTTCTTCGTTCATTCATTCCTTCTTGAGTTAATATTGTAAAAGATCGGTTCTTTTCAGAACCACATTACTTTCTAGTGTTCATTTAAGGTAAAGATTAATTCGTTTTACAGAAAGAGATAACATTTATGTTTTCATTTGTAGCATACCAACATGCCTCGTAGGTCAATTACCGTAGACGAATTGATCCATAACTTAGTCGAATACTTTAATAAAGAAAAACAGAACAACGGGCCCTTATCACCATTAACAGCAATGTTACGGTAAAAATGGTCACTAGGACAAGGTAAAAGATAAACCTGGTTTTTGCACGGCTAGCTCGGCGTGCGGGTGAGGGTCTATTGGGACAAAGCAGTCTCGTCTCCGTAGCTTACGTTTCTAGCAAAGTCGAAATCGGGAAAATGTCACAATAGGTTCCGGTAGGCGCCAGGATATTCTAAAGAACACACCAGGGTGTTTTAAAATGCGAATAAAACGACGGTACGCAGTGGTCCGAATACCCAACTTACCACACTTACCACGTCGTAACGCTCGTAACTCAGGTTCCACAATATTGCTTCACCTGAAAAGGCTTCAAAAACTGCACCTTATCTGCTCAACTTACCACCGTGCAGCAATATTCAAATTCAATACAAATCTCTAATGTTCCCCTTACGTTAAATTACTCCCTTAAACTAATCAAAATAACACAAACCAACTGACTTCAATTCGGTTACAGCTCTTTTCTAAACTTGTAATTTACGTTACGTTAATTTAATTTGCCCATCAAACAAAACAAAAAAAACATCAACACTCCAACTTTTCTCCAATAAAACGCGACTCTTTACTATTCGAGCAATAAATCATCACCTTATGTCCAGGCTTAATATCAAAATAAATACCAAAATAATAACTAAGTTAAACATCTATTAAATCAAAATAAATAAATAAAACAATTAAAATGTAAACAGGTCAATTTGAACATCAAAGTAGTCGTATCTTCTTAATTTTTACCTCATTGAATTCTGGCCAGTAGCAAAACTATCTTAAACTAAATTGTATTCAAAGAAATTCAATAAATTTGGCTTACTCCAGCACGAAAATCATATATATATATATATATATATATATATATATATATATATATATATACACTGAATAATGAAGGTAAGATTTTATTTACCTCCTTGCATAAAATATTAATGGTATAAAAAAACAAAACACCTTAAATAGCTACTAAATAGACAAAGGAAACTGTCCGAAAACGTTAACAAAATGACACAATAAATTCCAAAAAAAAAAAATTATTTACTTCCAACAGGTTCCTTCGTTAACACACATTACATAAAAACACAATCAAATTTTATTCCTTTAAGTCACAAGATCAACAAACAAAATATAAATTACATTACCTAGGTCACACAGGCGAATAGGCGATAATCCTTGCTCGGATACGACTCGTGCAGTCCACTGTATTACTGCTGGTCGATGACACGAAGCTGCCTCCCCCAGGTCTCTACCACGCATTCAACTTGCTTTTCAACATAATGCCTCGTAACTTATTGAAGCAGCGTAAACTAACTTAAATCACTTTAATAATTTCTTTTAATTCGAGGTTGTTAATGTTCGACAAACAAAATAAAACACTCAACAAATCGTTTTACACAGTTTACGTTAATAGGTTCAATTACGAACAGAACAATCCTAAACGGTATGTGTGTGTGTGGGCGATCGTTCACTGCGTACACTTAAATTTTAGGAAAGGGGTTCTTTAATTATATCTCATTACTAACGAAAATTCAATAGTCCTCAGGTCCGCACTACAATAAACACGAACCAAATTTCTATCATAAACGCACTCGAAGATGCCGTTCTTCTCCACTAAACTAAATTAATGCGCGAGTCCGGTTGAAATGTTACTTCACAAAAAATATCCCAAACTTGGTTATAATCGACTATTCTTTCAAGTCCTCAACACTACTCCCTTAACTTTCACTAGGAGCTCGCACGATGCTATCTCGACTTCAGGCGAAGCAACTGCAATGTTTGCACTTTCCTTCGACACGATACAGAAATGTTATTGCAAAGGTACAACCAATCGCCCACCCATATTACTTACACTGATGAAAACCAACATTCCGACTCTCCAGCTGTTCCTCTACACGAATGCGACAGTACGGCACCAACGCGATAATAACACCTCTTTATACTGAAACTAGGTAACAAAACTAAACGAATTTATCTCAATAAAACTTTACATATGATTCGGGCAATAAACTGAAGATTATACTCAAAATTCCAAAAAAAAACTACACTGACTTTTCTTAATGAAAATTACGTAACTACACAAAAAAAAATATATAGAATCTAACTAAGTGAATAAAATTACACACAAAATTACCCAATGCGTATACAGGGTGTTCAAAATACCCTGACAGCAAGGGTTAGTGATGCTATGAAAATTGACACGAAAACTATTTCTAATGCTTTACGACGACATCAAAATCAAGAAGAAAACAAGGAAAATGGATATACCTGACGCTGGCAAAACATAAGGGGGAGTTCTCCGATTACCAGAGAACTAGACTTACCCCACACTACAGCAAACCTCCGCATCTGTACGGCATACCAAAGATCCACAAGGAAGGAATTCCTCTGAGACCAATTGTGAGCTCGAGAAATTCACCTTGTCACCCATTAGCACACTATCTGCTAGGTATCATCACGCCCTTATCGGGAAACACCGAATCTATGGTCAAGAATACGCAGCACTTCGTGGAAACCATCAGAAACTTCCAACCAAACCACGAAGAAATACTGGTAAGCTTCGACATTGTGAGTCTATTCACAAATGTGCCTACCGATAAGGCACTAACTATCATAAAGGACAAGCTGGAAAAGGATGAAACGTTAAACGAACGCACGCAACTCTCGGTAAACACAATAATGGAACTTCTGACAATATGCATTAGAACTACATATTTCCAGATAGAAGACAAATTCTACCTACAAGAATTTGGGATGGCGATGGGTTCCCCACTATCACCCATAGTGAGCAATATATATATGGAAGACTTTGAAGACCAAGCGATGTCCGAATTCACAGAGAAACCAAGGATATGGCTTAGATACGTGGACGATACCTTCGTAATTTGGCAACACGGCAAGCATAAGCTAGATGAATTCCTAGATCATCTAAATAGCCGCGCACCCACCATCAAATTCACAATGGAATTGGAGTCGGAACAAAAACTGCCATTCCTGGATGTACTTGTACACAGGAATGGCTTCACGACAAGTGTATACAGGAAACCTACCCACACGGGGAGGTACCTACACTACAACTCCAATCACCACAAAAACGTGAAGTTAGGCGTGGCAAAATGCTTGTACGATAGAACAAAAACAATACGCTCAAAACAAGAGGACCTGAACAAAGAAAACGAAAATATCGTTAAAACACTGAAAGAAAATGGCTACCCCGAACTAACACCTAACCTAAACAGGGAAAGGGTAACCGAAAAAGAAGAACCTAAATATACAGCGATAATACCATATATACAAGGTACCTCAGACAAAATACGAAGGATAGGCAGCAAATACAAGATACGCACTGCCTTCAAATCGACCAGAACGCTCAGGGGAATACTAACCAAAACCAAACCATACAATGAAGATCAGAACTCCAAGAACTGTGTATACAACCTACCATGCGAATGCGGCAGAGCATACATAGGAGAGAGCAGTAGACCACTCAAAGTGAGAACTCAGGAACACAAGAACAACGTCCGCAAAGGCGAAACAGAAAGATCAAGAATCGCTGAACATTTTTGGAACGAAGACCACCGCATCCAATGGGATAACATACAGATAGTGGCAAAGGACGAGAATACAACTCGTCGAAAACTCAAAGAAGCCACATTCATCGCACTAGCAGAAAATCCAATAAGCCAAGCTAGTGTAGAAATGAATTCCATATGGATTCCAATAATGCGCGAAGAGCTTAAGCGCAATACACCTGCGCAAGAGGTTACGGCGCAACATGCGCAATAAACTTCTGCGCAGCCACGAAACAGTAATTAATATATATATATATATATATATATATATATATATAACAAATATATATTGGATTACTCAGTGGCTCAGCGGTAAAGGTGTCAGACTAGTAAGTGAAAGGTACCAAGTTCGAATCTGAGAGTAGTCAAGTGCTTGAGAAAAATTAGATATAACATATGAATTCGACTGTGCGAAAACAGTCCTTCTCAGGACTAAGCCTGATGACGCAAGCAGTCCGCTTCCGAAACGTCGCGCTCTAAAAGCATAAACTGTGGAAATAGGTCAATCAACTCCACTAATAGGAAACCACAGTTACAAAACACTTATAATACAGAAAAAGGAAAATGAACCTCAACGAAAAAGTCTAAAAACAAAAGACATGGATCAACGACAAAAAAGTGAAATCCGTACTACAATTTACAACATGTATATTAACCATGAACGTGTTACATTAGATACGCTCTTAACAAAAATTAAAGAAAGAGGTATCGTTGAGTGTAAAAGGACTAGCCTCTATCACGTTTTGTTGGATATTGGATTTCATTGCAAGCAAACTAACAATAGAAAAGCTCTTTGCGAAAAAACTTCAATAGCATCGATGAGGTTAAAATGTTTGAGAAGTTACATCACTTATATGAAACAAGATATCTACAAGCAGTTCGTTTATCTCGACGAAACATGGATATTTGCAAAAGGAAGCAACAAAAGAATATGGCAAGATTCCAGTTCAAAATGCTTTAAGAATCTTGATGGGGAAGGCAAACGTTATATAGTTCTACATGCTGGAACAGAAGATGGCTTTGTGGAAGGAGCAGAACTTATATTCCACAAATAAAAGCAGCGATAATCACGATTGAATTCGGAAAACTTTGTTAAATGGTTAACAAATCAACTTTTGCCAAACTTAACAAAGCCATCTATAATCATTATGGATAACGCTCCGTACCATTCACAAATTGTCAATCGCCAACCAAATTGGAAAAAAGAAGAAATTACAGAGTGGCTTAGGGGAAAAAATTACTCATGAAAAAGAAGCATTTAAAACGGAATTACTACATATAGCAAAGCTACATAAGGAAGAGAAACAATATTTGGTCGATAATATTATTAGAGAACATGGACACGAAATTTTACGCTTGCCTCCTTACCACTGTAAATTTAACCCAATAGAAATGGTATGGGGAATAAGCAAAACTTATTATGATAAACACATTGGAAGAGATGGTTATGGGGATGATAATGTCAAACAGATGTGGAAAGAAGCGTTAGAAACAGTTTCATCTTCAGTTTGGTTAAAAACGATTAAACATGCAGAAGCTGAAATTCTAAAGTCTTTGGAACAAGAAAAAGTTTATGATGTCCAAGTAAATCCAATTATTATAAATCCAAACGATAACACAGAAGTAGTACTGAGACACTTGCGCCGCCATCTTGGATTTTGACGTCACAGGACCGCCCACGTGGGAGACCGGTTTTTCCACCCTTATTTTTACTCGCTTACGTGTAGGACGTGTTTTTTCACCCCTATTTTTGCACATCCACGTGTGAGACCACATTTTCAACCCTAATTTTTTACACACCCTCGTGTGAGACCGGATTTTCCACCCTTATTTTTACACGCTTACGTATAGGACGTGTATTTTCACCCCTATTTTTACACACCCACGTGTGAGACCGGATTTTCCACCCTTATTTTCACACGCTTACGTGTAGGGCGTATTTTCACCTATTTTTTGCACATCCACGTGTGAGACCGCATCCTTTCTTTTCGAGGTCCACCTAATTTTTACACACGTGTGAGACCGTATTACCTTATTTTTATGATTTCTTTAGGGATTAAACCTTATGGTTGTATTAAGGACCTTTTGACAGCTAGGACTTTTGCTAACGCGAGGACAGGGGTGGGGGCTGGTCTTGGCTTAGAACTGTATTTAGGGTTGGAGCTTAAGGCTGGTCTAGGGATAAGTCTTAGAGTTTAGTCTTGGAGCTTAGGGCTGGTCTAGGGGTAGGGTTGTTTTTCTGGTAATTATCTTCAGCCTTAATTAAGGTCCTTTTGGTTGTAACCCTGGAGGCTGAGCAGACACATACGCATACAATAAATGCATAATTAATAAGATATTATTATTATCGGTCCTATTGTTTTAAAAACGGTCGTATGCTACCGGAGAAAACGTTTCTAATAAGGAGATGAGATAGCAGTTGTATTAGGATTAATCATACGTAGGGGAATTTGAATGACAGTAAAATTTAATTATAGAACACTTATTTTTAGAGTAAATTGCATAATTATCCTCAGTGAACTATAAAAAATTACTGACATTCCTAATGAAACAACTTTTTATTAAGTTAATTAATTACATTAACAGTTTGTGTTTTCTAAAACTCATATTAAAAACATAGTTTACCTGCATTGAAATAATATCCATCCGTCCGCTAAGAATGTTGTACACCTTAATATTTTTTAAAGAAACTTAATGCTTGTGTTTTATAACTGTAATTAAAAATCTGTAAATGAATAAAGGGTTAACACCACACTTACCAGCTCTGTACTTAAACAACGTTTTAAGGCACTGATTTACGAGTGATAGTTACTGTTTTTATGCTGCATGTCAAACTAAAGAACAACTTTCTAGGTTGTGTAAAAACCACCTATAATTAGAGTGTAAAATATACAACCTTATCATCTTTATCGCACTTGCTGCAACATACATTTACCTTTCTCTTAAAATAAATCGGTTTGAAAAATATTCATATACGGATACACAAAATTGTTTTATAAAAAACCATATTAAGTGTTTGGAATGTTTAAAATTCCATAACAATATGTAGTAAGAAATCACTGTTCACGTTTACTTTTAACTAATTACCGTGTAATTATATAACACTATTTAATTTAATAGTCTAAAAACCAATATAAATGGTTAATATAATTTCTAAAAAATATTATTAGAGTTGATATGCCGTTTTATTTCAAGTAATTGTTTTCAATATATATAAAATGTGTAAGTGGACCTGTATTATTTGTTGTAATATGCGTTATTACACTTTCTTTTTAATTACCGGTTGTAACCTTCTACTTACATAAATTCAACTTATACATGAATTAATAACGACCTCCACTAGTTTATAACACAATCGCTATGTAGTGTGTTTTTATTTACACCGTACTTCTATAAACTATTAACGCTCCATTTTAATAGGGTGATCAACTATCTGAAAAAGGTTTACTGTTAAAGTATACGATGAAGATCGTTTAAAGCAAACCTTGTATTATTCTTATATACGAATGATATTTCAAAAATACTAGTATAATTAACATGAAGGTTTATAAATCTACATCCAGACAAGGAAACAGTTTTAAACACAAAGAATTTATCTGTAAGGGGCAGACAATGCTATTACATAAGACGTTTTTACAAAAACGTGGTTATTCCACATTGAGAAAATTGTTAGTCATGAGAAACAAGCTGGTCTTGAAGTTAGCTAGTCATAGGTTTTGAAGTTTACCTTGAAGTTAGCCTTGCGAGCAACTTTTATAAAAAATGTACACCTGAGTTTAAGTTGACGTATATTGGTTTATGAATATTTTTTATTATTATAAGAAAAAATGTTATTAAAAAATGTTTTCTATTAATTACCCTTTGTAGACTATATGCTTTATCTATACACGAAATTTTATTTCACAACAGCATACTCATTCTACCTTGAGAAAATTGTTAACCTAGAGAAACAAGTAGGTTTGAAACTCAAACAACCCCCTGTTACCACTCTCGTCAATGTAGATAGAGGTCCAATGCTGGTCTGGTTTGTTTGCAGGATCCGTGTTTACGATAATCGCACGGTCGAGGTGCGTGTCTGGGTAGTTGATTAGAAGCACAAGTCGAAACACATTCTTCTTGTGGCTGGGGGTCGATTTCAAGCATCTCAACACTTCTGCCGCATGCATCTTTGTGGATTTTTTATCAGATGGGATTAATAGCAACGTCAACTAAACGTTTTAAAAAATTTCTAATCTGAAAATAAGAGTGACGTAATCTAATTTTATTTGAAATTTCATGGAGAGTATCATCATCATCGAGATTTTGAGATACTACCATCTCATCGTCTTCACCTTGAACGATTATATTGTAACCTATAAAGCAAGCTAATAACCCTAATAGTTTATCAGACATTATTACATGGGACATGAGGTTAGTCCTAAATTAAATGGTTTCAACGCTGCTCTGGGAATGCTGTACACACTTAAAACCTTTAAGTCTGCTCGCCGAAGTTGTACCGTATTCACTTTCTAATACATAAACAGAATCTTCAATACTGTGATACGTGTAGCAGCAAAACACATTAGCTAGTTAGTTTCACCTCTATATTACTTTACACGCAAGCCTGATCTTATCATAAATAAATACATCTGTCAAAAAAAAAAGCTAATTAAACATAACTCCACGGCCAGGGTATAGCAAGCAACGCTTCCAATTATAGTTCTTAGTCAACACAATAGGGCCTACAACTACATACAATCGACTAGCACTGCTTTAGCACGAGGATCAAACGAAAAAACACGTACGCACGCACCCACGTAAGCTCGTACGTACGCACGCACGCACGCTCGCACGTACGCACGAACGTACGCACGTACGCACGCTCACACGTACGAGCGTTCGCACGCCCGTACGTACGCCCGCACGCAGGCACGTATGCGCGCGCACACACACACACACACACACACATACACATACACACACACGAGAGAGCGAAAACACGCTAAAGCGAAAAACTTGTAAACTTGCAAACATGAATCAAGACGGTTAAGCACCGCTAGGAAAAAAACAGGTTTATTAGCAAAACCGAAGGAAAGCTTAACGTTTTGAAAATATATCATTATTATTATTATAAACAACAATACATCATTATTATTTAATAACATGCTTTATCGGTTTTCTTCTTCTTCTTGAACAGTGAGTCGTCCTCATCATCATCATCATGATTTTGAGATTTGCCCTACCCCCCTACCTTATCGCTCTTCTTTCTCTTCTGTGAACCATCATCTTGGATGTGAGATACACCCAGCTCAACCACGTCATCGCTTTCATCATTATCTTGAACGGTTATGTTGTAATAGTTTATTAACAAGTCAGTAAAATCTCTAATGTCCGCTGAGGTTGGCTCATAAACAGGAGAATACATTATAGTAATGCTCACTCGATGACAGTTACACTTTAAAGAGCGAAACACACTAGAAACGAGAACGCAGCTAGCCTTGGGTCTTGTGCACAAGCGTACTTCCTTGTCTGGATGTAGATTTATAAACCTTCATGTTAATTATACTAGTATTTTTGAAATATCATTCGTATATAAGAATAATACAAGGTTTGCTTTAAACGATCTTCATCGTATACTTTAACAGTAAACCTTTTTCAGATAGTTGATCACCCTATTAAAATGGAGCGTTAATAGTTTATAGAAGTACGGGTGTAAATAAAAAACACACTACATAGCGATTGTGTTATAAACTAGTGGAGGTCGTTATTAATTCGTGTATAAGTTGAATTTATGTAAGTAGAAGGTTACAACCGGTAATTAAAAAGAAAGTGTAATAACGCATATTACAACAAATAATACACGTCCACTTACACATTTTATATATATTGAAAACAATTACTTGAAATAAAACGGCATATTTTAGACTATTAAATTAAAAAGTGTTATATAATTACACGGTAATTAGTTAAAAGTAAACGTGAACAGTGATTTCTTACTACATATTGTTATGGAATTTTAAACATTCCAAACACTTAATATGGTTTTTATAAAACAATTTTTTGTATCCGTATATGAATATTTTTCAAACCGATTTATTTTAAGAGAAAGGTAAATGTATGTTGCAGCAAGTGCGATAAAGATGATAAGGTTGTATATTTTACACTCTAATTATAGGTGGTTTTTACACAACCTAGAAAGTTGTTCTTTAGTTTGACATGCAGCATAAAAACAGTAACTATCACTCGTAAATCAGTGCCTTAAAACGTTGTTTAAGTACAGAGCTGGTAAGTGTGGTGTTAACCCTTTATTCATTTACAGATTTTTAATTACAGTTATAAAACACAAGCATTAAGTTTCTTTAAAAAATATTAAGGCGTACAACATTCATAGCGGACGGATGGATATTATTTCAATGCAGGTAAACTATGTTTTTAATATGCGTTTTAGAAAACACAAACTGTTAATGTAATTAATTAACTTAATAAAAATTGTTTCATTAGGAATGTCAGTAATTTTTTATAGTTCACTGAGGATAATTATGCAATTTACAATAAAAATAAGTGTTCTATAATTAAATTTTACTGTCATTCAAATTCTACGTATGATTAATCTAATACAACTGCTATCTCATCTCCTTATTAGAAACGTTTTCTCCAGTAGCATACGACCGTTTTTAAAACAATAGGACCGATAATAATAATATCTTATTAATTATGCATTTATTGTATGCGTATGTGTCTGCTCAGCCTCCAGGGTTACAACCAAAAGGACCTTAATTAAGGCTGAAGATAATTACCAGAAAACAACCCTACCCTAGACCAGCCCTAAGCTCCAAGACTAAACTCTAAGACTTATCCTAGACCAGCCTTAGCTCCAACCCTAAATACAGTTCTAAGCCAAGACCAGCCCCATGTCCTCGCGTTAGCAAAAGTCCTAGCTGTCAAAAGGTCCTTAATACAACCATAAGGTTTAATCCCTAAAGAAATCATAAAAATAAGGTAATACGGTCTCACACGTGGGTGTGTAAAAATTAGGGTGGACCCTCGAAAAGAAAGGATGCGGTCTCACACGTGGATGTGCAAAAAAATAGGGGTGAAAAAATACGCCCTACACGTAAGCGTGTGAAAATAAGGGTGGAAAATCCGGTCTCACACGTGGGTGTGTAAAAATAGGGGTGAAAATACACGTCCTATACGTAAGCGTGTAAAAATAAGGGTGGAAAATCCGGTCTCACACGAGGGTGTGTAAAAAATTAGGGTTGAAAATGTGGTCTCACACGTGGATGTGCAAAAATAGGGGTGAAAAAACACGTCCTACACGTAAGCGAGTAAAAATAAGGGTGGAAAAACCGGTCTCCCACGTGGGCGGTCTTGTGACGTCAAAATCCAAGATGGCGGCGCAAGTGTCTCAGTACTACTCACAGATACAGAAGATGAAATGTAGTGAACATTTAATTTCTTGTTTTTAATTGAATTCTTAACGCAAACAGTTTTCTCCAAAAACTTAATAATCTATAATAATTATAATAATAACATATAATGTATGTTATTGTACATTAACATTATAATTTATAACAATAAATTATTTTCAACACGGTCATGTTTAAATGTGAATGGACAAATTTACGTTTTATTACATTATTGGTTATATTGTGTTTGAAACGATACTTTGAATAAGTTTAAAAAAGTACTATAATTCAATTACATTAAATACACCAATAATTTTGAATTGCTGTATAATAATCTTCTACACAAACAAGTGTATAAACACCGATAATTGAAATTATCATTCCGTATTTTGCAATTCGAATATTTTCTCAAAGCATAATGATTAGTAGCATTCCTAAAAATTCAATCTTTATGAATAAATCAAATAAATAACCATTAACTCACAAATGTATTGCCACTTTTATGTAGAAAAGTATTGGAACAATTACTTCCTTTCTTTGGAAGAGTTCATTGGTCTTAACCTACAAATACCTATTTACAAAATTTTTGCAACATTTTAGAATATATAATAACTTACCAAAATTCATCTGCTACGTTTTAAGTTTTATTGAAAATAATATACTTTTATGTGCGTACATCTACGATACGTAAATAAAACTTTTGTCTTTTATTTGCAAACATTATGACATTTATACTTATGTGAAGTAGTTAAGATAAAGTTGGTAATGTTGGTATCAAAACTGTTCGTATAAAGAAAACTTAATTTGTTGTTAACATTATCCTTGTTAGTTACTTGAGTTAATAAGAGCCATACAAAACGACACTCTTGGAATAATACGTTAGCTAATAGTGTACATTGTATTCAATATGTAGAAAAGGATAGTCATACACAAGTGCGCGTTTGATTCATCGATCAATCGGGATAATATATTTGTTTCGTTAATCTTGCGTTGTTCATTCTCTCAATGTAACCGAACCAACGTAATGTACAACTTTTATTTCTATCCATCGTCGTCTTTTCCTCACCACACTCCGTCATTATGCATTCATTTTTTATCTTGTCCCTTCTCGTTTTACCACATGCGGTTCTCAGGAATCTCATTCCCACGGCATTTATTTTTGTTTCGTGCTTTTTTTGACATACCCATGTCTCATTTCCATATGGTACTGACGGGACGAATACGCCATTATAGATTGGTCGTTTCGCAGCTAGGCTCATGCTTTCATTTCTCATTATCGTCCACATACTTCCAATCACTTTGCTTCGTCCAAACTCGTTCTCAATTGTACCATCTGCAGTAAACATTCTACCGAGATATACTAGCTCGTCCACTTGCTCCACAATTTTATCTTGCAGAGTAAATACTCTACTCTCCTTTCCACCTTCCCGATTGAACACCACAATCTTAGTTTTGTTCACGTTTACCTTTAGGTCCATGCTCTCACAGATTGTATCAGACTTCCTCAGAGCGGTTTGCAGCTCATCCGCACTGTCACTTAATAAGACTGTGTCATCTGCATACACCAGAAGTCGTACATTTACGTCACCAACCATTACACCATTTGTATCGGTACATGCTTGTCTAAGATATTTATCCATGTATGCATTGAACAACCTCGGTGACATCACACAGCCTTGTCGCACTCCTTGCTCAATATTAAAGTATTCACTCACACCTCCCCTTACCCTAACACATGCCCGACTACCGTTGTATACTGCCCTTATTCCATTTATTAGACCTTTATTTACGCCATATTCCGTTAATATTTCCCACAGCTTCTCCCTATTCACTCTGTCATATGCTTTCTCCAGATCTACAAACGCGCAGTACAACTTCCTTTTTACCTTTAAACACTTTTCGATCACCTGCTGGAGAGCAACCATCTGATCGACACATCCTCTCCCTGGCATGAAGCCACCTTGCACATCCCACATCTTAGTTTGTGTAGTTTCTTGTACTCTATCAATCAGTATTCTTCCAAATACTTTACCTGGCACGCTGAGCAAGCTTATTCCTCTGCAGTTCTTACAATCACTCTTGTTCCCCTTACCCTTATACAATGGTACAATGATCGCGCTCTTCCAATCCCTCGGAACTTTTCCACACATAAGGCATACATTGAATAATTCACACAATCTTCGTATAAGCTTTGCACCACCATACTTGAGCATTTCACCAGTGATTTCATCTACGCCTGCTCCCTTGCCGTTTTTCAACCTTCCTACTGTTTTCTCTACCTCATTTATTCCAATATCCTTCTCAGTTTCATTCATCATTTTTTCTATATTCTCCTTATTTAACCCTTCAAGTCTTACTTTCTTCACTACTGTACAGCTTTCCGAAATATTCTTGCCAGCATTTCCTCACTTCACAATCGTCCCATACTATTTCGTTTCAAGTATCCATCACTCCTGCAGCGTTCTGTTTTGGGCCACGTTTTGTATTTTTGACCCATCTCTTATCTCTTACTTATTATCACTGCCTCCTTCGCTTCTTTGTCTCTTAATATGTACACCTCATACAATCGCTTCTTCACAGTCTCATTTTTTGCAGCAATCATTGCCATGTACGCATCTTTTTTCTTACATACTGTCTTTTGTACAGACTCATTCCACCAAGCACATTTTTTCTGTCTACCTACAATCACTTTTCCACATATTCGCACGGCACAATTGACAACAGAGTTTTTCAAGCTTATCCATGCACTTTCAACATCAGTGTCTTTTATTTGTTCGTTCCACACAGTTTCATTCACATGCAACTCTTTACTCACAGCATGTGCGTATTTCATTCTCGCACCATTATCCACTAGTTTGTCAACCCTAATTCTGGACGTTCGCACTACGTTTGTTTTCCTTCTCCAGACCCACTTTTGCCCTGAACACACTCTCGATACAACCAAAAAGTGGTCCGATCCACACTCCGATCCGCGAATTATTTTTGTGTCTTTCACCAGGTTTCTAAGCCGTTCATTATACACTATCAAGTCTATCATACTTTTAGATTCACCTTTTTGCCATGTATACATATGCACATTTTTATGTTTAAACCACGTATTGAATACAAACAGGCTTCTCTCCACACAAATGTTCAGCAGGTGTTCACCGTTCTCATTGACTCTTTGGTCTCCGAACTTTCTTAGAACGCGTTCACTATGTTCTCTCTGTACACCCACCCATTCGTTCATGTCCCCCACTATAATCATTCTTTCGTTTGGATTACATACGTTCAACACGTTCTCTACTGCATTCCAGAAGTTCTCATGCTCCTGGTCTCTTTCTCCATTCACCGGTGCATAGCATGCAATAAGAAAAATTCTTCGAAACTCCACTTTCATTCTAACCCATATTACCCGGGGAGATACCAATTCGTACTGTTTAACAAATCTTTTCGCTCTTTCACTTATGATCATCCCAACTCCTTTTGCGCCGTGCACTTCCGTCTCAACTCCTGACCATAATGCCAGGCCGCCATCCTCCATCTCCACAGCATCCTTTCCTTTGCGCTTTGTCTCCGATACACACAGAATATCAAGTTGTTTTTCGTACATTACATTCGCAATTTCAAATTCTTTACCATGCATACCTCTAACATTCCACGTACCGACTCGCCATTCATTCCTTGCACAGTCGTCAGCAACGGGGCCTGTCTGTTTCAACCTTGACCGCCCCTTGTAGCCAGGTCGAGCCGAGGAAATTGAATTGTTTTCTTGAGTAATACCATAGCGAGCAGACCGGTTACTGGCCAAATCGTGCCCCGGACGATTTAGCATTCCCTACTAACGGTATCGTCCTACTACCGGACAGTTATGTGTGTACTGTCACGACATAATATATAGTATAAATAATAGATCGTATACTTACTGTATGAATCTCAAAATGTACATATATACATTTACATTTTTCGTAGAAGTAATATAAGATGTAAGATAAACATGAACATACCTACCTCCACTATGAACAGTTTTCAATACTTCGTTAGTGTCATTCAGATTTGAAGTTGGAAATTAATAAATGATACTAGGCAAAAAATGAACTGTTTAATAAGATAGATGCAGTAGTGTATATTAAAACTTAAAGCAGCGAAGGTGCCTAATCATCAATTAGGCATATGCAGAAAGATGCAGTCTGTAGTTATACATCATCAATTTTAGACGCATGATTGTTGTAAAGTATCAAGCTGGTAAACAATGCAACTGAGTCCTGACGTAGCCAGGCTTCTAACTACACTCCTCTTCCTTTCCTTACTTTCTTTTTCACTACGAATGTATTATATACGATAATCTGTAAATTGCAAACAAACTCGTAATTCGTAACTGGCGCATTGCACCTTAAAAGCGGCTACCTTCACAGCCGTCAACTTTTGCATAAGTCAATTTGTTGTTATTATGAGCTGTTTTCGCATTTAAAATTATATCGACGAGGCTAACTTTATATCCTGATATACACGGTGTCCAGAAAATAGTGGAAAAATCACACGTGGCGATCTTCCTTGTACTATTTCGAGTAAAAAATTCTAATACAAAAATGCTCTAAACTACTTCATTGAGCCACACAAGGTCACCAAAGTTGGATATTTTGGGTCACAAATATACATATTTTATTTCAATTTTATTTCTTTTGGCAATTACGTTTAACATTTTAAGACTTTTGCAAAGTGCTATTTCATTGAATTCTCATTGCACTCCAGTAATTAACTTTTCAAACATTTATAAAAGTGTTCCTATTTGCCTATGGCAGCTTTGATGTGAGGATATCGCCGTACCATAATCTGGCTACTTCTTTCTTCTCTAAAGTGTTTTTAGTTAGAAATGTAATGCTCAGTATCTTTAATGTTCATGTTTATTTATCATAAGCTCTACATCTTATATACTAAGCGATGAAGTTGTACACGAAGTTATAAGTGTTTCCGTGACAAGGTATATTTCAATTCCTAGAATAATATGTTTAGATTTTTAGAGATAAATTGCACGAAATTCAATTAATTCTACCTCTCAATTAATAATAATACCTCTACGCTTCTTCTTCTTCAGTCACCAGGCGATTATGGTTTATTTGAAATTCCACACTACAAATAACTACTAAATTATTCATTATAGCTTTAGGAAATCTAAACTTAATTAACCCCTAAGACACAATCTCTTCTTGTTGTGTAATTAATAAAACTAATTTAAGTATAATAACATGTACCTTTTTTCTTTTTTAAATATAATAATAATCGTTGTTACACTACAATTTTGTATCAGCCAGCTCCAACAAACCTATAATTTGCTTGGTCAATCTTTTTATACACGCAAATGACATTCGATTTATTATAATAGGTTTTTCGTTTTTCATCTTGTGATAAACTGAAAAATTGATTATAACTCTTTCTCATAAGTTACATAATAAAAATCTTCCACTTTTCTATCGTATAGCTTACTTATTGAAATTTGATAAAATTATTGGTTATTTTTTTATTTGGATAATAAAAAGAACAATTAATGATCCTGCCTCAAGCGTCTATAATTATCCCGCATTTCTTGAATCTTGCTAGTTATAAATCTTGAAATTCTTATTCAGGCAGGTCAGTGATTGTTGTGGTTGCGTGTCGATTGTTATCTAGGAAAATAAATTCATCAAACGAATTTTAGAGTATCTCATCTTTGCTTTGAACACCTTATACAGTAAATTCGTGTATTTTATATTCTTTTTTGTATCTAGATTTGTAAAATATTATTGCAAAATTTATATCTCACTCCCTCTTCACCTTAATCTAAGTTGTGTTGCTTGTAAATGACCAGCATGCAGTCTGCGCAGTAAATTTCGTATTACCTAGCCAGGGTAAACTTTTATACATTAATATTTATATAAAAAGCACCTACATAACTGTAGCAAGTGCGTGAAGCTAGCACGCCTAATGAAAGCACTAACAACATAATTTGTGGGTATCATTAGTGCTTCCTAATTCGTTGTAACTTGCAGTAAGGAAGTGTCAAATGCTATTACGGCTATCTTGGAAACAGTTGGTCGCCATAGCTACAAAGTAGCAAACGATTGAAAAATCTAGAACACTACAACTGTGGCAAGACCTGTAAAAATTTGATGGATGGCATATTTGGACATGCTTTGCCCAACTAAAATATTTTCGACAATACGGTGTTGCCACTTCTATTAGAAAGTAGTAGCAACTTTGATATTTACGGAACACCCTGTATATAATATTATTTTTAGGATCTTCATTAATTTCTTGACAACTTCTCTTAATATTTCCCTATACTTATCTGTAACCGTTTTTGAAATAAAAATTAATTTGAATTTTTTTGTCCGAAAACAAGATATTTAAAGATACTGATAGCATTGATTGTACACATGTGTACAATCAGTGCTGATAGCTTCGAGCTCAGTGACACAATGATATCAAACTTTGGTCTAGAGTAAGGTAATACCTAGAGGCCTCCCACTCTTTAGCTGAATCCCAATTATTTCAATACAGGGTGGTTCAAAAATGTAGTTATCTTGTTTGTTTGAAAAAGTGACTAAATATGCATTATTTTAAGTGGACAGCTGCTCAAATTGGCCTTTTATGTATGTATATCATACCTATACCTAAGTGATCGGGTTTCCGACTTATGAACATTTATTTGAGAAAATGCACTTTGAGAATGATATTCCCATTCACTTTTTAGTAAGAAGGCCACTATTACTATTTGACATTAACGTTGTGTGGTTATCGTAATAGTATTAACATTTTCATCCATTCAGAAGATGAAAGAGATCTAAGACCTCTTTTAAATAATTATGTGGAATATTATAAAATGTGCTCGAAACGCTGGCCGTTTATTACAAGCACTTCAAAATGCGGATGTTGACTGCTTTTGTTGTGGCAGATCTTATTTTATACAGAGCCAATTTATCAAATGCTTGGGTGATTCTTTGTAACAACTCGTCTCTCGAATGCACAGGGTGGCCAACTAAGAATGCGAGGTACTGTATCTGGGAAACTATCCATCGTAAAGGCTTGCGCAAAAAAAAGTTATTACTAAAACAGCCAATAAAAAAACCTGGAAAATATTTTCATATTTCTGAAATGGCCGCTAGGGAGCGTAACTGCAATCTTGAATCTAAAAAAGTGATGTTTCTGTCTTTTTTTGATTGGCACTTTTTGACGTATGTCTAAAAATAAAGTGGTAGGGGATATTCAAAGGTTTCCTTAAATAATCCCCTGTATCTTCGAAACGGCTAAGCCGATTTTAACAAACGGTTAATTTTCGCAAAAAAATTAAATGCATTGGTATCTCGATATCTTGTTCCTAACCTAAAATATCGGCCAAAGAAAACTTTATACGAAAATCCCTTAAATTTTTATATTTTTTTAACTATATTTTTCTGGAATTGTTTCTATTATGTAAGTTGTGGCTGTAAAAAGGACCGATTTAAAGGAGGAAGGTTTTTAATGCCCACGTAAATACTCGAAATGCTGACCATCGCGCTCTATGCATTGCTGAAGCCTCTCATAACTAGACAAAACTGCAGCTTCAGTTTCGGCTCTCAGTATGTTACGTATTGCGTTACGAATCCGGTTTTTCATATCTTCTCAAGTAGTAGGTATATATATATATATATATATATATATATATATATATATATATATATATATATATATATATATATTGCTCACTATGGGTGATAGTGGGGAACCCATCGCCATCCAAAACTCTTGTTGGTAGAATTTGTCTTCTACCTGGAAATATGTAGTTCTAATGCATATTGTCAGAAGTTCCATTATTGTGTTCACCGAGAGTTGCGAGCGTTCGTCTAACGTTTCAGCCTTTTCCAGCTTGTCTCTTATGATAGTTAGTGCCTTATCGGTAGGCACATTTGTGAATAGACTCACAATGTCGAAGCTTACCAGTATTTCTTTGTGGTTTGGTTGGAAGTTTCTTATGGTTTCCACGAAGCGTTGCGTATTCTTGACCATAGGCTCGGAAGTAGAAAGTAATTATCTCGCTTCAAAGTAATCAATCGAAAGATGTTTATGAAATCAGTACATAGGTTTGTAATAAAACCCGCGTGTGTAACGTTTGTGAAATTTTAAATAATAAAAAGTAATTATAAGTTAATGAAATAATACATTTTCCAACAATACAAACCTTACACCACTTATAGTTGTGCCTTAGACTCAGTCGGTTGATTAATAGGGTGGGTTCAATAAAATGATTTGCTTAATTACCACTTACCATCAATAATAAAGAATGTAAAAATTAATGAAGTTATCTCGGGCGCCAAATTGTTTTTTTTTAAATATCGGAACAATTAAACCGAATTTGCAAAAATGTAAAAAATAACAATATACAGACAATGTTTATTGAATACCAAATGTAATGATGAAATAATGAAGGTCTTAAAATTATGCTTAAAGTACTAAATAATTGCTACATAAATACCTTAGAAATTTTTATACACAAACTTTTCTTTCTGTTTTCTTTTGACAACCTCTGTTATCTAAATAAGATTACGGAGAGGTTAACAAGATGAAGTCATTCTTACGTCATCATTGTGCAATCTTGACATAATGTTATCAACCGCACCCCAAACTGAAATTATCATTATAAAATCCGTATAAATTTCTTCTTAAAACTTTTCAATCCACTTCTTATAGCATTATTTGGAAGTTTTCCATTCAAAAAATTGCAATCATAAAACGAAAAATGTACGCAACAATGAAATCAAATGCGTACTTAAGAGGTAATTACGTTGTAAATTGAAATGATAAACGTGTAATGAAAGTAAAAATGGTATAAAAAATACGTAAAGAAAACGCCTAAAAAGAACAAATGCTTTAATTTTATGTAAATGTATTAAAAATATCTCTTACCACCAAATTGATGGCGCTTTCACATAAATTTAGATAAAATCAAAAAGAAGCAGCTTCTTGCTTCGACATTAAACAGGAAGTGAAAATGGAGGCTTTCGAAGTAGATGAAGTGGTTCTGCGCACAAGATATGAACAGAATAACTTAACGCAGACGCGTTGCGTATCAGATAAAAAATGAATAAAAATTGAAAGTAGGAATATAAATCTTTACGAAAGTATGCACTATGAAGATATGCAAATTAAGTTGCCTATCTCATATCAATATTGTAAAATAATTAAAATTTTCTTGTATTTAGAACTAAATGAAGGAAAGATCCTAAATTGAGGTATATTTTATACAACACAAAAAAAGTTGTTACAGGTTATGAAAAGAAATATTACTCTGTTTGTTAAGCCCTTAACCAAACTTGTTAAGATGGCAGTCCAAACAGGATAAATTGCCATAGTTGTACCACTATACAAAAAAGGAGCTTGCAATGATCTCGACAACTATCGCGCCATTTCCATTTTTCCAACAGTTTCGAAAGTATTTGACTTGGTAATGTATGGACAAATTTCTAAATTCTTTGAAGAGAAACAAATTGTTGTTGAAAGTCAATTTGGTTTTAGAAAAACGAGGAGCACCGCTGATGCTGCTTTCAGTTTTGATATTCATTCTTTGAAGTGCTTTGAAAACGGTCATTACTCCATGGCGGTTTTCATTGATTTTACTCGTGCTTTCGATAGTGTTGTGCATCAAGTTCTACTTCTACTTAAAAAAAAGGAAATATATAAATTTGATGCAATAAGCGAATCTTTAATTAAGTCTTATCTGGACAGTAGGAGGCAAGTTGTACAAATAAATGGAGTTACTTCAGAATGTTAACGCTACACAGGGGCGTGCTTCAAGGATCTATTTTGGGTCCATTATTATTTTTAATATATATTAATGGTTTTTCTTATCATTTAAAAGATACTGCTAGTTGTTTACATTATGCTGGTGACACAATGTTGCTCATGTTCGACAACTTCAAAAGAATTACTGACGGGGCAAATAATTGCTATTAGCTGAAGACTGGTGCAATTCCAATAATTTGAATTTATATTCTAATAAAACTGTACAAATGTTAATCACGTTAAGACACCATAATTTCGACAACCCATGTTACGTAAATTTTTTATGTATTAACATCGATCCTAAATACTTTCAATGAGCATACATACAAAATTGCCAACCTAATTAATTAATATTTATCTTTTACGCCGTCTTTCGGATAGTGTTTCCGCCAACATATTACGGTTGTTATTTTATTGATAATTTAAACTCATTTGATTACTGTAATATAATATGGGGCAATTGTGTCAGATCAACTTGATTGTTTGCTCTGCAACGTCGAGCTATCAGAGTTATAGGAAATCTAACCTATAGAGCTGATTGCAGCTCGTTATTTACGTAACTTAAACTGCTAACTCTGCCTTCAATATTTGTATTACACTGCATTCTGCATGCCAAGGGTCAAACTATCGAATTCTGCTGATTAGGCAAAATGCACAAAAGTTTTGTAAATATTTATTTCAAACTTATTAATTTATTACACATAGATACCAGAAAGCTGCCCTTCAACGTATTGAAACTAAAATTAAAAACATTTCTCACTATGAATGCGTTCGATAGTATTAGTGAGTTTGAAAATAGTCATTTAAATTTAAGGTAACCAATGCTAGTAATTTGTGCTATAGATTTGAATTCTGTAAGTGTTTATTTTTGGACGGTAGACTTGTCCCAACGTTTGTATTTGATATGAGCTAAATATTCTTTAAAGGGAATTTTGAAAGGTCGTTTGGTTTGCCCTACATACACTTGTTTACAATTAATTTTATAAATCACCCAATCTACCCTGCTTATCCACTCGATCTTTTGGATTGCCTAAAAGAGTTTGCTAACTATTACCTGAAGTACTGACTGTTTTCAAATTAACTTTGGAAAATGTTTTAGATAGACGTTTTGTATAAGCAGGATAGTTTGGTAATTTTACATACTTTGTTCCTATTTGTTCTCTAGCGTTATCTAATGTAGTTATATTCTTTACTCTCACCCTATGTGTGTGTTTCCTAACTATATTCATAGCCACTTCATCTGACTGAACCCTCCATAGCCTATGTGAGAACGCTTCTCTCCACCCCCAAAGATGAGACATGAAACTATATTGCTCCCTAAGACCAGAAAATATATAAATAAGATTATGAGTACTCGCTCAATCAAATGTATACTCTTTGAGCTGGCATAAGTTAACTAATTAATAAATCAGTATCAAAGATCCACACCCTTTCCCTACACAGAATACTATGCCGTTATTTGTACGCTCTACGACGTGCCGGTGCAGCCAATTTGCCACGAGCTAGTTTCGGCGCGGGGTCGGTTAGGCGTGAGGATTTTTTGGTGCGAGATAATTCGACGCGAGCTCACATCCACGTATACATATTTTGCAAAATTATATCAATTTATATCATACATAAATGGTTACATACTCACTTTTTCATTTTTTTTTGGAAATTTTACATAAAATGGCAGGGAAAGAATAATAATGTTTATAATAGTTTCTAGTGAGTATTTACAAATATTAAATATAATAGCAAGCTTAAAATAAATAAATAATAACAATGAGAAATACAATACAATAAAATATTGACAAATGCACTTAAAACTAAAATGTAACAGTACAGAATATATGTCTAAAGTTATGGATTCCTCATAATTATGAGATATTTTAGGCAAGGAAGCTATTATATCTCTGTTTGAGTAATCACCCATGGTATTTATGCGCGTATCAGCATCTCGATATTTTTTTACTTTTTTGGCGGTTCATGGCTGGAAATCAGGTGCTCATAGAACATATCACGGCCTTTTTGGAGTCTTCTTAATCCATCTATAAACTTCCATAAAATTTGATGATCTACCCGATTTTTGTTTGAAGCCGTCGATGGGCCGCTTCACCGTACTTGTTTAGTCTGTCAATGTAATTTATTCCACGATCATACAAGGACCACATTTCCGGGGGAAAGTTTTAAGGTCTCCTAATGTTTCCCCGACGTTTCATTCGCCCGACATAAAAATCTTCGAACCAATGCAACAGTGGTTGTAGCTCCACGGGCAACATCTCAATCTCTAATCGGTGCAACATTCTTGCATGCAGCACAAAACCGGCATCCGTATTTTAGTGACCAATGAAGTTTAAGCCAGCGAATTGTTTTATCATATTTTTGACCAAATGAAAAAAAATCCCTGCATTCCCGCTGGTGGAAATGCGTTTTTGAATGCTGAAATCGCAGGCAATTCGAAATCACATGATGGTATATGAGCTCGATTCAAATTAGCTTTTAAACTTTTCAACAATTCTACCATTGTCGTGTATGTTACACCTTGTGTGTTTGGAAGGGGCATGTGTAACAATGCATGAACTCCGCCGAATTTGTGTGGCAGTATCACTTACACTTGAGAAAATAGTGGTGTCGTCAATTTAAAGGTGCCAGCTACACGCCAGTAGTTGGATTCGCATAATGCCTTAAATGAAAGTAAACTAGGAACAGTTGGAGATAAATCCAACACAAATCTTTATTTTATACAGGTCTCAGCCCAAATATGTATAAACGATCAATTTCCCCCAGGATAAAGTTGCAGCCCATAAGCCATTTACAGTAATAGTGAACCCAACACAGTAATAATAAACCCCTTCCGCAATAATAAGAATCAAATGCAGTAATAATAAACCATTTACCTTTTTAGTCTTTTAAATAAACTATACTATAAACAAAAAAAAAACGTGCCATACGTATAAGTGACAAGTAAAGCATAAGTGGGCTAAATATAAAAAAAATATGGCACACGTGGTTTTAAGAAGAGTTCTGCTTAAAATGTCGGTAAGCAAGCATGAACATTGAGCACGGTTTAAACAACAAACAAATGCCCCCAAATAATGTTAACTAATCTGATAAGATAAACTTGATAATGTACTGTAGAAATACAAAGTAGGCCGAAAAAGGTATGTAACTCTACAATATTGACCCATTTAGTTATTGAATCCTTAAAACGAAACTTAAATTTAGTAATAATCAAAATGATCCCCAGATATAACGTATGTAAAGATAATCCATATTTATGATTCAGCGGCTG
This sequence comes from Vesta saturnalis, assembly GCA_036346205.1. Classification (NCBI taxonomy): domain Eukaryota; kingdom Metazoa; phylum Arthropoda; class Insecta; order Coleoptera; family Lampyridae; genus Vesta; species Vesta saturnalis. Next base: position 2,013,630 of record JARFJB010001941.1, read on the forward strand.
AAGGCCTCATTACCTAAAGATGCATTAACAGTGAAGTAAATATCAACCTTTATCAGCTTTTGATAAATCGCATTATAGCCTAAGTTTTTATACTACTACTACTAAGTTTTATACATAAAACAGTAAGAAAGAAAAACATCAAAGGCAAATAGACTAGCATACATTAAAGTTCTAGTATGGATCACCCTGTATAAATATATTAATTTACTGCAGCAGTAGTTCCAATGTAATGACGGTATCTTCATAGATATTACATGTACATTTAACAACTGCCTACTGTCCGTATGGTGATATTAATAATGGTAAATATTATTATTATCTGGCTATACATTCCATTGTGGAATTGATGCCGCTCCTGTTGGGGATCTTCTGACTTTAATTAGTGGGGTGGTTCGTCACTCCTCTCCACTAATGATAAAATATCAAAATAAATACTGCTCTATCAAAGCCGGTTATTGAAATCATACACGAGCACCTTGAGTAAGTAACAAAATGTTTACAGCGTATACATCTGTACTGATTAATGTTTATTAAATTGTAGGTAGGTAAAATAGTAGGTAGAGCTATGGGTGCGTACAGTTACTACATTATACAATAAGCCATCAGAAGCGAAAGAATTATAGACTTTATAGTTATATTGAGCAACTGTTAACAGCTGAAGGAAAATTTCCACATTCCGTAACAATTTCGAGGTATAACACATAGGAGTGAGTAATACCCACTTGATTACTATTGTCGTTAATTTATTGTATTTCCCGGGCTTCATCACGTAATAAAGCAAAACATAACTCACCGTTAACTTAGTTGTCGGGAGTGCCCAGAAGTCTTACGTGATTTGATTCCTGTATATTCGGTAGAGATCGAGCCAAGAACGATGAAACCCTATTTTGCCTGCCTTCGGTGCGCAGTCGTATGTCTACCGTGTCTCGCTTCAGTGATCAGTACTGAAGAAGTGTATAAGTGTACGACTAGTATGTCCATGAATCCAGGTTTCGGGAAATGAATTAGTACAGAGGACGAATACGAGACCAGCATTAGTTATAAAAATTAAAAAAAATGTAAGCAAGAACATAAAGGGTGTAAAAAAATTGGGAACTTACCTCCTGAAGAGACGGAAGGTCACGCAGTTTTACCAGTTTTATCAAAAAATTTTTAACTCGAGTAAAAAGGTACGCGGCGTTGCCACGTCCTGCTTTATAGGGAGAAGTACGTTGCTTGAAAATTTGCCTACCAACTGATACATAAACTTCTCAGAACGTAAAAATCACGAATAGTAACTAACATAGTAACAATTCATATGTTAAAAAGGTAGCTCGCTTTTGGAAACCTTAATCTTATATTTTTTTCTTTTATTTCAAAAACTGTCCAATTCTTTGAACATTCTACTGTTTTAAACCAAACCGGATCACAAATCATCTCAAATATAATCACAATTTGAGTTGTTACGATATGTTAAAAGTGAAAGTTATAAAAATGGCGTGCTTTCAAAATTATACAGTTTTTCTAAAAACTATCTTTCCGAACCATCCAGACGGCGTTATTTTAATGTAATCTAAAAAATCGATGACATGCAAATTAGACAGAAATAATAGAGTATTATATATCAAGCGACTGAGGAACTACTTTTAATCCCGAGAGTGAATGTTGTAGTCCGAGACGAAGTGGATAAGATTTCGCTTTCTCCAGATAACCTTTCGTAATGCTGCATTGCGTGGCATGGTTACTTGGGCAGTTTCAGATATTTATCCAATGCAAACATTGATAACTCGGGCTGTGATTTCCTTTACTTCCCCAGCCCTCACTTTTATTCTGTCATGAGAATGATCATTGACTTTTTTAACGACACTACCGTTTTCAGTATGGATTCTTTTCTTTCACATCGCCAAAATAGTTTCAATCCGCAAGCACTCATTCGGATGAAAACGCATGAAAACCCATCCTGTGAGTACTTCTGTTTTTGGCTCACAATGTTTACCATTTCTGACAAGCACTATACTTCACACCAAACAGTTTTCACAAGTATAAAGATGAACTAATAATATTATGTTCACGTTAACGGTGTTGATTGTTGAAAAGGATTATTGTACATTCATTTTCCAACGAGCTTGTTTCGAAAACATAGCTCTTTTTCGTAACATCTGGCATACATGTGGTGAGTAGATTCACTGTTATACCTCAAATTGCTTCATGACTTTTTTTCCCATTTTTCTGTACTGATTTACTGTACCACTATAATATTAACGTTATGATTATATCGTTATGTGATTTCTTGGTAGAACAAATTCCACAATTGTTACTGAAATTACACAGTTACTCTCTGGCTATGGTTACTTTCTGCAGATATTAAGTCCATCATCCATCGACTACTGATACACCTCTATCTGTTATCATTGTTATTTTGTTTATTTTATATGGCCATCTTTCATAATTGTAAATGAATTCGTTAGTTAATTTTATAAAAGTATGATTAACGCATGAAAAGTTCAAATCGATTTATTTCGAAAACGGTGCGTCGTAGCGACTTCAGACAAGAGTATCATTATTTTATGAAAAAATCGAATTTTTTTTAATTTTATATTAAAATTGCGAAATTCTGAAAAACAAAAAACTTATGAATAACAATGTCCAATGCCCCGCCCAAACGAGCCGTTTATGAGTACAACTAAAAAATCATATTCACGCCATACGATTGGGCATATTCCACTAAATAAATGTACAGAACGCTATCATTTAAAGGTAAACGATCTAGAAGATATTTGAATTAAACCGATGTTAGGGTGCCACCTTCCAAGAGCTCCAGGTCTCTTAGGAAGTATTTTTGTATTAAGGTAATTTACGTTAAATAGACATAAAATCAGCTCTAGAATCTGCAATTTTCTTTTATGAAAAGAGTTTGTGGATACCCTGTATATATTATATATATATATATATATATATATATATATATATATATATATATCTTCTGCCACAGATTCAGTTTCTTAACTCTTTACTTACGCTAGTACCTATAGTCTTGAGCTCAACAGTCTAAATCTTTTTGTTTTACTTTCAATGTTATCTTTCAGTTCCGATCTCTTTTTTTACTTCCATTTTCCAATTTTTAGGGTTATATTTTATAAAGCTTATGGCGCCTACCATTACTACTAAAAAGGGTTATGCTTACTAACATACTAGTTTAGTGGAAATAATAAATATTCTGACCACGTTGTACTTGCTACATTGTGATAGGTTAAAGTTTCCTAGTCACAATCGTTTTACGGTATTGTAAAGGGGGTTTACAAAAATTGGCCCCGTTCCAATACATGTAAATACCGAGTGTCCCAATAAAATGTATACACTCTTTAACAGTTCATAACAACCACACTTTGAGGAAAGAAAATTCATTCTAAAGTGCTACTGGAAGACTGAGAACGTAAGTGAAGTACAAAGACGGTTTAGGATGGAGTTTCAACGAGATGCACCGACGAGACTCACAATTACTCGTTTGCGAGATAAGTTTGAGGAAGAAGGAACTGTTAAGGATGTCCATACGAACCATTCCGGAAGACCACGATCATCCACCAGCCCCACAAGAGAAGGAGAAGTCATTCAGAGATTTCAATAATCACCTAGAAAATATGTCCGGCAAGCGGCTCGTGAGATAGGAGTTTCAAAATCGAGCGTCCATCGCATTTTGAAGCGTGCCAAATGGAGAAGTTTTATTCCTAGATTAGTGCACGCTCTCAATGAAGATGATTATGACCGCAGAATCCAATTTTGTGAGTGGTACCAAGGAAAATGTGCAGAGGACAATTATTTCCCATACGCTCACCGGATTTGACCCCCATGGATTTTTTTCTGTGGGGGCATGTTAAACACAATGTTTACACCACAAAACCAGCTACAATCGATGAGTTGAGAGCAGCTATTGAAAGAGAATGTGCCGAAATACCAATTGAAATTATTAGGAACGTTATCAGCTGTGCATGGACCACAATGGCCAACAATTTGAACATTTTCGATAATTGACTAATTTCTACATTTGTTAACATTATTTTCATTTTTGAAAGTTTTCTGTATTATAATAATTGTTAGTGTTATAGTCATTTAAAGAGTGTATACATTTTATTGGGACGCTCGGTATCGGTAAGTACAACTCCATTTAAATTTTTAGTTAACATTAAATGCATATAACTCTTAAATCAAGGTTTTATCTTCCTAAGGGCTTTCGAACATGGACCCGAGACCACGCGGCAATTTTACTTAAAAATTACCCTAATTAATATTTCATAAACTTCGCTATATGTTAGAATACTTAAATTTATACTAAACTTTAATTACGGAGTGCATAAACTCAAGATTAAAAAAGACTACATGTTATGAATGATGTCGTACCACAAGTATGCTGCCAAACTAGACTTCTGTTCTTCAGATTAGTAATTTAACGACTTAATTGCGGGAAAAGTAAAAGGCCACGTATTTCATTCCCTCCCCAAGGGGGAGGGCGGGGTGCTCGAGCTTTTCGAGCTCCTTCAGTCACAATTGTGGATTCTCAGCATACATAGATACATTACGTATATATGTATGGTGGGATTCAGGATGGGTGTGGTCAGGATAGGATAGGAAGGAACGGAGTTAGGGTTCTGAGGGGTAAAATACTACCCCAGTATTCGCCTAAGCAGCTGCACATGGTGTGCATATACGCAGTGACCATGCCGCTACATGTGTATGCGGAAAAACCCCTGAAAAAACCTCATACAAGGTAGACGGTAACGGGAATCGAACCCATTACCACCCTAATGCTAAGCAGGTCGTGTAACCATTACGCTACTAGCTCACAAAAGGAAAATAGCAAAAAGTGTAAAGAAAATAAAACTGTCATCAAGTTAGGTCAACGTAATCCAAACAGAGCCTTAATTTTGTACACACAAACAGTTCACAATAAATAAAGATTAAAATTTCATAAAGGAGTATTACCTTACACTGTTTCCAGCTAAAATACCAAACATCGGACACGGATGCTTCTGTGACTCTTCTCCTCCAGATACAATTCTCCTCGAAACTGCCTACGCTTACGAGGTGATTATCAAATTGGAAAATTTCTTATTCTGCACAACATTTAATGTAACAACCACAAGTCTCTTTGAAAATTAATGCGACTACTTAAATAAGGCATTAATGTCACCGTCGCGACAGATAACCTCAGGGGTTTTTCGAAATTCTTGGTGCATTAAATTTTTCCTTGTCCACCTTGTTCTCTTTTAAACACACGATAATATTTAAAACCCTTAACGAAATTCTTCCTTACCTATATCAGTGCTCTACCTTAAAAATTTATAACGTGGGTCCTTAAACCGCGTTTTATAACCCGCCTACAAGAATCTAGGGAAAACTGTCCCTCGCTTAAAAATCCTAGGTTCTATTTGGCTGACGCTCACAAATGGGGTAATGTATCTTATCTCACCAAACTTCTCCTCCGGAGCGCGAAATCCTTTCTATGTCTTTTACGCACGATTGTTACAATGCATGATAGCTTCAATTTGAATAATTCGCCATTATTGTCCCAATCACTTCGATCCAATCACATTCGTCAAAAATTCTAGAAAATGCTCCCACCAACGCGCGAGTCACGGCGATCAAAAACGAACGTTTTAAGGCTTCACCATCAATATTTTTCACATGAGCTATCACTATCTACAAACGTCCCATTTTTATACTACACATATTACTCGAATTGTTCCTAAAATATATTAGTTAATTAACGTTATATCCTTAACTGTGTAAGGTCTACATTTCCGCTATCTACCTTTATCACCGTGTGCAATCAACTTTTATATCGCCACAAACATAACCAATCACACTCCCAAAACGCACATATACTGTAGTTAAAATTTTAATGCGCGAAATATGTTTCCAAATTTACATTTACCTCTAAAAAATTAAAGTACGTCGAAAGTTCAAATGACTATTATTGAAATCTATCAAACCGTGTAGACTAAATTTTATGCTACAAAGCTGACTCATGAAAGCTCAAGTGTCTAAACTTTAAAATAACTGAAACGGTATCAGATAAAATAACGTCTAGATCAAATCTGTCACAATTATTTAATGTATTTTCATAAAATTTCCCATTATTTATATTCCATGGTATATTTTCCACAACTTCAAAGATAGTATCATATTGAGAGCTGTTTGAAATGGCAGTATTTAAGTAATTCCATAACAAAACATTGATTTACGTAGAAGTTCACGACTCTGTTAAGTTAGTCGTGTACATGTAATTTTTACGATAAATTTAATTTTTACGAAGCTTACTGGGGGCCTAATTATCGTGCAATAAAATATAAATTTATTCATAAGTTCACGGCTCTGAAGATAGCCTTGTCGATATAATCTTTGCAGCAACCTATTTCTTCGCATAAGAGCACAAAATTTTATTTTAACGGAACAAAACGACGCATATTGGCGCCTAATTATTGCCTAAGAAAAAAATTGATTGTTCATAGCTGTAAAGTTAGCTGTTTGAATGTAATTTTACAGTATCTTCTATCTTATAAGGCAGCAAAATTTTACTTTAAGGGGGCAAAACATAGTATGTGGCTAATTATCGCGCACGAAAAGATTAATTTATCATAAAGATATGAAATTAGCACTGTCGACATAGTTTTTGGAAAGCTTATTTCTTGTGGAGGAGCAAAATTTTAATTTTAGCGGTGCAAAATTTAATCTTAACAGCGTAAAACAGCTTCTAATTGGAACCTAGTTATCTCGTAAGAAAAGATTAATTTATTCCTAAGGTTACGAAGTTAACCTTAACGATGTAATTTTGTGCAATAACTTATTTCCTATGGTCTAGCGACGCATCATTGGCGCCCACCATTTGCTGTATAAAAAAATTATTTATATGGAAGTTCACCGCTGTTAGAGGTGTCAATGTAATTTTACAATAACTTCCTTCCTATAAGGGCGCCAAATTTTATTCTAAGAGCGAAAATAGGATGGGTCTAATTATCGCGCACGAAAACATATTCATAAGGTTATAAAGTTTACGTTGTCGACATAATTTTTGGAATAACTTATTTATTGCGGATGTGTAAAATCTTATTTAAGGGACAAAACAGCACCTATTATGTGCCTAATTATCGCGTACGAAAAGAATAATTTATTCATAAAGTTATAAAGGTAGCGTTGTCGATATAATCTTTGGAATAACTTATTTCCTGTGGAAGGGCGCATAACTGACGACTACTTACTGCATAAGAAAAAAATCATTTGTAAAGAACTTCACGGCTGTGAAGTTAGCCGCGTCGTAGCATAACTTGTTCCTATAGGGGCGCAAATTTAACGTTAATGAGCGTGTAATTGGTATCTAGTTACCTCGTAAGAAAAGATTTAACTTATTTCCTGTGAGAATACAAAACTGTATTCTAACGGCGTATGACTTATGAGGAAGTCACGGCTGTGAAGTTAGCCGTGTCAATGTAATTTTACAATAACTTCATAATATAGCGCAAAATTTTATTCTAACGACACAAAATGGCGCATAATTGGCACCTAATTATTGCATAAGAAAAAAATTGATTTTATGCGCAAGTTCATAGCTGTGAAGTTAGCTGTTTCAATGTAATTTTACAGCACCTTTTCTTATAAGGATCAGCACAAAGCAGCGCATAACTGACGCGTACTTACTGTATAAGCAAAAATTGAATTTGTGCAGAATTTGATAGCTGTGAAGATAGCCGAATAACTTGTTTCCTATAGAGGTGCAAAATTTAACGTTAATGACGTAAAACAGCGTGTAATTGGCACCTAGTTATCTCGTAAGAAAAGATTTAACATATTTCCTGTGAGAGCACCAAACCGTATTCTAACGACGTATGAATAATGAATTACGAGGAAGTCACGGCTGTGAAGTTACCCGTGTCAATGTAGTTTTACAATAACTTCATATTATAGCGCAAAATTTTATTTTAGCGGCACAAAATGGCGCATAATTGGCGCCTAATTATTGCATAAGAAAAAAAATTATTTTATGAGCAAGTTCATAGCTGTGAAGTTAACTGTTTCAATATAATTTTAGAGCACCTTTTCTTATAAGGGCGAAACATTTTATTTTAAGGTCGCAAAACAGAAACGCTAGATCTTAAATTTATCGGCACAAAGCAGCGCATAACTAACGCGTACTCACTGCATAAGCAAACATTGATTTGTGTAGAATTTGATATCTGTGAAGATAGCCGCGTCGTAGAATAACTTGTTTCCTATAGAGGCGCAAAATTTAACGTTAATGACGTAAAACAGCGTGTAATTGGTACCTAGTTATCTCGTAAGAAAAGATTTAACATATTTCCTGTGAGAGCACCAAACTGTATAACGACATAAAATGGCGCATAATTGGCTCCTAATTACTGCATAAGAAAAAAACTTATTTATGCGCAAATACATGGCTGTAAAGTTAGCTGTTTCAATGTAATTTTACAGCATCCTGTCTTATAAGGGCGAAAAATTTTACTCTAAGGGCGCAGAACAAACGCAAAATTTTAATTTTATCGGTGCAGATCAGCGCATAATTGATGCCTACTTACTGCATAAGCAAAAATTGGTTTGTGCAGAATTTCATGACTGTGAGGTTGGCCGCGTAGTACCATAATTTGTTTTTATTATCTCTGCAACGGTTTAAGATACTTAAATGAAATTTAAACCACAAATACCTTTGATTAGGTCATAAAAGATAGTGTTGACGCATTTTTAATATTTTGCATAGGAGCGTCGCTAAAGGGGGGGGGGCCACTTATTTTGCTCCCAATCTTTTTTAATTTTTTGGACAAAAATAGTATTTTTAACATAATTTGCCACAAAAAAGATACTCTTGTTGAAATTTCATTTAGGTATCTTAAATAACCGTTTCAGAGCTAATAAAAAAAAGGATTTTTGGGGACACTTTTACAGGGCCGTATCTTCTTAAGGAGGTATTTTCGGGCACATGTTTATTAACCAAACTAACGTTATTTTTTAATATTCTATTTACCCTAGAAATTAGCGGAACGTTTTTTGAAACACCCAGTATATTACTTTTTTACAATACAAAAATTGGAAAACGTCCAATTGCTTAATTGATTACATGAGTACATGAGTACATTTAATAAAAGAGCAAATAGGGATAAGTTAAAAATATCCGTATCGCAACGAATACACGTCCGACTGGCATTTGAATCATTATTGTCAACGATTTTATAGAATTTATCCGTTACTTTTTCGAAGCGCTGTATAATCGAGTTAGTTCAATATCATTTTATCTTTATTACACTTATGCAATTTATTACAAACACCGAAAGATTGATTCTAGAACTGATTGAGATTATCAAAATCGCTTGACTAACTGTAGAATTTCGTTCGTTCTGAATATCGACCTGCTTAGTCAATGAATGTGCCAAACAAAAAATAAACCTATAATTGTACGAAATGTTTAATGGTATCGTATCTGCATGATGTAGCGCTGCCGTAACCACCTACTGTAATAAAAGCTGTTTTATTATTGATATTTGATACTCAATTCAAAATCGCAAGGTTGACTCAAGAACAAACACAGTAGTAAAACAATCATATGTTACGTGCAGCTGTGGTTTACGTGGTGTTTTATTACCCATTGTTTCTACATCTGGATTGCAAAATATATTCGACCCTGAAGGTCGTAGTACTTTAAATTGCAGTTCGTATTACATTTGTTCTGATTACCTGTAACGAAATTACTTAATAACGAACTTATACGTGTACATAACACATATGTTTTGATACATGTACAGCAATTACCATTTTTTATCAACTATAACGTAGATTTGTTGCACGAGACGGTTATTAAGGTCCATACCGTATTATAATTTCAAAAAAATAATAAATCGCGCCATGAGTACAAAATAACCTTGCATGTGCATCTGCAGCATGAAAATTAGAAAGAAGTGCAACCAACGGCGACAAATTGAATGCATGGTTCAGTGCCTTTTCCCGTACATTGATGAGAGCGTAATTGGATCCAAAAACTAATCTTCCTGTGATAATACTCTACTTCTAGTGGGTGTCCTCTTTCACAACTTAACGCTTCCTTTGATTTGTTGAGAATTTACATCTGCTGGCTTACGTTTCATTATTTAATACATTTTTCTCTTTCACAATGAAACTATATGTCATAGCACTCATAGTTATGAAGGCGTAGAAAAGACATTTTAATTCATTTATTTTATACCTTAAGATTACACGATGACAGTGTGTACAGTATGTCCACTTTTCGATGGGATTAAATGGATAGATAATGGATAATGAAACGAGATTATTTTTAAGCTCACGTTAAAGCAACAATAAAAATTAATTCCTGCAATTTTTATGCAAAACTTATCATTTTTATTGCATTTAATTCACAAAAAGAAAAAAAATGTTCAAACTCATTTCCTTCATGATTTAAACAAAGTTGACATCTATGGGCTATTTTTCGCAATGTATTTAAAATTATCAAGGGCCTTTCTTGCACTTGCATCTCGGCAGGCCATGAAAATGGCGTATAAAACAAACAAAAAATGTAATCGAAGTTTCAATGTCACAAAGCATTTAGTTTCTCGTTTACATTTTCGTGAAAATGCCAAATCGTTTTGAAAATTTCGAAAAATACCACATGATGAAATGTTACAATATTTGAGGAGGAAATCCTACCGATGCAACCTAGCTTTATTTTAACAGGTACGAAATACAATATTGTTCAGTTTACACTTATATTGTAGATATCCGAAAATTATTTAGCCGGATTAAGGCAAACTTAATTAATTATGGTACATTTATCGCCCCACGGCCTTAAAAATATCAAATAGAGGAGCGAGAAATTGCCGAAATTAATGGTATTGGGCAGCAAACTTCATGTAGACAAATTGAACAGCAAGTTGGTGCAACAATGTCAAGGGCGTACAAAATTTTAAGGAAAAATAAATTTATACCATATAAAAAGAAAATAATTCATAATTTGCACCCGGGTGATGCTCAGACGCGGTTAACCTTTTGCCCGAGGTACTTAGAAAAAATGGTTAATGACGAAAATTTTCACAAAGAAGTAATATGGTCTCATGAGTCTTATATAAGCAGTGTAGGTATTTTTAACCGGCATTGGCACAAAACATCCGCATTTTGCTCATTTTAGGGATCAACAAGGACGATTTATAAATTACCACCATCTCTCTCTCATTGTGTCTGGGTATGTTGTGTGTGCGTGTTAACGCAAAAGTTACGTCTCGTACGATTGTTAGTTAGTGTTAGGACGTCTAGTGATGTGCGTGGGTATACGTGCGTATGTGTTTTCGTGTTTAAGTGTTTTCGCTTTTGTGTGTTTGTGTTTTCGTGTTTGCGTGTTCGCATGCTTTCGTGTTTGCATGTTTTTACCTTACGGCGTTTTCATGTTTACGTGTTTGCATGTTTTCGCGTTAGCGTGTTTGCGTGTTTTCGTGTTTGCGTGCTTGTATGCCTTCGCGTTAGCATGTTTTCACGTTAGCGTTTTTGTGTGTTTTCATTTTTGCGTGTTTTCCTGTTTGCGTGTTTTCGCGTTTGCGTGTTTGCATGTTTTCGTGTTTTCGTGTTTGCATGTTTTAGCGTTTCCATGTTTGCGTGTATTCGTGTATGCGTGTTTTCGTGTTTGCGTGTTTGTGTAGTTACTGGTTTTGCACGTGTGTCTGTGATTGTGGCTGTGTCTGTGTTTGCGCCTGTGTCTGTGTATGTGGGTGTGTCTGTGACAGTGTTTGCATCTGTGGCAGTGTTTACATCTGTGACGGTGTTTGCTTCTGTGTCTGCACCTGTATCTGTGCCTGTGCTTATGCTTGTGCTTGTGCTTGTGCTTCTGCTTGTGCTTGTGCTTGTGCTTGTGCAGTGTGATGCAGTTGCGCTTGTTGATGCTTAGGGTTGTGGTATGCTTGTATTGTGCTTATGCATGTGGTGGCTTGTGCTTGTGATTGTGCTTGTGCTGGTTCTTGTGTTTGTGCTAGTTCCTGTGCTTGTGTTTGTGCTTGTGTTTGTGCTTGTGCTTGTGTTGGTTCTTGTGCTTGTAATTGTTCCTGTGCTTGTGTTTGTGCTTGTGCCCGTGCCCGTGCTCGTTATCGTGTTCGTGCTCGTGCTCATACTTGTGCTCGTGCTTGTGCTTGTGCTTGTGTTTGTGTTTTGTAAAACTAACTTTCATAGGAGACAATTTAGAATGCAATCCCCGATGCAGGACCAACCGCTAGTCTAACCCCAGACCAAACCCGATCTCCCAAGGCTAGAATACGACCCATACGTGGGCATTAAACTATGCGAAAAATGGCATTATAAAAATTAGTTTGTTATACGTTATTGATATTAAGTTTCGTTGTTGTACATGAGATTAATTTGGTAGTGATTATCTTGAACGACAACTAGATTTAATTATGACCCATAATTAAAGCAAAAAGGATTGCGATACATTGTGACTCATAATTATACCAAAATATATTGTATGTAACAGGGGGTTGAGACCCTGATGTGTATTAAAAGGTAAATAAATAAAAGCGACATTCATTCTTTTCGATGTTTACTATCGCTGTAAGCATGTTAATCGATTAGTTAATTACACGTTTTATTTTTAAAGCAATTTCATTTAAACTATGTTTAAATAAATTTTCGTACAGGTAAAGGGTCTCAATCTGTAGATGAGAATTAAAAGAAATCTAATAATAATTTAATAACAATTATGCAATCTCCTTCGATAAAATTCAATACGGGACCCTAATAAAATATTTATAATAAAACACATATTAAATAGTCGCGAAACCGTACAATCACATTGTATGACAACAACAGGGTAATTAACTGATTATGCAATACCATTAACTGTTTATTATCATTATAGAATTTAACAGTGTATTTAAATCAAACGTATATGTTACCTTTATCTTGATTAGCTTCTTTTAATATCAAAAAATGATTCTACCGTTTATTAACCCTAAAAATAGGTTAAAAAATACGATCCCACGTGCGCGTCCATTTGCCTACCCTCCACAGGCTGAACTGTAAATTGCTCTTAACACAACCAAAAGGATCTAATTAGGATGAAAATTCCATCGAAGGGCTTAAAATGACCACTGAAAAGAAACCATAAAAAAAAGGTGAACTACCAAAATGGCTCTTAACACAACCAAAAGGGCTCTAGTTAGGGTGAAAATTCCATCAAGGGGTTGAAAATGACCACCGAAAAGAAGCCGCCAAAAATAGGGTGGGAAATACCCCCCCTCTCCCACACGTGGACGAGTAAAAAATGGCGACCAAGGTGCCCCCAGGTCACAAAACCAGTGGAGTGCGGAAGGTGCCCCACTTCTACTAGCGTAGCTTGCTTTGTTTTGAATACCAACATATGATATATTATTTATCAAGACACGCTTACTGGAAATAGATTTCTTGATATTTTGGAGCAAGTTTGCTTTAAAAAAAGCAAGGGAAGCAATATTTATTTAAATTTTTCATGAGAAGAATGTATTAATAAATATAAGTATTAATTAGTATAAATGTCTATTCATGTTAATTTATCAATCAAAGTTTATTCCAACTTCTTTGACCGAGAAAGTACAGTTGTGCTATCACGATTTGCTTAGCATTCGGGAGGTAATGCGTTCGATTCTCGTTACCGTCTACCCTGTATGAGGTTTTTTCAGGGGGTTTTCCTTATGCACATATAGCGGAATGGTCATTGCGTATACGCACACCATGTTCGGGTATTTAGGCGAATGCTGGGGTCTTCCCTCCCAGGGCTCTAGCTCCGTTCCTGCCGATTCTACCCTAACCGCACCTATCCTTAATCCCACCATGCATATATACTTAAGGTATGTATGTTGGGAATCCATGATTGTGGCTGAAGGAGCTTGGAAAGCTAAAGCAGCCGCCCTCCCCCTTGGGGAAGGGAATGAAACACGTGACCTTTTCGTTTTATTTTTCTAATTTGTTGTATGTATCTATTAAATGAACATAAAGTTCATGTTAATTTATGATAAGTTCATGCTGACTTATTTTTCCGGGATATACTTTTTACTTTTTTTTTTATTGAGATTGAGATTGGAACGAGAGTAGTCACTTGAATAGAAGACGTTCAGTGTTCAACATCAATAACGAAGAAAAATAAGTGATCACTATTTTAATAATACATATCTATTCATGTACTTTTAAGCTGTCGAAACAGTGATTAATTTGTACCTGGATATCTCATATTACGGTTAATTAGCAATGTAAATTTTGACAACTGAATTATCTATTAGATCTGTAAATGAATGAATACAATCTAATCTTTCGTTTTAATATTTTAACATTTAACTTTGGTCTTGAAACGAATAAAATACATATGTTATTAGAAATAGCTACCTACTTGATTAAATTTTAATTTACAAGATATAACTTCTCCTCTAATAGAACAATTAACTAATAATTTTAACAATAATTATAATGATTGTATCTTAAGATCAATCATAACAAATAAATTTTTAAATCGATATTTATTAGATTAAACATTAAATTAATTTGAACTATTTCTCCTGCCAAACATTAATCTTTATTGCCATACCTTCATTGCAACTTTAACATTTAGTAGATGATCTTAGGAAATATCAGATTTTAAAACTGTTGAATTTGATTCTTATATAATCGCTAAATTAGAACAAACATTAAATTCTTTTCGACTTCTAGATGTGGCTAATCGTTTCTATTCTATTCCCTACAATTCAATTACACGTATAATTGTTTCATAAATCGTGCGCGCGTAGTATCTGTTGTTTCCCTCCGAATGCGTTCTCTTCTTAGTGTACGCAGGAGACTGAAATTCTCACCCGCGGAACTATCCTTAGCTGTAAACGTAGCCACAGGCCTCGTTCTTTTGCACAGTTTTACCCGGACGGGCAAAACCGTACGAGTAGATCGAGGAACAAAATCACCCACACACTATGGATCGTGAGAGTTTTGCGTTAGCAGTGGCGTCCGCGGTTGCTAACTTTCCAATTATCTCTTAATAAGCATTATTTTTCTTATCTCGATTTGAGTACTCCTTGGATTTTATTTTCCTTAGGCATTGATGACTTCTATAGAGTTCGATGAAATTTATAATAAATTAAAATATATATCTTTTTTGGATTTTTAATGGTGTATTTTAAATTATACAATCTAAACGTTTCGATCACACTTACAGTTATCTTAGTCAGTAGTAATATCTATTAAAATTGATTTTAAACTTGACTTTTGGTATGTCTAGGTTTTTTGCTGTTTTTTCCTAGACCTTGAAGCAAATGCTTTACCAATTATTTGTTAAATTACCACAGCACTATAATTTAACATAAGTACTAGTTGAAATTAAGATTAAAATTAAAAATTACAAAAACGTTGTGCATTATGCTTTTCATTGTTAATAAACTTGCACTTATTGACAAAGATTTAACTGGATTATTTTATTTGATGTCATGTTTATATTTGTGAATGCTCTATCATTTTGAAATTGAAGTTTTCACAACTTTCACTTACATCATAGCTTGATTAAATTTTGTTAAATGTGTTTGGTTGACATTTTCATTGTTAGCTTTCGTTAGAGAGTGTTCTGATTTGTCATCTTTAAACAGTTTAACAATATTTAATTTTTAATGACCTAGAAAAGATAGTATACTAAATTTAATTTAAGTTGGTTTTAACGTTTCTCAAACTATTAATGTAGAGTTGATGTTTATGTTAATTTTTAATTTGACAAAATTGTTTTCAACATCTTTAACAATTTTAATAGAATATCTGACGAAGATAACTGTATGTTATCGAAACGTTTAGATTGTATAATTTAAAACACATTAAAATCTCAAAAGATAAGTATTTTATTATGTGTGATAATGGTGAAAGTTTGAGTTCATATTTCAGCCTTATGGAATACATCGTTCTATCAGACAATTTTAAAATTAAGAAACATAAAGCAAATTATTATCGTCACTCACTTTTTATTACGATGCCAAGACAAATGATCCCAAGGTTATCTATATTAAAGAAATTTTAATAACGTGTACGTGTTCGTTGTTCGTGTGTGTGGTGTGTGTCGGCGTGTGTGTTGTAGTAATTTAACATACAAATAAATCAAATTTTTCAAATGTATAGATAGATGCTGACCGCTCAGATAGAGAATCTGCCTGTATAAAAAAAGCGCTATTGCATCAGTCTAGAAATGATTATTATTTCATCTAATATTTAGACCTTAATGTATTTTTTTGCAGCAGCAAAATTTGAAAATATTGCTAAACACATTAATTAACACGATGCATATAAATTGAAGTTGTATAACTGTTTAATAATAATACCTGCATTCCATAAAATCAGTTTTATCATATAGGTGAAATCTTGTAAATGTATGTTGTAAATAACAAAACATCGTTTTATATAAATTCATATAAGACCGCTTTAAGTAGTCTGCGAAAGTGAAAGGTAAATACGAGTTGCAGTAAGGTGATAGAGATAATTAGGTTTGTAGATTTACATTTCTAGAAATTACTTAATAATGCGAGAAACCAACAGGCAGTTTTATATCAACTATTCATAAGTAAAAACATAAAACGGGTTTAGTAAACTGTATAAAATATTTCAATATTTAGTTTAGTTCTCCAACACAGTTATTATTAGAACGGTCGAAAGAAAAACACATATGAAGGTATGCGTATTATTTTTAATATATATTTTACTTGATATTGTTCACAAAAATGCCAATAATGCTATTATAGGAGGAGGCTGTCATAAACCAACCAACTCTGCATCAGCTCTTATTCTACTCGATCTCTACTCATTTGTTTAGTTATTTAGATAAAGGTGTGAGTGTTACGCTATTTTTAATAAATTAATTAATAGCATTGTGCGGTACGTATTCGTTGGTTTTAAACTTCGTAGTTCTTTGATTCACATGTAGTAATAAACCGTTAAAATCTTTTGTCTGTTATTTCCGTTATAGCTGTAATTAATTAAACCAAATCAGTATTTTTGAACTGTAAGTTGGTTTTCGTAAACTGTAAGTTATGATCTGGTTTTTATTGAGATTGATTTAGTTGATTGATTAATTGATTGATCTGAAGAAAGCCGAGAGAGAGACGTGCATGATCAACTTCTATTGCAGAAAATGTTCATTAGTCTATACACCACTAGATGGCTCTACAAACAAACCCTAATTAGTCCTACCGCTAAGTGACGCTACCTTTATTACAGAAAAATATTCATTATTCCATACACCACTAGATGGCCATACAAGCAAATTCAAGTTTCGCAACAAGGGGGCCGCGACAAGAGGGCGCAGATCTAACACAAGTTCTTATAGCTATCTTAAAAGTTAGCATTAGAGCCCCCTTATTAGAACATTTCAAATTTTCTAGAAGCTGGGTAGGGCTAAGAACCAATCAGAAACTAATTAGGTGAAAAGGGCTGCCCTTAGGACCTCCATTTAGGACATTGTATACTCATGCATTTGCCTACCTTCCAGGGGCTGAACTGTAAAATAGCACTTAATACAAGCAAATTAGGGTGAAAATTCCATCAAGGCGCTGAAAATGGGCCCCGAAAAGAGGCCATAAAAAAGGAGTGAACTGATAAAAAGGTTCTTAACACAACCAAAAGGGCTCTAATTAGGGTCAAAATTCCATCAAGGGTTGAAAATGGCATATAAAAATGGCGGCCAAGGTGTCCCAAGTTACAAAAATCCAAGATGACGGCAAGTACCTCATTACTACTCCTCTAAAAGAAACTATTGAATACATTGATCATCTTTTTCCAAAAGATATAACCATCCTTTTTCAGCACTGTCTTACTACAACTTATTTTCAGTGGAATAGTAAATTTTATGAGCAGATTGATGGTGTTGCAATGGGAAGTCCCCTTAGTCCTGTTATAGATCACTTTTACACGGAAAAATTTGAAACATTAGTGTTACAAAATACACCTAAAAAACCTTCAGTTTGGTATAGATATGTAGATGACACATTTGTTATTTGGAGACATGGAGAAGAGGCACTCCATAAGTTTTTGGTTTTTATAAATGGTATACATCCTAGTATTCAGTTTACCATGGAAAAAGAAACTAATGGAGTTTACCATTTCTTGACATATTAATATCTAAAAAAAATAATTCACTATCTTTTAAGGTTTACAGAAAGCCGACACACACTGATAGATACCTTCGTAAGTTATCCAACCACCATCCACGTCAAAAAATTGGTGTAATTAAATCTTTAGTAGATCGAGCAAAACGAATTTGTGACCATGAATTTTTGAAGGATGAATATAAATATTTAACAAAATTACAAGATAATGGATATTCATTTACAGATATTAATAATGTTATTGCACCTTCTAAACATAACCTTAAAAGAAAAACCAATTCTTAATGTTGGTATTGCTTTTCTTCCTTTTACAGCTAATGTTACAGATAGAATTGAAAACATCCTAATCAAATATGGCATTAGGACTATTTTTAAACCTACAAGAAAAATTATTTAAGATCACCTAAAGATGTTTCAAATCGATTATCATCTTTTGTAGTGTACAAGTTATCTTGTTCATGTGGAAAAGTATACATTGGAACCACAAAACGTAGCTTTGATATAAGACGTAAAGAACATATGAGATTTTGTAGATTAGGTCAACCAGAGAAGTCTGCGGTGGCAGATCATGCCTTGAATAATCTAAATCATGACATTCAATTTGGCAATATGGAAATATTGTCAAGACAAACTCATTGTTATGTTTTCGTTTACATACTAAACAAAATTTAATCGACTTGAATTATATATATAAACATCCATAATAATTTTAATATTTAAAATTAATAAAATTACTATGCTTTGAATATTGTCAAACAAACATTATTATGTTCGTTTACAAGTGAAACTATTGAGATATATAAATTAATAATTTTAATAGAGAAATCTCTTTAAATAGGTTTCATGATACGTCTTGATTTTGATTTTAAATTTGACTTTTGGTACGTCTATTTTTTTTTGCTGTTTTTCCTAGACCTTGAAGCAAATGCTTTACCAAGCATATATTAAATTACCACAGCACTATAATTTAACGTAAGTAGTTGAAATTAAGATTAAAATTAAAAAATTACAAAAAACGTTCTGCATTATGCTTTCCATTGTTAATAACACTTGCAATTATTGACAAAGATATCTCTTTGTTAGATTTAACTGGATTACTTTATTTGATGTCTTGTTTTTATTTGTGAATGCTTCTATCATTTTCAAATTGAAGTTTTTCACAACTTTACACTTACGTCATAACTTGATTAAATTTTGTTAAATGTGTTTTTTGGCTGATATTTTTCATTGTTTGCTTTCGCCGTTAGAGAGTGTTCTGATTTGTCATCTTTAAGACAGTTTAACAATATTTAATTTTTAATGACTTAGTTATTCTTTACTAAAATTTAATTCTATAGTTGGCTTTATACGTTTCTCAAACTGCAATATTAATAGCAAGCTGACGTTTATGTTTTAATTTTTCAACTTTGACAAAATTGTTTTCAACATCTTTAACAATATTAATAGATATTACTACTAACGAAGATAACTGTTAAGTGTTATCGAAACGTTTAGATTGTATAATTTAAAATACACCATTAAAAAACCAAAAACAGATAAGTATTTTATTATGTGTGATAATGGTGAAAGTTTACATTTTCATATTTACAATAAATTGTTTGCTGCAGTTTCTTAAATCCGCCATTGTTTTTATTATTCCCGAAGCACGACACTGAAATAAATGGCCACTTTGTGCCCACACATTACACCGACTTGCACGAACACGCAAAAATGGACTGTTAAAATCAAGCGTCGGCAGATATTTTTGAACGCGGACAAAATAGACGGTTTTCAGCCACACACTACACTTTTGTGACGGTTTTGCCTGTCCGGGTATAACTGTGTAAAAAGAACGAGGTCTGTGGCCACCTTTACTAAACAACATTCACTCACTGTAATGGTGTTATGCAATATAATATAAATGAGCTAAAATTCTACGATATTCGAGTTATACCTTGAAATTTTAATAACCCATTGTATAAGTCGAAATTCTGCACCAAAATTTTGAGTTATAACACGGAAATTTAAAATTTCGAGAAGCAAGTAGAGATTTTAGGATAAAATTTCGTGTTTTTTTTTATTTTATGTTTCCCTTCTACGCCTTCGTACATAGCAGATAGAAGAAAAGAACTGATTCATTATCAACCTGTTTGGGAAGGATAAGTGAGATTGGATAAGAAATTAATATGTTGAAAATGAGCCCCACCTGTTAATGTTTAGACATTAAACGGCACAATACTAATCCCCTTTATTTAAATAATCTGCAAAGTCATTGCTTTTACTATTTTACAAAAGTAGCAATTAATCTTCGTCAACTTAAAATTTATATTCAATAGACCTATAATTTATCGAAACTCGATTAGTCTCCATTTTCATAACCGTTGAAGCTTGAAAGAAATATTCGCCTTGCTTTTTTTCCCACAAAGGACATTCTAGTAGACATTATTTAGAAATTACTGATTTAAACATCAACATGGATAAAAAGAAAAAAAGGGGGTGCCTGTAGCTGGACACACGTAACAATAGAACAATGTATGAAAATAGAACACGAACTAGCGTACTCTATTCAGTCATGTTCTATTAAAGGTAATAATTTTCACTAGTTATGAGCTAGGTACACACCTCAAATAAGGGGAATTCATCTCCCTAAACGGTGAATAATAAACAACACGATCCTATAAAACACCTTAATCGTTTTCAAGTGCTTTCAGGTGTGCTCTTAACACCTCCTCGGAACAATAGCTTCTGTTAGTTGCATTCTTTCTAGATTTATATACAACACAGCTTCTATTTATTCAATCCGCTTTTTCTTCTACAGTTAGGATGACCGTGTAAACGTTTTTGACACAAAGGGTTGTAATATGCATGTGTAATGTTCCGGAAAAAAGAAACCTCAATTGCCTAAACGACATGTATATATTTATATTGTATACAGAACAACTTCTTAAACCGGCAGCAATCAGTCTTCTGCCAAGAAAACTTAATAAAAAGCTTAATAATACCTTATTAAGTGAACGTTTAACATAATTTTGCATTTAAAAGTATCGGTGATCTGTATAAACTTGTTTTCATTCGAGATTGATCAATGATTTAATAGTCAGATGTGCAATTCCTTATTACATTTTTCATGCTATTTATTTTATTTAAAACCTTTAACTTACACCTATAAGATTCATACATTATATGCACTGTTGGTCTGCTTAAAAAAATCTATTACCTTTATGATCAAAAGAAAATCCTATTTGGAATTTTTCTTTGCCTTGATGTTTCACAGATTTTCAGATCGAAATAGTGAACCAGTGGCGTACACTATGAAGTAAATGAAACCAAATTTTCTTGTTTATCGTTACAAAAATCGAGTATACCCAGTGGCGTGGAAGTTCAACCTGAAAAACCCTTTCCTGGCCGTATCTCCGCCACTGTATCGAATAATTGACTACAGCGAGCATCAGTGTGTGACTCGTGTACAGTGTGGGTAATGCACATATCAGATTGTCTGTATGTATAGTTCTTGAGAAATCCAAAGGAAACAGCCCTTTCTTCGTAACTTCAACACCCTGTATCTCGAAAATAGTGGCCTTTGGACCGTATGATAAAATTAGCTTAATTTCACACATAGAATACGTCCTAGAAATGTTGGCAAACATTTTTGAAACACCGCTTATAATATATATATATATATATATATATATATATATATATATATATATATATATATATATTTTAAAATTCATATCTGTATATGTATACATTTGTTTCCTAAGTACGGTACATAACTTCAGGAGCGTATTCTGTCACTAAAATAAAGGCAACTTTGCGTATAAACTATGTCTCAAAAATACTTCGTTACGGAAGTACAGGGTGTGAAAGTTTAATTGAAAAATTACAATTTTTTTAATATTTCCATAACCACTTCAGACAGTTCAATAAAATTTTGCAGTGTTTGAGCGCTAAAACCGGTGGATTTACTATAATCTGTGGCTTGCAGGCAGGATAATCGTTGCACAATTTGAAAGAAAAAAACGCGGTACACCACTGTTTCTAATCTTTCTCAATTTTTTTTTGGATTGTATGTTCTATTTGGACGAAAAAATGACTCTCGTCTTTTTTTCCTAAGACTAGTCGTGTTCGAGTAAAAAAATAAAACAACACTGTAGTGCTCCGTGATGTAATAACCAGTCTTCATGAATGAGTCTCGTGGCAAACTCATAATAAACCTATAAAGAAACTAAGGTTTTTTCATTGCTTTTAATTATTTTTAAACTTAACAATGTATAACAAAAAAGTTTTTTGTCTAATACTACGGCTTCAGCCTTAAAAAAAAGGAATATTCGTATGAAGGTATGAATATGTATTTTATTATCCAGTTGCCTGTTTGGTAGTGAAATTGTTGACATTTTACTTGTCACCGTATTTATCTTTGTGTAAAACATAATATGAATAACTTTACTAACGTTGAATTGGCTCAGATGCATTTCATTTATGGCCTAGCAAATGGAAATTCAGTAGAAGTGAATTTATCATGAACGTTATCCGAATAGAGTAACGCCATGTGCTAAAACATTTAGAGAGCTACACGCCAAATTGAGTGAAACTGGCAGTTTTAAGCATAAGTCGGAAGTTCCTGGTAGACCTAGAACAGTAACAACGCCTACGCTAGAAGATGCTATACTACGAGTAATAGAAGAAAATCCTTCTACTAGTACCAGAAAGATAGCACAACAGCTTCAAGTAAGTCCAAAGACTGTTTGGAAAGTTTTGAAAATTTCTCTACTATTTCCGTACCATATACAACGAGTACAAGCTCTGTTGCCACGCGATTTTCAACCAAGGCTAAATTTTAGTAGGTGGATACTCCATACAATGGCTCATAACAACATTTTTTTGAGTACAGTTTTATTTACTGATGAGGCAACTTTTTCGCAAAAAGCTATTATTAACTTTCATAATGAACACATTTGGGCGGACGAAAATGCCCATGCCTTAAGAGAAGGTCGCTTTTCAGCAAACACTTTCACTAAATGTATGGATAGGCATTATTGGTGACCATCTTATTGGAGCACACTTTTTACCCACCCGACCACACTTTTTACCCACCCTACTAAATGAATGGTAATTCGTATAGTCAGTTTTTAGCCGACGAACTAAACGTTCTATTAGAAGAGGTGCCTCTGCAAGTAAGAACTAATTTATGGTTTATGCACGACGGTGCCCCTGCTCATTTCAGCCTTGTTGCACGTCAATACCTCAACAACACTTTTCCTAATCGCTGGATTGGTCGCGGAGGTCCTCACGCTTGGCCACCTAGCAGTCCCGATATGAATCCTTTGGACTTTTATTTATGGGGTCACCTTAAGTCACTTGTGTATAAAACAGCTGTATTAGATGAAAATGATTTAAGAAATCGAATAATTCAAAGTTGTCATGCCATAAGAAATACTCCAGGAGTTTTTGAACGAGTGAGACGAGTGGAATCGTGCGTTTTATCAGAAGGTGGCCATTTTCAACATTTACTTTAATTCTGTCAGTCGTGATTATTGTTATGATTGCTATTTGTAATTAAATAATAAAAAAAATAAAAATGGCGTTGTATTCATTCTAGAACATTTAATTACGATAGATTACAATTTAAGATAACTTTTTTGTTGTACATTGTTAAGACAGTTTAAAAATAATTAAAAGCAATGAAAAAACTTTGGTTTCTTTATAGGTTTATTATGAGTTTGCCACAAGACTCATTCATGAACACTGGTTATTACATCACGGAGCACTACAATGTTTTTTTTTACTTTTTTACTCGAAAACGACTAGTCTTAGGAAAAAAGACGAGAGCCATTTTTTCGTCCAAATGGAACATACAATCCAAAAAAGATTGAGAAAGATTAGAAACAGTGGTGTACCACATTTTTTCTTTCAAATTGTGCAACGATTATCCTGCCTTCACGCCACTGATTATAGTAAATCCGCCGGTTTTAGTGTAAAATACGCACCGTTGCTAACTCTCAAACACTGCAAAATTTTATTAAAATGTCTCAAGTGGTTATGGAAATTTAAAAAAAAAATCTATTTTCAATGAAACTTTCACACCCTGTACTTCCGTAACGAAGCATTTTTGAGACGTAATTTATAAGCAAAGTTGCCTTTATTTTAGTGGCAGAATACGCTCCTGAAGTTATGTACCGTACATAGGAAACACCCTGTATACCAAAAGACTGGAAACGCCCAATTATCACGTAAATTGTTAGTCCGAATTGTGCAAAATTTTGGATAAGCCTATTTTGGGATACGGAGATTCCAGATTTGACATTTGCAATATTGCCAGATTTCTCTGATATTATTAGTCACCCTGTATATGCAGTCATTATTAGAATCTCCTCTTCAATACTAGTTGAACCATATGTAACACTTACGATTTTATGTAGTATAGAAGGTCTTAAATACATAACACAGAAGTCTGGCAACGCCTAATTGTCTCAAGAAATTTTTTAATACAAACTATTTTCAACTACATTAAAACGTAACAATTGAAAGATTACAACATTTTAAACATAATGATTACTTAATCAAAACGTGCTCTATTTTGTGAGTTGACAGTACCCTAATCGATGGTAGAATACGTCTACCACATTTCTCCATGATGGTCTAGAAATTAATCGAGATTCATCGATAATTCGTTGTCTTAGCTCTGCAAGATTTGCTGGTTTAGTTTTGTAAATTGAATTTTTTAAGTATCCCCAATAAAAATAATCTTTTGGATTGAAATCAGGTGAACATGGAGGCCATTCAATACTACCTCGTCTACCAATCTATCGTCCGGGAAATATCTGATCCAAATAATGTCGATCATTTACACCAAAATGAGCTGGAGTTCCATCTTGCTGAAACCATATCTGTTTAAAATTGACTCCAAACAAGTTTCTCAGTGTAGTTATAATTTCATTTCTAAGCAGCATTTCGTACTTATCTGACGTTAAATTTCCTTCGATAAAAAACGGCCTGACCATACATTTAATTTTTGTGGTCTTTGAGTATGGTTTTCACGCATCCATGTGGATTTACGTCACTCCAGTATCTTAAATTATGTCGATATACACTCCCACACAGTGTAAAGGTTGCTTCGTCGGAAAAACATATGTTGTTAACGAAATTTCCGTAATTTTCAATTTTACCCATCATTACCTCAGTAAACCCTAATCTACGGTCGAAGTCATCTTCACTTAATTCTTGCAATAAATTAATTTTGCATGGTTGAAATTTATTCTTATGTAATACAAGTAAGACGGAAGAATGACCTATATCATGTAATTGTGCAACCCTGCGTGAGGATGTATGAGGATCTTCAACGAAACTTTATATCTAAAGTGTTGTTGTCATTTATAACTGTTTTTGGTCTACCTGACCAGTATCTATCTTTTACTCCTCCAGAGTCCTCAAAGCGCTTTACAGTTTTTTGTACCGTCGCCTTATGGATAGGAGAACAGTTTGGAAAAGTATCGTTGAGCAAGTTGGCTACTTCGCTATAAGATTTTTTTCTGTCGCCGTACCCTCTCTCTCATCATTAAAATACTAATTCGTTCTTTTTCATTAACAACCATTCTAGAGAAACAGTTTACTTTGCAGATCTTTTCAAAACACATAAAAATACTGTCAGTTTTATTTAATAATGCAAATGGTGAACAAGTGTCAAAATCACAGAATTCTATATCTATAACATTTAAATTTCATCAAATCTACATATTTTGCACTGTTTTATGTATTTAAGACCTTCTAGACTACACAAAGTCATAAGTGTTATATATGGTTTAAGTCGCATTGAAGAGGAGATTCCAATAATGACTGCATATACAGGGTGTTGTATTAAAAAAACCAGAGACTAATAATATCAGAGAAACATTGCAAATGTCAAATCTGGAATCTCCGTATCCCAAAATATATATATATATATATATATATATATATATATATATATATATATATATATTTATATCTAGTACTGTATTCATGATCCGACTTTGTAAGTGAGGTTTTGTGAGTGTATGCGAAATGCAAATTTCAAGTTAGTATTTTAATTTCTTGAAGTATGACTTACAAGGTGTTTTAGATTTATATATATATATATATATATATATATATATATATATATATATATATAGTATATATAGGGTAATCAACTTTTGGGACAAAGTCCGTTATATTAGGAGATACCAAAAATACAAAAATAGGAGGTACAAATATACAGGGTATTCCATAACACTGTACCGCATCAAAGATGTTTTTTTTAAATGAAACACCCTGTATTTTATTTTAAATTTAAAATCCGCTTCACTTCCTCGTTACAAGAATACAAGGTTGTTGTGTTATACAGGGTATTTTAAAAGTTATGACCAAATTTCAATGAAAATCGAAACAAGTTCAATGCTCTGTACAATTGAAAAGGGGTACAAGAGCTATGATCTGTTGTAGCCACAGTTTTTAAATGATTGTCAAAATTCATGAAAATGATTGATTTTGCTAATACTCTTTAAATCTAGTACAGGGTAAGTCAAAACACAAATTCTTTATTTGCTCAGTATTTTTAAATGCATCACCATGCATTTTATAAACTACAGTCAATTTAGTTTAATTTATCATAAGTATTTCCTATACCTAAACTTAATAGGTTCGGAGATATTTTAAATTGTATTGGAAAAACGTTATTTCATGAATTAAATTTATTATTTTTATTTACTTTACTACACACAAAAAACCATTAAAAAAACATTAAATAAAGAAATTTTTCTTTTTATTGTAGAAGGTGTTCGAAATGAGCTCCCATAACGTCAACACAGGCTTGAAGACGGTTTTCGAATGATCTACTAACGTTTGTAAGCATTTGTTGCGTAACATTATGAAATGCGTTTCTACTTCTGACCTTCATGTCATCAATTGTTGTTGGAGGTTCACGGTACACTACATCTTTAATATAGCCCCAGAAGAAGAAGTCGACTTTACTTAATTTTGGTGATCTAACTCGCCAATGAATTGGTCCTTCTCTTCCTATCCATCTGTTAGGGAATTGCTCATTCAATTCACCGTAGATAAGTGCGTTGTGATGAGAAGGAGCTCCGTCATGTAAATACCATAACTGTTGACGAATGTTGAGTGGCACGTTTTGAAGTAAAATAGGTAAATGATTTACTAAAAAGTGTAAATAAACCTCTCCGCTTACTGTTTCTTCAAAAAAGAAAGGGCCCATTACGTAATTACCTAAGATACCACCCCAAACGTTTAAGGACCACCTGGTTTGACTCTTCGTAATTATGTGGTACGGATTTGTTATGGAGTAATAGTGGAAGTTATGCCGATTGACACATCAAAATCATTCGCAGTCAGTTCTTGATGTACCTGGATGTGGTATGGGTGCATGTCTCGAGACAATTTTTTGAATAGATCCGTAACTAATGTCTTGATCTCTTGAAATAGCTCGGATACGTGTATGATGATCCTCAGTAACGGCCAGTAAAATATTTAAACCGGTTTCTTCTGTTGTAACCGTTTTTGTTTTTTCTTTTGTCTCATATAACACTGAACCATTGCGATTGAATATATCTCTTATTCGGTTGCCGACGATCTGGATATCGCTCATGATAGACTCTTGTTGCAAGTAAACAATTCTTATTACATTCACCTAATATCCATACCATGTCTACCAGTTCTTCCCTTTCAAAATTCAGTGTTGACTGTTGTAAAATAATCAAAATTCAAGACAATGTCAAAACAATTTGATTCAAAACTGAATTGTCAATTTGTGACACATACCTTCATAGCAACCTTGATTTTAATGATATAGGAGCTCATTTGGAACACCTACAATAAAAATAACAATTTCTTTATTTAATGTTTTTTTAAATTGTTTTTTGTGTGTTACTTTAAGATATTTGTAAATAGTAAAGTAAATAAACATAATTAATTTAATTCATGAAATAACCCTTTTTCCAATATAATTTAAAATATGTCCAAAACTATTAAGTTTAGGTATAGGAAATACTTACGATAAATTAAACTAAATTCACTGTAGTTTATGATAGTAATATAAAATACAGGGTGATGCATTTAAAAATACTGAGGTAATAATGAATTTATGTTTTGACTTACCTTGTATTATATTTAAAGAGTATTAGCAAAATCAATCATTTTTATGAATTTTGACAACAATTTAAAAACTATGGCTACAACAGATCATGGCTCTTGTACCATTTTTCAATTGTACAGGGCGTTGAACTTGTTTCGATTTTCATTGAAATTTGGTCATAACTTTTTAAATACCCGGTATAGCACATAACAACTTTGTATTCTTGTAACGAGGAAGTGAAGCGGATTTTAAATTTAAAATAAAATACAGAGTGTTTCATTTAAAAAACATATCTTTGATGAAGTACAGTGTTATGGAAGACCCTGTATATTTGTAACTAATTTTAAAATGTGAAGCTTATAGCTACCTCCTATTTTTGTAAACAACTTTTTTGGTATCTCCTATAATAGCAAATATAAAGGACTTTGTCACAAAAGTTGATCACCCTGTATACAGGGTTATTTTTTTAAAACGTGACATAGGCTGTCTTATTTATTACGGAAGATAGAATTTTACTTCCAAAAATAAAGTTTTAGCGCGTAATCTAATAAAGAAAATTTTATTAAAAAATTGCTACAGCGTTGCCTGTTTTTGTTGTATTTTCAAAAATGACACTTTTCAATGGCAAGATTGCATTTTTTTGCAAAATCTGTTAGAGCACTTCACTGCAGTCAAAAATACTACAGCGAAATATTTTCGTTTTGGAATTATTATTGCTTAATAGTTATTAAGTAGCAGTTTATTGTTCTACTGGTCTTATTGTGAATTTACCTACCACGTAAACTTGCAACCATGGTATCGTGGAACCACTATTGCGCAAGAAGTGGGTTGTTCCCAAACTACAGTCTACACAGCTACAAATTTCATCCCTATAATGATAAGTGTCCAGGAATTGCACGTAGACGACTGTGATAAGAAGACTGGAATTTTGCGACTGGATTTTAGAAAAAAAGCAGCAGCAACCAGTGTTTGAAAAACACATTTTTTTAGTGATGAAGTTCTTTTTATTTAAATGGAACCGTGAATAGGCAAAATTACAGGTACTGGTCTGATACCAATCCTTGCTGGGCCGAAGACAGAAGAACTCAAAATAATCCTAAAGTTAATGTTTGGTGTGGAATTTATAATAATCAAGTTTTCATTGAGGACAATTTAAATGGAGCAAGGTATTTAGATTTACTACGGCAAGATCTGGAACCGTTTTTGGATAACCTTCCATTAGATGAAAGAGAATCATTTTATTTTCAACAAGTTGGTGCTCCTCCGCATTTTACGTTACCGGTGAGAGATTACCTTAGCCAGTTGTTACCTTGACACTGGATAGGGCGAAGAGGACAGATGGAATGGCTCTCAAGGTCCCCCGACCTCACCCCGTTAAATGTGTTTCTGCGGGGGCACTTAAAATTTAAGGTATATCTTACTAAACCTACTTCCCTTGAGGAATTACAACTAAACATACAAAGAGAAATTAGGACTATAACACCGGCCATTTTAAAGAATGTGCAAAAAAATTTATGAAAGGTCCACTGCTGTCGGCACCAGTTTGAACATTTGATGAAAAACTTTTTTTTAATTTTTTGTTCCATTTTTATACTAGATTTTAATTTAATGACTGCAGTGAAACGCTTTATCAAATTTTGCAAAAAAAACATGCAATGTTCCCATTTAAAAAAAAATGTTATTTTTGAAGATACTACAACAACTGGCAACGCTGAAATTTTCTTAGTTAGATTACGCCCTAAAACTTTACTTTTGGAAGTAAAATTCTATCTTCAGTAATAAAAATCTGAAAGAAAATTAGAGCTGTCATTTTTTGTTTTTTGAATCATTGTAAAAAAATTTTGATTTTCGTTTTTATTTTTTTAAGCAAAAACCGTTGACGGTAGACGTTTTTGACTAAAACATTGTTAAGGCACTTTTTTACAAGCAATCTAAATCTGTCATCGTAGTTTCCATGGCACCCTAGACGCAAAAGATACAACATCCAACTTTGTTTTTTCTTATGGGCGCTATTTTGGATTTTTGCGTTTTTATATCAAATTTTTTTTTCTGAAGACAATGATGTATCACAAGTAATAGTTCTACCTTAAATATAACAACGTTCGATTGTATTAACTGAAAATTTTACAGTTCCACCATTATTTTGAGACAACAAAATAAAGTTTTCAAAGAAAATAATAATTATTATTAAAAGAAAAATATTAAACAGAACAAGAACAAAAAATTACAGCAAGTGTCCAAATAGGCCACCCTCCACTTCAAGGCACAACACAGCTCGCTTTCTTAGATTAGCTATTGCTCTTGTGACATCTCTTCTCCTGATGCCATATCTGAGAGTAGTAATAACTCTTCAGCCCCCCACAAATAATAGTCTAGATGAGACAGATCGGGCGACGGTGCTGGCCAGTGTACGTCACCGTTATTAGCAATAACTCGATTGGGGAACATTTCGGACAAGCATTCCCTAACCGTCTTAGCATTATGCGGCGGCGCACCTTCTTGCTGAAACCAGATTGCATTTAAACGCGAAAGGGCAACATTGTTGTGCATAAAGTTCGTTAAAAACGTCCTTAAGAAATTGAGGTAACGATCGGCATTTAAATTTTATTCATATATGAATGAACTGTAAGACTGTAAGACCAAAGCGTTCTTGAAACTGATGTGGTTTTTCAGCTGACCAGTAATGCTCATTGTGCTGATTCAACATTTCTGCATTAAAGATCTTGCACTAATCAGACCATATGACATTATCAAGGAAATTTTGATTCTTCTGTAGCTGATTCATCAGAAATGTGCAAAAAGTTACACCTTGACACTACCCCCTGGATGAAGAACTTGCGAAATATAGATTTCGTAAGGCTGATACTTATGTTTTTTGAGTGATTTCCAAACGACTTGGTCTGATAAGTCTAGCTGATCTGCAACTTCCCTCATTGAGATAGAAGGATAGCCTTGAACCTAGTGAAAAAATGTATACTTAGTATTTAGGTGTCCGTTATAAAAATTATGCGAATTTTCACCGCTTGTAAGATTTCCTGCTCCTGTTCATCCTACCACCGTAATTGAACTAACCATATTCACCCAAATCTATTCATAAATAGAAAAAACCTTAAACTCGGTTGTTGTAGCTCTGGGTAACGCTGAAAATATGTTTCCGCAATGACTACTGCATTTCGATGCGAGGCATAATAAATTCACAGCATATCTCTTTTTTCTTCATTGGAAAAAGTAATTTTCGCGACAAGAACAACACAAACGTGAATTACACACAAGAAACGGTGGCACTCAAATTTTTCGTTAAAACAATCGAAGGTCGTTATCTTTCCAAGACAAACCTCTCAAAATCGTAAAACTGAACCTTTTGGCGTAAATGTAAGGTAGAACTATTATGTGTGATTCAGAAAAAAAAAATTGATACAAAAATGCAAAAATTCAAAATTCAAAGTTGGAAATTACGATGACAGCTTTAGATTCCTTGTAAAAAATTCCTTCACATTGTTTTAGTTAAAACGTCTGCTTTATAGTTTTTCTTAAAATAAAACAAACCAAATTAATTTTCCAATAACCAATCACCAATATTTAAACATTTTGCAATACCAAAACTACACTATTGTTAATTGTCAACTGCAATCCAAAATCATTTTATATTATAATGGCATATACAAACCTGCCAAAACACCAACCATTTCAAAATATTCACGACTTGTTGATTCTACCATATGGTTTGTTCTATATACCTATTAATCATATGAATAATAAATTATAGTTCCATATCTAATTATCCCTATATCTTCTGATGAACGAAACAATGGCTTAATACTAGATAACGTTTTAATGTATTATCTAACATGACACTCCCGAGAAATTCAACTTAATAAACTTCGAGTATAAAGATTGTTATAAACAAAAATCCATTAGATGTTTCAAATCATTCTGTGAATTATTGTTTCATTCATTTTTCTAAATAAATCCCAGACAACAAATTTATACATTAAAAAAATAGATTTTCATCTCTCCTCTCTCTCTCTCTCTCTCTCTCATTTCTTCTCTTCTCTCTCTCTTCTTCTCTTTCTCTTCTCTTTCTCCTCTCTTCTCTCTTCTCCTCTTCTCCTTCTCTCTCTTCTTCTCTCCTCTCTCCTCTCTTTCTCCTCTTCTCTCTCCTCTCTTCTTTCTCTCTCTTCTTCTCCTCTCTCCTCTTCTTCTCTCTCTCCTCTCCTTCTCTCTCCTTTCTCTCTCTCCTCTTCTTTCTTTCTCTCTCCTCTCTTTTTTCTCTCTCTCTCCTCTCTTCCTCCTCCTTCTCTTTTTCTTCTCTCCTCTCTCCTCTCTCCTCTCTCCTCTCTCCTCTCTTTCTCTCTCTCTCTCTTCTCCTTCTCTCTCTCCTCTCTCCTCTCTCCTATTTCCCTACCCTCTCTCTCTCAAGCGCGCGACGACGAATTAAGAGAGTGTTCAATATTTTGATTATTATTTTGCCATTCGTTTGTTTAATCGGTTACGCCATTTATTTATTTTGGGTAACAGTGAGTCACCACGCTTGCAACCTGCATGTCACCAAGAATGAGGTCACTTGCAAAATGGACGTCGTTTTACGTAGCCAGCGAAGGCGTGTTAGTGTGCGTTTGTGTAAAATATTGTAGAGCATCAACTAAAAGATCCTGGGCTTATACCCGTTGCGTTGTTTAATTAATACCCCGGGAATTGGCAGAATTCAGGCATAATCCTTTCTTTCCTATGGAGTAAGTAAAAGACTACGTTGGAAATATCCACCAGCGTGGCGTCGTATACTGGCATGTGTGTACTGTTGTACAATTAACTTACATGCAGGTGACCACAGATTTAAGTAGCAGTAACCCCTAGTATATAAATACATCCATAATATGATGATTTCTGCTTTTTAATTAAAACAGGGTAATTAACAAATAATTAATTAAAAAATTTTTGTAAAGGATTCTGGCTCTTTACAACCATGACTAATTTTAATAAAATGAGACTAATGAAAAGCAGAATTTTCAAAGAACTTAGCTCATCGATGGAAGCAGACACGGCAAAAGGAAGAAAGAGCTCGTCACCTGTTTCATTCTCTCCTCACTGGGGGTTGGGCACTGTTTGAGCTTTCCAAGCTCCTTCAGCGGGGAAGGAACGGGAAAATACCACCCCAGTAGTCTAGCCGTACATGGTGTGCATATACGTAGTGACCATGCCGCGACATGTACATGAGGAAAACCCCCTGAAAGACTCATACAAGGTAGACCGTAACGGGAATCGAACCTCCCTATTGCTAAGCAGACCGTGTCACCACTACTCTACCAGCTCGGTGTAGACACGGCATACTACGCCGTGAAGCAGATTATGAGTGTTTACTTCTTTATACCGAAGTGAGGTGGTTGTCACGAGGAAAGGTTTTAAATCATGTGTTGAAATTAAAAAATGAATTACTCGTTTTTTTTAAACAGAAAATCAA
Source organism: Vesta saturnalis (assembly GCA_036346205.1). NCBI lineage: Eukaryota > Metazoa > Arthropoda > Insecta > Coleoptera > Lampyridae > Vesta > Vesta saturnalis. The sequence continues at coordinate 2,047,285 of JARFJB010001941.1, forward strand.
AAAAACTTTTACCAACTAGGCAATCATTTCTTTAATACTGAAACATTTATTAACAATATAGAAGAAAGCTTGAAAAATATTTTCCATTGTTAAACACGGAACAATATGATTGGATAAGAAATCGGTATCTTTCTTCCGAATTTTCTAGTTTTACTTTAAAAGAAGATCAGACGTCGCTTTCTTCAGATCGTGGATTAAAATTACAGTTCCATAAAAACACTCCTGAAAATATTTGGATCTCTGTTAAAGATGAATACCCAGGAATTCAATATTGAGGACAAGAATAATGATACTACCCAAGAGGATGTAGCTGAATACCATGAAGTAAGCATTTTTTTATTGATCGTATATTTATATGTATATAAATGTGCACCTACACTAACCTAACTAAAAGTGCAGAGTGTTTCACCACAAAGTGTACATAAAGTAACCGTATCGTAGAGCGGGGTTACATTGAAAAAATCCTCTGAGATGGCCTTAGGGTACTAAAATAAAATAGCCGAATGTGTATCCATTTGAGGTGTCATAAATAGGGCGACATTTTTTTCTTTAAAAAATAAAGTAATTTAATAATTTAGACAAAGTTTTCTTGCCATGGCACTGCTCCTTCGTTAATAAAATAATTCATGTCTTTGTTGCAAATCAAGCATTGTATTTGGTTCTGGCCTTAATCAAAGCTGTGTATCACCGGTGCCTGAATCTTCAGTATCAAAGCATGTTGAAGGTGTACAATAATCTTGACTTCTTCTTTGTAGAAAATTACGCCATCACAACTTTGTCAATATTTTCTAATTTCATATTGATAGCCTTATAGTAGTATAGGCATATTAAACCTAATATTGGACCAAGACGGAAAAAAATTGTTAGAAAGCTAATTCCTTCTAGAATATGTTCCTTAGGTCCCCCAGTAATACTCCTCCAGAAAAATCTCCATGGGCAACCTCCTTAAATTTTGAAAAAATGGCCACATCCTGATTTTTTAAAAAATGTCGTCGTAGGCGCCGACTCCGATCTACTAGTCGCTGCCCTGACACAATCCCAAAGTGCCATATACATGTTAGTTCCAATTAATTCCACCACCGCTAGGAAATTTTACTGCTGCAGTGACTTACATGATGTTCTAGGTACGATGACTAAACAGTTATCCTCTTCGGAGCGCTGCATGGAATGCCTTGTAATGTGGGCGGACATTATCCTGTTGGAAAATCGGGTCCTCCAGCTCCTGGAGGAATGGAAGGATGTGAGGTTCTACCACTTCATCCACATATCGGTGGGCATTCATATTGCCTTAAATGAATACCAACTGAAACCTGCTTCCATAAATAATTGCACCCCATACCATAATTCCCACAGCGGTACATGCCGCTCAACAGAAAACTGCACATTGCGACGTTCTCCATGTTTACGCTTGACCCTTATGCGACCATCGTGCATTCCCAAGCAGAATCGGGATTTGTCACTGAAGGCCATCCTATGTCAATCCAGTCGCAAGGTACACCACTCCAAACGTTGCAGTCGATGACGAGCCGTCAGCGGAAGCACAAGATGTGGTCGATAGGACTGCAAGTCAAAAGCTCTAATTCGACGCTAAACTGTACGAAGGGTTACAGGACGTCCTTCGTTTTCAAACTATTGATCGGCTATTGATCTTGTACTCGAGAATCGGTCTCTTAATGCCATTAATCGGAAATGGCGGTCCTCGACCATATTTGTCTGTCTTGGTCAACCACTTCCTCTTCTACGACGTTCTTAACCTTCTCTAGAGCATGCTTGATAACACTGTACTATAAAGGATTAATTACGGTTAAGACGATTAGCAATTTCTCTGATTGAAAAACTACTTTCACTTAAGCCGACAATGCGACCTCTGTCGAATTCACTCAGTTGTGGATAATTTTCACATTGCCGCACTCTAGGCATAATCGCAGCCTCAAAATGCAAAGAAGATCCAAGTTTGGTCCAAAAATTCCAACGCCATCTTGGTGTTGCATTTTTTATGTCACATTGCAAGGCATTCTATGGAGCGCGTCGAAGAGGCCAACGTCTATATTTTGCCGTGGCCACCCGGATCTCCCGACCTTTCGCCCATCGAACATGTGTGGGATATGATGGGTGGAAGACTCATAATACGGGACATTGCATAGTGGAAAAATTAAGGTAAAGTTGAATTTTTGCATGAAGCTTCCTTTTGTGGTTCTAAACAACATCTCAAATATCCCCGCCGATGCATGCGCCGCTAAAAATGTTACGCGGGGTCAAAGGTCAAGATAAATGGTTTTTCACTAAAATATCGCTAACGGTAACTTTTATCGAAAAAATACTTATCAAATTTGTAGCTTAGGAAATTGCCAACAAAAAACATTATTAATACTTACTTACTATTTTTATTCAATTATTAGTGTATAAATTCAATAAATTGTCAAAAAAAAAAATGGCAGAAGTCTGTTTTATTTGTGAAAAACCGTTGCTGGAATGTAAAACTGTTGTTGTGGAACGTGGACTTGAGACGTTGAGACAGTCGAGTGTTGAAAGAAAGGACGGAAAAGATGAATGTTTATGAAATGCTAGTTCTGTGGTAATTCATGTCGAGTGCCGTAAATATTACACGCGGAAGTCAAACATGTTGGCATCAAAAAGACAGCGAGATGAAGCCAGCACATCGACATCTATAAGTCCACCTCACAGTAAATGCGTTCCAGTGAACCACGCTTTTCATTTAAAAATCTTTGTATTTTTTTTGCGGTCAAGAAGCGAACGAGGAAAAGAAAAGAAAAAAAAGAATAAATATTCGGTGTAAGATTTATCACGTGTCAACGCCTACTTTTAAGGACTCCGTTCTTGAGGTAACAGGAAAGCGTAATGATCACATTTCTAAGGCAGTCTTTCGATATTTTGACATCGACGATTTGGATCTAAGCGCCTAATAGACGTATTATCGTCCTTGGAATGTGTCCATCATACAAAGAAACAGTCAGGTATGAAGCAGCTACAGTTCATCACCCCCAGCCATTTTTTTAACCACCTGAAACTGGAGCTTTTCTCCAATATGCTGCTGATAATGCCGATATAAATGTCTTTACACTTGATGGTCATAACACTCTTCATATAATGGGTATAATTCAAATTTTAACTGCTGCTAGTGCGATTGTAGCCGATAAACCAATGGCACGAGCTAATGTTATTCTCAGTGCAAAAGATATCGCGACAAAAGCTAAAGTCCCGGTGCAAATTTATGAAAACAAAGGTGTTATAGGATTGAGTAAAATAGTTGTGGAAAATATTGTGGATGAAAATATAACTGTTTCTATGCTCCGAAAGATTGGTTGGAGTGGATATATAGAACGTTTGACGATGCAAAATCATAATTTTTCTATGCCTCGAATTCTTTTTTTACCATTTATTCATCCGCCAACAAGTAACTATAATACTGTTTACTCAACTTTACTGTGCGCCCTGGAGAATGCAAAAAAGTACGCATTATTACTTTTGATCAGCCCTTATATGCAAAAGCACGAGAAATTGTTGCGGCAGCTCCTGAAGAATTTCCATTATAAAAAATTATTGTCGAAAAATATTAATATTGATGAAGACTTGGACGCGGCTTTTCGTACTACCATCGACGATGTGATCAACGGAACTGTCGTATAATGACATTGAGAATTGCGATCATGATGTTGAGGAATACATAAGAGCTAAACGAATGGGAGGTTGGCAAGGACATTTAAACAGCGTTAGGCAAATGCTTTCATATTTTCATGCATCTGGACATTTTCCTTGCGCTAAATCCGCGCATTTATATCTCCAAGATATGCTAAAGTTAGAACAGTCTATGAATCCGATTGTTTTTCAAAAGTTTATTGCAGGATTCTTTACGGCTCGAGGTAGTGACAAATTTCGTTGTGGAACTTGGTCTGACATGATCATTGAGCAGTCTCTCATGAAATCCATGAAAACCGACGGAGGTGTCGCACGAGGGAGGAACACACAACAAAGTGTCTTAAGCAAATGGGTTTATGGCATGCATGCAATGGTCAGTGTATCCGAAGGATTAGAAGTACTTACTAATGTATCAATGGACACAACAGATCAGCATATAGATGCAAGAGATTCACGTGTTAAAAGAGACAATGAAGATGTAAAAAAATTAATTGGATGGTTTTTGTTATAATCCATTTCCAGAAGTTTCAATGATAATGTCAATATCAAGTAGAGTCGTCGGCGATGATCAAAATAAATGCTTATGAAGTGGGTCTTGTCTCTATTACAACTATGATTGGTCAAAAATTTTATAGCATTAAGCTGAAACGTGCTGACTGGGTAATTCCTCTTTTAACAGTATCCACTCTGTGAAAGTTCACAATGAACAAGTTCCTGTTGATCCTTTATTACAATTTCAACGCATAAGTATTACAAAAAGATTTGACGATCAACTTCAAAAATTTTTGGAGTATGAACTAGCTCCATTTCCATTATCGCTCTTCGATAAGAATGGAATGCGTAAAATAAAAAATATGCTGCTATTTATAAATAATCATTATTGAATTAGATATCTCTGGTGCTACTTATATCATTGATGGAGGATTTCTTTTACACCGTGTTGTATGGAATAAGGGAGAAACATTTAATACTATGTCGATTATGTACAAGTTGGCCAACTAAGAATGCGAGGTACTGTATCTGGGAAACTATCCATCGTAGAGGCTTGCGCAAAAAAAAGTTATTACTAAAACAGCCAATAGAAAAACCTAGAAAATATTTTCAAATTTCTGAAATGGCCGCTAGGGGGCGTAACTGCAATCCTGAATCTAAAAAAGTGATGTTTCTGTGAATTATGCTATATTAACCTAATAAAAAAATAACTGATCTTTGAAGCCGAGGATAGTCTGAACTTTTTTTGTTTGGCACTTTTTGACGTATCTATAAAAATAAAGTGGTGGGGGGGTATTCAAAGATTTCCTTAAATCACCCCCGGTATCTTCGAAACGGCTAATCCGATTTTAACAAACTTGGGCGCGTTGAAAAGCGCTTTTCTTGGGCTACAAATGTTAAAATAATTGAAGTTTTGTTAGTTTCACATGTCGTCGCTAGAGGGCTTTGTTCGACATTCCGACAGAAAGGTTAAAGGTTTTGCGCAAAGAATTACAATGCATTGAGTATGACTATTTTCATGAACAAGTAGCTAAATAGATGCCTAAACAAGCATAGCGAAAAATCGCATCTCGATATCTTGTTCTAACCTTCAATTAATATACTTTATACGAATAATCTCGCTTAAATAATTTATATGGTTTTTAATATATTTGTCTGGAATTGTTTAGCTATTAGCTGTAAGTTGTGGATCCTCTTAAACAGGATCCGACTCTGTAAAGTTCACAATGAACAAGGTTCCTGTTGATGCCTTACATTTCAACGATAAATTAAAAGATTTGACGATCAACTTCAAAAATTCCATCACTCTGTGCATTGCTGAGGCCTCTTATGGGTAGACAAAACTGCTGCTTCAATTTCGGCTCTGAATAGGTTACCTAGAAATTGCGATTTTAAATGTTTGTAAATTTATTCACCAGAATAAAATCACCCTTTTTGAAATTACTACGGGCAAGTAAGCAATGCTAAAAGTTATACGAAAGACCTATTCTTTGTTTGTTTAAATACATATTCACTATGGATATATACGAAAAATACAATTAATAGAAGCAGGCAAAGGAAACATACCTAAACAAAACATACATAATCCTCAAATTGTCAATAGTTGTCAATACTTTCGCGTTACTTTGAGCAATTTTGTGCTTTCAAAATGCGTTTTACGAATAATCAAGCTGTTGATATGCTTGCGGTTTATTTTGAATGTCTTCAGAATGCCGCAGTAGCTAAAAGTTTACGCGGCTCGATATCCAAATCGGCGTCCTTGCGATGTAAGAGTTTTTCCCCGATTAGTGGCGAGCTTACGAGCCAATGGTAGTTTTCGGCCTACGTTTCAACGGCAAAGAATTGGAAGAACACAAGAAAATATTAACCGTGTACTGGGCTATATTGAAGGAAATCCTCATGTTAGCACAACAGCATTATCCACTGAGTTGGGCATATCACGGACAACGGTTCAAAATATTTTGAAGGACCATAGGTAAGTTCTAATGGCCATCAAAATATATAGGTATTCGTTTAAACTTTTTTAATTACTTTAAGAATGCACCCATATCATGTCGTTTTGCATCAGGCCTTGAAAGAGGAAGATTTTGATCGAAGGTTAGACTATTGCCATTGGATGTTAGGCATGATACGCGGAAATAGAGAATTTGATTTCAAATTCTTTGGACCGATGAAGCCACCTTCAGTAGTGACGGGAGAGTCAATTTGCACAATATGCATTATTGGTCTGCAGAAAAATTCCATTGGTTGCGTGAAGTTCAGCGCCAAGAACGTAGGAGTTTAAATGTATGGTGTGGCATACTGGGAGGCAGAACTATTGGGCCATATTTTTGCTAGCGACCCCTAAATGGCAATGTATTTCTTGATTTTTGGCCAATCAATTACAGTTGTTGTTAGAAGATGTGCCTCTGGAAACAAGGCAAAAATTGTTTTCTGCAGTTGGATGGTTGCCTAGCACATTTTGCTATTAATGTGCGAGAGCATATTAATGCAGTATTTCAACAGCGGTAGATTGGAAGAGGAAGTCTGTTTCCATGGCCTCCGCGATCGCCAGACTTAACTTGCCTCGATTTTTATTTAGTGGGGCGCTTAAAGGACATCGTGTTTCGGACTCAACCTACTACTAGAGAAGATATGAAAAACCGGATTCGTAACGCAATACGTAACATACAGAGAGCCGAAATTGAAGCTGCAGTTTGTCTAGTCATGAGAGGCTTCAGCAATGCATAGAGCGTGATGGTCAGCATTTCGAGCATTTACGGGGCATTAAAACCTTCCTCCTTTAAATCGGTCCTTTTAGGGCCACAACTTACATAATAGAAACAATTCCAGAAAAATATAGTTTTCGTGTAAAGTTTTTTTTGCCGATATTTTAGGTTAGGAACAATATATCGAGATGCGGTTTTCGCGAGCTTGTTTAGGCATCATTTAGTTACTTGTTCATGAAAAAAAGGCATACCAATGCACTTAATTTTTTTGCGAAAATTAACCATTTCTGTCGGAATGTCGAACAAAGCCCTCTAGCGGCGACATGTGAACCTAACAAAACTTTAATTATTTTATCATTTGTAGCCCAAGAAGCACTTTTCAACGCGCCCAAGTTTGTTAAAATCGGATTAGCCGTTTCGAAGATACGGGGAGTGATTTATGGAAACCTTTGAATATCTCCCACCACTTTATTTTTATAGTTACGTCAAAAAGTGCCAAACAAAAAAAGTTCAGCTTGTCCTCGACTTCAAAAATCAGTTATTTTTTTATTAGGTTAATATAGGAGAATTACAGAAACATCACTTTCTTAGATTCAAGATTGCAGTTACGCCCCCTAGCGGCCATTTCAGAAACTTGAAAATATTTTCCAGATTTTTGTATTGGCCGTTTTAGTAATCACTTTTTTTTTGCGCAAACCTCTACGATGGATAGTTCCCAGATACAGTACCTCGCATTCTTAGTTGGCCACCCTGTACATAGATATTATGGTAATAATGTCACAATCGTATTCGATGGTTGTAACGATCATCAAAAAAATATCAAAGCTGCTGAACAACGTCGTCGATGTGCAAAAATTTCATGTACTGACATTCTCTTCGATGGATCCATGACTATTTCAACGAGTCAAGAAAAATTCCTTGGAGCAAGTAACAAGTATAGATTTATTTCTATGTTACGTGAAAAATTTGAAGCTGTTAACATTAATGTACGAGTAAAACAAGCTCAAAACGATGCTGATGTTCTCATCATTGAAACAGCATTTGAAGAAGCCGATAGCAGAACAAGCATTATTGTAGGTGAAGACATAGATTTGTTAATAATATTAACTGCACGAACATCCATCGATAAAATCATTTATTTTTTAAAACCTGGAAAAGCAAAAATCAAACAACAATTTAATCCTCGCAAAGCTTAAGCCTGTATCCAATGTGTAAAAATCATATTTTATTTTTACATGCAATGACCGGTTATGATACTACATCAGATACTTTTCACAGAAGTAAAATTAATGCCTTTAAATTACTTGAAAAGAATAAGGAATTAATTAAGTACGTCGATGTTTTTACTAAAGAAAAATGCTCTCTCGAGGTGATTTTTAATAATGGTATCCGTTTTCTGCTGACTATGTATAAAGCACCAATAAAAGAAGTGTCCATTGATAATCACAGATATTTAAGGTTTGCGAATTTAACACAGCTTAAAAACCCGGTAGAACTATCTTCTCTTCCGCCAACATCTAGTGCTGCTCGGCAACATTTATATCGTGTTTACTACCAAGTATGGGTTGGTACGATCTTGACCCTCTAGACTGGGGATGGACATTGCAAGATCAAATTTTGGAGCCAGTTAAAACTGTTCTTCCACCCGTTCCTGATAGTCTGCTCAACTCTATTTTTTGTAATTACACCTTGAACTGTGGTTTCAGAAAAGTTGGCTTATACTTTTCACCAGTTTACGGTAATTGTCATGATCAAAATTGTTTAAATGTATCACCCGATGCGTTTAATGACATTAATAATGACGAGTCTACTGAAGATGTAGATTCATCGGGTTTCTTGACTGAAACTATGGAAATACAGGAGACGGAAGAAGAAGATGATGAAGAGTTGGATATGGTAATTGAAATGGAGTCGGAAGAAGAACCATAAGAATTCGTCTGCTCAATAAAGAATTAATCATTTAACTGTCCCATAATAATTTTTGCTTTTAAGTAAACATTTTTTAATAAAAAAAAATTTGTAATAATAAAAATTAAAAAAAAAACTAAGCTTTTTTCAAATAGAAACAAAAATAATTTATTATAATTTTTTTTATAATCATTTTGCTTATAAAAACTAATTTATAATTTGTTTATTTTCTTTAATAAATAAATATTTTTTAATCACAAATAAACGTGGATTATGCCTATTGGGGACACTACTTAAAAATACGCATCTTGTACTCTACCTCAAAGGTGGTGTGGAAAGGAGTGCACGTATTGTGAGGAAAATAAACGTTACAACTTTTTGACTCGAATTTTCTCAAAAACCGTTAGGCTTACTAAAAAAAGTAATAATATGTTTTTTGTAGGCAATTTTCTAAGCTAACCACTATTTTTTCGATGAAAGTTACCGTTAGCGAGATTTTTGCGAAAAAACGTTTTTCTTTACCTTTGACCCCGCGTAACATTTTTAACGGCGCGTGCATCGACGGGGATATTTGGCATGTTGTTTAGAACCACAAAAGGAAGATTCATGCTAAATCCAGCTTTCCGGGAATTTTGACCTGTTTTTTGTCTTTATTCCCCGAATTATCAAGCAATTAGTCAATCCTCCGCAGACACTAGAAGCTCTCCGGCATGAATTACATATTTCCTGGGATGAAATACCTCAAGAAGAAATCGACCACGTGTTGGAATCCATGCCAAGGAGGGTGCGGGGGTGTGAAACTAATAGGGGTGGCCCAACACATTATTAATAAAAAATGCCTTTATTTTTTGTTTAATTTCTTTGAAATTTTAATCAATTACTACATTTGACAAAAGATTTCTGCCAAGTTTGGTCCAAAAATTCCAGCGCCAATCTTGGTGTTCAAGCCATCTAGCATCATATTTCTAGTACTAATCAGGGTTTTATTTGTGGCATCATCTAGTGGTATATTTATAAACTAGCGAATGTTTTCTGTAATAGAGCCACCTAGTGGTATATTTCTAGGACTAATTAGGGTTGTTTGTGGTGCAATATAGTGGTGTAAAGGCTAATAAATGTTTTCTGTAATAGGGGTTGATCGTGTTTGTCTCTTCCTCGTCTCTTTCTCAAACATACAAATCAATTACTCAAATCAAACTAATCAAATCAATTAAATACCAAACTGATTTAACTTAATCATACAAAATCAGCTCACAATTCAGAAAATAGCAGTATGATAGAACGCAGAGTGCAAAAGAAAGCCAATCTCACACTTACTGTAGCTGCCCATCTAACCGCACTTTCGCATTAACTGCAGCATAGTTAGTGTAGGTTCAAGCACCGTTAGGAGAAACAAGTTTATTAACAAAATTGAAGGAAAGCTTAGCGTTTGAAAATATATTATTATTATAAACAACAATACATCATTTTTATTTAATCACATCCTTTATCGGTCTTCTTCTTCTTGAACCGTGATTCGTCGCTATCGTCATCATGGTTTTGAGACACGTCTTTCTCCTCTACCTCATCGCTCTTCTTCCTCTTCTGTGAATCATCACCATCGCCTTGGATGTGAGATACATTCAGCTCATCCACGTCATCGTTTCCATCATCTTGAATGGTTATGTAGTAATAGTTTATTAACAAGTCAGTAAAATCTCTAATGCCCGCTGATGTTGGCTCATAAACAGGAGAATACATAACTTTTGGACGAGGGGCGAGGGCCTGAAAGTAAGTTGCTAAGCCCTACATTTGTCTTACAAGTTAGCATTATACCCCTTATTATAGTACAGATTCATATTTCCAGCCATAACCTGCAGAGACTTAAATACAAATTCAAATTTTCCGTGATTATGGCCACGACAAGAGCCAAAGTCCCGAGAGCAAGTTGCGCAGCCCTACACCTGTCTTACAAGTTAGCATTAGGCTCCTTATTATTATAATAGAAATTCAAATTTTCCGGCAAGGGTACCACGACAATACACGGAGGCCTACGAACAAGTTGCGATCACGACAAGAGGCGAAGACCCGAGAACAAGTTGCGACACCTACACCTGTCTTACAATCTCGATTATGCTCGGGGAGGGTTGGAGTGGGATCGTCAAAACAACCTTCGCCGAAAACCTCGCATCACGAAATTTTAGGTATATGATACATGTTAACTTAAAAAAAATCCAAGGCCGACCGCTTCTATAAAATAAAAATAATCTTGACACATGTTAACAGGTTAAATTAATTAAATAAAATCTTTTATTATAAAACATTTCTCATTATCTTCACATGTCTTTGTCCTTTATTAGAATACAATTTTTATGACGGAGGATAATTATGCAACCTGTTTATAATAAATCCTAGGTGCATACCAATTCCAAAGATGTATGCGGTACAAGTGTTGAGATGCTTTAAATTGATCCTCAGTCACAAGGAGAATGTGTTTCGGCTTGTATGTGCTTCTAATCAACTAACGAGACACGCACCTAGACCGTGTGCAATTATCGTGAACACGGTTCCTGCAAACCAACCAGGTCAGCATTAGACCACTATCTACATTGACAAGAATGGTAATGGGGAATATTTTGATTCCTTTGGACGAGCACCGCAAGGATATCATTTACGTTTCCTAGAGAAAAATTCCAGATGCTTCCTATACAATAAAACAATACTGCAAGATTACCATTCGAATGTGTGTGGACTTTATACGTTAATGTTTCTATATTTTAGATTTACCTATGTTTAATTTTGTAAAAAAACTTTTTTAGTACATGTTTAATTGTAAATGACGAGATAATCAAATTATTGTTTAACGCCTGTTACCCAACCATTTTATTCTGATAAATAAAGAGATTAAGAGTTGCGTAATATCAGATGAGCCTATTGTTTTTCTTTCTTTTTAATTCAGCATGTGTGTTTTTAAAAATCGTGTATAATTACACAATAATTAGCTAAAAGTAAACATGAACAGTGGTTTCTAACTACATATTGTTGTTGTGGAATTTAAAACATGTAATTATTACATTCCAAACTTTTAATGCGGTTTTTATAAAAAACAATTTGCGTGTGTATGTATGTATGGACAACGTACAATACTTTGTTCAAACCGCTTTGTTATTAATTGCTTTAAGGCAAAGGTAAATACGAGTTGCAGTAAGTGTGATAAAGATAATTAGGTTGTTTGTATATTTACACTCTAAAAATTAATTATGGGGAAATCAATAGCTAGTTTTACATCAACTATTCATAAACGTAAAACAGAAAGTGCTTTAGCTTGATTAGATGAGTAACACAAAGCAGTGACTATCACTCGTGAATCAGTCCCTCAAAAATGTTCTTTCAATACAGAGCTGGTAAGTGTGCTGTTAACCTTTTATTTATTTTATTTATTTGTACAGATTTTTAATTGCAGTTATAAAACACATCTAAGTTATACGTAACAACAAGTATCTTTAAAAATATTAAGGTGTACAATATACAACAATTTAACGAACGGATGGATATTAAACATATTTCAATGCAATCAATGCTGGTAAAACAATCAGTTTTAATATTCGTTTAGAAAACAATATTGTAATAACTGTTATGTAATTAATTAACTTAATAAAAAATTTTTGTTTCATTAGAGAATAATCTGAATGTCAGTAATTTTTTTTTATAACTCATTGAGGGTTTTTTTAATTATGATATTTACAATAAAAATAAGTGTTCTATAATTAAATTTTACTGTCATTCAAATTCCCCACGCAAGATCAAACCTTAACACAAGTTCATACACCTGTCTTACAAGATAGCAATAGGGCCTCCTTATTAGAATACAAATTCAAATTTTATTTCAAGGGTCACGGGGCTAAGTCCCAGCAGTAAGTTGCGTAGCTCTATATCAGCCTTACAAGATAGCATTAGGCCTCCTTATTAGAATACAACCCCAATGTATAAATAAAATTTCGTAAGGTTACAATCTGTAGATAGGAATTAAAAGAATACGCAGAATTGCCTAACCTCCAGGGGCTGAACAGCCCTAATCAGGATTGAAAATTTATCAAGGGTTGAAAAAGGTCCCCGAAAAGAAGCCAACATCCTGCCCCAGCCCCCCAAACCCAAGCTCATGACCTAAATACACCCCTCACGTGAGCACGTACTAAAAAATTGCTGTCAAAAAGGCTCTTAATACAAACAAAAATGGTTGAAATTCCCATCAAAGGTTGAAAAGGCCTCCGAAAAGAAACCATAAATAAGGGTGAAAAATACGATCTCCCACGTGGGTGAGTAAAAACAAAGAGGCCGTAATTAGGGATGAAAATTCCATCAAGGGTTGAAAAAGGCATCCGAAAAGAAACCATAAAAATAAGGGTGGAAAAACACGTCCCACACGTGGGCATATAAAAATGGTGGGTTTTCCCCAAAAATTCTAAGATGGCGGCCAAGGTGCCCCCGTACTACTCACCTTTTTCGTTTCTTTTATTATTTTTAAATTTTGTGGCTAGTGCCGCCGCCACTGCACAAATATATGTTGTCTTCATGTCACTATGTTTCAATAAAGACTGTTAACAAAACTATTTGTGTGCGTGCAAAGAGAGTTTTTCTGTTTTTGTTCGTCGAACAAAATCGCTTAACAAAAAAAAGTCTGTGGGCCATTGCCTCGACTTCCACTAGATTATAATTTACATCAAGTTCTCTGTTTTACCTTAATGACTTGTTACTATAACTATTTGTTATTATTTTACTTATATATTTTCTCTTCTACATATTGTATTGAAACGCGTTGAGAAATAAATATTAAACTAAAGATTTGTGGTATCAGAATTGAAACCCTTTTAATTAACTCAATTAAAAAACTAATAACCCATAAAGACATCATAAAGTAAAAGAATAAGTCAATAAAGGGACTATTAAAAAATGTAATAACCCAATCGATTTAACACAATAAAATAGCAAGATTTCATTAAAAAAAAGTAAATGCTTAATGGTCCAATAAACTTATCTCGTATAGTTGTATATAAATAAATCTGTGTTAAAGAAAAGAATTTTTGTAGTTATTGTTAAAATTTATATTCCTAGCTTCTTTCTTAAATGTATTTGCATTCCAAGATCTGTAAGTTCCATAATAATTATCAAAGATGCCGCCGCCAACTTGGTATTTGCAATGAGGTTAGTCAGAATGTGATTTTTTTGCTATATAATTTGACTTGGCGGTCTTTTGTATCTTAGAAGTTATTTCTACTTGGTAGACTTAATGTTAAATTTTTACACAGAAATTAGTTCGAGATATTTTATGGCTATAAATTACGAAACTGGAAGGAAATATACTATAAAACTCATTCATTTTAAAACTCTAAAAATATAGACAACAGGATAAAAAATTTAATTCTGATTTTTGTTTGAGAATATAAAAGTAATGTTCGAAATCCGACACTGAATTCTGGTAGTTACGACCCTATTAAAAAAATTCTTTCTCACGTTATAAAAACGCCGTAAAAGTTTTTGTTTTTCGAAAAAAATAGTGCGTGAAATCGGAAAGATAAGCGAACATTCTTAGGTAATTGAAAATGAATCTCGCCATCGAAAGAAAAAGCGTGTTACTTCGTGTATAGTACCAATTTTCTTTGCGATTATTACTACAAGCGTTTACGTCAATTTGCTTACATAAAATCGTAATAATAGACTAACGTACTACTAATTGAACTCTAAGATGAGGTGAAACAGAAAATATATCAGAGCAATGAACTTCATTAATAGCAACAAGAATAGACAAAGACGAAAGGAGATTATCAATTGAGTTTGTTGTGTAAACAGACGTTGATGTCTTTTAATTTACTATGAAATAAAATGATGTCTTTGACTTGCTGTTTTAATCTATCTTGTGCAGTGAAACATGCACACACTTAGATTTTTTGTCTCATAGAAAATAGAAGCTTCACATAGCTTCAAGCTTGCGTGTGGTCAGTATAAAATTCATCTATATAATGATGCTCTGTTTAAAAGTAGAATCTGGATTATTATAAGATATTTTTTAAGTGAGTAATTGCTGCATGTTATGTGGTTGTTGCACTATTAACAGTTTTAAAAATTACACATGGAATGAATGCATGCAACTATGTTGAATGCCATTACTTGTTATGATGGAAATCTTGAAGTTTGTTTTTTTTAGATTAAAAAGCAAAATATAAATAGTGTTGACGTTAAAAACAAGTTGTGACACTAGACATCACAGTTAGGTAGTTCTGCATATTTATTCAGTTTATCAGGATAAGTTCTGAATTCATTATATCTGGTTTTACTCTTAAACTGTATTAATTTTTGTTAATCACGCGCTACATTTTATAATCAAGCTAAACGTGAGCTTTAACATAGATACATTACTTTTTCAATCCGTGCCGGCGATAGGCCGGTGCAACCAGGGGCCACAAATTTTAGCATTTTGACTGTCAGAATGTATATTTTTTGAGACATATTTTATTTAGGAATATAAGAAAAAGCACTTGCTCACAAATGTTTATAACTTTAAAAAATAAATAGGTATACTGTGGATACATGGCAGTTGGAAAATAACTGGTTTGCATAGAATGCTTAGTACTGTAGTATCCCAAGGTACCCTATCCTTAACACGTTAAGCGCCATGCCGGTCCCTAGGAACCCCCAAAGAAAGTACCCCATACGCCATGGAGGTCCCCAGGGACCGCTGCGTATTTAGTTCAAACTATCTGTCGCACAAACCAGCAGTCAAGGGCGTAGCCAGGATTTATAACGGGCAAACCATGGTCCATGGTCGTTCAAAATGTAAAATTTTAGGATAAAAAGAAAAGGCAAATGAAAACAAAACTTTGAGATTTTAATTATACGTAAATTAAACTAATAACATTTTTCTTGGGTTTAAACTAAATTTATCCAAAACTTTCTTCACTATGCAGTCCTGATTTTCCTTCAAAAATTTTCGATGCACACTCATCAAACACAACCCAGTGAGTCTGTCATCACCCATTGTACTCCTGAGCCAGGTTTTTACCCTTCGCAGGGTACTGAACGATCTTTCCACGGTAGCAGTAGTAGATGGGAAAGCACTTAATATTAGCAGTGCGTGCCTTGTTGCAGGGAAAAAAACATTAGCTTCCTCCAAAAGTACAGCCACTTCAATGTCCTTTAATTTGTCTTCTGCTAAATTCTTGTTCTTCCACATATTGTACCACAAATCTAATTCTGCAGAGACATTATCCAACTTATAAAATTCCATGCAAGATTCTGCATTATTTTTGAAATCTTTTGAAGCCATTTTGAGCATGCTTGAAGGATGAAGATAAGTTAAAGCAAAATCAGGTGTATTTTCGTTGGAGAATCTAGCATCCAAAGACGAAGTTAAATAATCAAGATAGGGGATGATTATTGACCGCTTCCAGTATTCAACTGCAGACTCAGATGGTGGATTACTTCTGTGTACTTGCTTTTGAGTGACTCGTGGTACTGACAACTCAACCCCTACATTCTCTGCGATATCAAGTGATTTTTTTAAATAATTCATAAGAAACATTTTCGACATCTTGTCGATCTTCTTTGATTACATCTAGAATATCATCAATATGTTTCTTCACCATAACCAAATCCATACTTTTACCTTATAAAACGTATACAACGGGTTCCAAAATTGCAGAGTATCTTGCAATTATGTTTAAGCCTAAGATGAATATTGGTTTAGTAACTGCACAGTGCAATTGGTAGGCAGATTTTCTTGTTGCACAGTTTCCTTCGACAGATAGATGTTCTAGTGCTTTAACAATGTCAGTGAAGCTTTCTGAAAATTTTTTTATGCTCGTACATTTTTCCGACCATCTGGTCTCACAGAGCCTTGAAAGATTTGGAACCGATTTCCTACGGGCTGACGATTCACGAAAGAAGGTTATTGTGTCTTTAACCGTTGCAATTGTGTTTCTTATTTCTGGTAGCTTGCTAGTATCATTGACCACAAGATTTAGTCTGTGGCTGGAGCAATGGAAAAATAAAGATTTAGCGTACTTTTTTTTAAGAATGGCCTGTACACCACCTTCTTTGCCGGCCATCGTGGAACACCCGTCAAATCCGAATCCCACACAATTATCGGCGGAAAAATTATTATTTTCTAAAAAACTTTGAATTGCGCTAGCGATTGTAGAAGCATCTTGACATTTTAACTCAATGTAGCCTACAAATTCCTCCCTGATTATTTTTGGCTTTCATCATAGAACCTTAATCCAATAGAAAGCTGCTCTTTTCCAGCGATATCTGCTGTTTCATCAGCCATTACAGCATAAGCTTTTGCCCGTTTACAGTCTTCGATTATTTTTTCTTTGATAACTTCACCGCATAATTGTATGATCTCATTTTGAATTGTTGGTGAGGTATAGACTGCGTTTTTGACATTTATCCAAGTGGCTCTTTAGCTTCTCATCACCAGAATCAATCCTCAAATTTAAAAGGTCAAAGAAAACTCCCTCATTTCCTTGTTTTCCTCTAAGCGGCAAATCATGAATTCCACAAAATATTATGCATGAAATAATTGCTGACAATATTTGTTTATTTTCTTCAATCGTCTTATGGTGCCCTATTTGCAACTGGACATCAACAGGAGCATTTTCAAGAAATGCTTTTACAGCAGCTGTTGAAGATTTGTGGTAATGGCTGCCAACGTGCTTTCTACAATCTTCATGTATATCCTTAAACTTCATGTAAGGCCTTACCATAAATGACCCCAAAACTCCTTTAACTGTAGCAATTCTTGGCGGAAATAAAACACAATACAAACATAGAGCACGTTTTAAACGACTTGAGTACACCAGCCATGGAGTATATTGATCTAACCAGCGCTGGTTAAATTTTCTTTTCAAGTGAATGGCATCAGAAGCGAAATCGTAATTGGATGATGGAACCCAAGGGTTTGTCAACAATTCCTTCTTTTTTTCAGAAGGCAAGTTATTGGCACAACTAACATAACGACCAATGTCATTTTCATGGTAGCCATCGCGTTCTTCAGTTTGTTTAGAGGTCCCAGTTCCAGAGACAGCTTCATGTAGATTTGAAGAACTACTTGAGCCTCCTTCAAAAATAGATTCCGATTTTGATGTTCCAACCATTTTATTTTCATCTTCATCACAATCATTGCTTCCACTTCCACTACTGTCATCATCAACTTTTTTCCGTTTTAGAGATTTTTGACCTAAAAATAATAACCTAATATCATTCTTGTTCTTAGTCCCTAGTATAAAATTAGTATAAAACAAAACTACCATGTAATGATAGCTTATAATGTGGATATACTATATCCGATGTTAATATTTTTTCTCTAGATTAAAAACACAAAATGAAATTAATAGCACGTATAAAGTGCTGTTTGATCTTTAATATGTGAAAATTTCAAGTTTTTATATTTAGTCCCATTTGAGATATCAGCTGTCAAAATTGGTGCATTATTGTAATTTTTGTTATAATTAGAAGGCAAAAAGTCGGCATCATAATAATGAAAATATATAAAATTATATTGATAATGCACAGAATCTTTTGCCAAAGCTAATAAAAATTGTTTCACAAAGATACAAGCAAAGAGTAAAGAGCAATTGGCAATTTTGTAAAGGGCTGCAATTGAATTTTTTTCCAAACGTTGCGATACAAATAATTTTGAACAAAAATTAACATTGGATATAACATATCTACATTATAAGCTATCATTACATGGTAGTTTTGTTTTATTTGGTGCTGGTCGAGCAACCAATTTTCAAATTTTTGGACCATTTCTAATGGAATGACTCTAAAGTTTTAATTAAAAATTTAATTTTCTACTGAAATTATTTAACTTACCTTTTTGTAACCAATTTCTTATATCCATATCGTCTTTTCTGTGATTTCTGTCTCTTTATTCTGTGGTAAAACTATTGTTACGGATTTTCCCTCTTGTTTCTCAGGCAATAATTTAACACTGATAACTATTCACACCAACTTTATTTAAAACTAATAAAGTTAACAAAACAACACAAATATTCACTTTCTCAACACTTTTTAACTATTCCGCTTTTAAATCTCTCGCCTCGGTTTCTATTCGCCGTATGCAACTTCGTATTCTGCACTATGTACTGTACTGTACTGTCTGTCTTCGCGCCGGATAGGCAATTTTATATACCCTTTTTGGGCCTAGAAATTGCCAGAACATTCGCATCGCCGGTTCCCGTATATTCCTCACTTGTATCTCGATTTTTCTCGAAGAAAATCAGTGGCGTTTCGTTACACTATTAAATAGGACACTGTCGCTAGACAAGAGCACTTACACACCAACTAAATAGTTGTTGCAAAAAATATTGTCCTATGTTAGGATTTGGAGCAAGTTGTGTTTTAACCACTTGATAGTTTTGCACGAACTGCACTCGGGCGTGACATTTTTCCGTACACTGACGATCCCGAGTCTCGTTCAGGCAACTTTTGTTTTAACTTGTTGGTGCTGGTCTTACGTACGTTATAAGAGTATTTATTTCGGATTCTGATGTAGGATTGTGTATTGAATGTTTCAAAATATTTCACACTAAAACTACTTATTGAGTAAATGTATTTTAATTAATTAATAGGATTAAAAAATGTAGTTAAATGAAAACAAAACAAGTGACAATTTTTTTACCATTTTTCTCAAAAATGTCCGACTGTTAAGTGGTTGAATCGAACACTAAAAATTGACGTATCCTCGTTTTTATCCAATTCTGGTGTGGGACAATTCTGGTGTGCACCAATGCATTAAATGCATAGATCGAAAACGCTATTAATATATATTTAGAACTATGTCAGTTTTTCAAACAGCTTTGTTTTTTGCTGATGAAATATATTTTAGTGACAAAGGACCTGCGAATAATTTTATTTATTAGAGCTTATTAATTAATTTTAAAATGTTCATAAAAGCAACCAAACGACCACAACAACAAACAAAATATATAAAACAGATAACAAAAAAAATATGCAGAACAGAAAAATATGTATATTTTAGATTTAATTTTTTGTTTATTAAAATTTAAAAATTATTTAATTTATTTTTGCTCTTCCAGGGGGGGGCAGTTGCCCCTCCCTGCCCTTCGCTGGCTACGCCCATGCCAGCAGTCCTACCTAAGCCTGTTTGAGCATCGTAGGCGGACCTCTCTGGCTTGTGCGGCATGCACACCTATGCGAACTTTTTCATTCGAAAAAAAACTACTATTTTTTTAGATGATTTTAGATGTTGGATTTTTTATTTTTTAACACATTTACAACGTGTACAATTGTGATAAATATATAGCAAAATAACTAATCAGAAAAAGCAGTAAAACATTAAATAAAATAAGAAAAACATTAGTTGGGTACACTAATCTACTTGTGACACCCATTGAAATAGTCCAAACAGTAGTGGGATTTTCGTTACAATTGCCGCAATATGTCGTTACTTTTGGCACTTTATTTTTGGGAATAAATCCTTTGAGTTTTTTTCGTAACATCTTTTACAATAGCACTTAACTTTATGGGTGATGCCTTCTTTTTTTTTCAGTACACCCTTTTTTTTCGGATTTTTGACGTAGACGGCATATTGATCTCCTCATCTGGGAACATGAGACTTTCTACGATGCTTTGTTTGAAATCGGTGATAGACATGGATTGGTCATTTATGGATTTATATAGGCAATGGCGTTAACCAAGGCAGTACCAAAGATCAGTTTAATCGCTATTTTCCTGTACCACTTCACCGTTTTTCTTAGTTCGTTGTTGATCCGATAAGTCGATTGAACTTTTATCCTTGTTGTATTCCATCACACCTATTGGTTTCTCTATATCGCCAGTGCGTCTATATACAATAACAGTTAGATCTGCATGCTTGGTTGAAAGCATGAGAACATCTCTCTTATCTTTCCACTTCAAAATACAAATACCACGATTATTTTCTTTATCAGCAATTTCTCCAGGCTTTTTAGTTGTTAATTCCTTCGGGTTGCTTCTTCGATTTGACCTTAGAATCCCCAGAAGATGTATTTTTTTTATCCAGCTCTAAGCTGGTATAATAATTGTCGGTCACAACTGTACGTCCGGAGTCCAAAAGTTTCTGGGAAAGTGCCATAACGATATTAGTCGAAACAGAAATTTCTACATTTCGGTGCTTGCCACAGTATAATTTTATATTCTACGTATAACCGTTATTAGAACAAAGTTTCAATAATTTAACTCCATATTTATGGGTTTTATTTGGAATGTACTGTTTCATAACAAACCTTCCTCGAAATGGAATCAAACTTTCATCTATGTAGAATTCTTGCGAGGGAGTGTATGCCCTTTGGAATTTTTCGATCAATGAATTCATGAACGGCTCAATTTTAAATCCACGATCACCCTCAGGACAAATATCGTTGTCTGTGAAATTCCAGATGTTCAGAAGAAGCTCGAAACGATTTCGACTCATAACCTGTCCAACTACGCTATTTTGATATAGTCTTTTGCGTTTACTCCAATATGTTTCTAGTCTAGGTAGTTTGACTAACCCATGTAACCTACTATACTCAGAAACTTTTTCATTTCCCCTACGTTTGTTGATGTCCAAGCATGGAGACGGTTATTTTCCGCAATACCATCGGCATTCATAAGCTTCATGTCGCATAAAGATTCGTTTGGTCTGTTGTAGGATTTCATCATCCACAAGAAATGAAAATAAATCACAGGGACATGAGCCTATTAGTGCAACAGCAGTTTCTGGGTTGACACCAGTGTTTTCATGGTTGAATATAAATTTTTGATGATTTCCCACCGGATTACCCCATTCGATATTGTACGCTTCTACAGTTATTTGTTCGTTTTCGTCACTATCACGAACGTCTGGAAGAATACCTGGTCTTTACTGAATATTTTCCTCCACCGCATGCTCTGGAGTTACCAGAGTCGCTTCTTGGATTGGCTCTACTTCAATGGATTCATCTGAACATCTTTGAAGTAATTCGGCGGGTATTTTTTGTACATTCATTTCATTTTGCGAATCACTTTCCGACTCATTTTCCCTCAATTGGTATGTTGCATCTTCCATAGAATCAGAACAGTGATAAGGATCCTCAACTAAACTTGAAGACGAGTCTAAAAACAATAAATTTTACACTACAGCACGAAAAACATAATTCAATATTCTTACCATCGCTAAAGTTCGATTTCCAACTCTTTTTTGCAAATGCTAAAATCTGTTTTGCATTATGACTCATTGTAAAACAGGAAACGAGAAGATTTTACACACTGTAATATTTAACCTGCACGCTTCGACTGGCCACGTGCGACTACCGACTAATTTTCGTAACGGAAAACAAGTCTGGCTGCGCGCGGCTGCGTGCACAAATCAAGGTTAACGAGGACCGCTAGACGGACCGCTATGGCGCATGCGGAACATCGTTCCGCACACGCCACGGCGGTCCCTAGGGACCGCCAGAAAAAAAAATTGTAAAAGCCAAAAAATAAATGTTAAAAACAAAATTACAGATGATTTGTAAACTCATAAACCAATACAAGACAAAATTACTACTTGGCCCAGGGGGCCTTTTCTCAACATTTTGTCTGGCGCTTAACGTGTTAAAATTATTAAATAGAAACTATAAAATAAACTCTCAAATTCGGAATACGACCCGATCTTTATCAAATTTTTCGTTATTTACCGACCAATTTTTTCGAAACCGTGCACCAATATAGATCGACATCAAACGCTAAAACGGGATTTTCAACATTGTTGTATCCCCAGCACTTTTCGAGATATAGAGCCATGTTCCTTATCGCAAGCATCCGAACTTTGCAATTTGAAATACAAGTTATCTGGGACACCTAGATGGAGAATCCGTTAAAAAACCAAGTCGACTTGTTTGGCCCAAAACTCGAACTTGGAATAGAGCTAATGTTCAAAATCAGGTCACACGTGTTCTACTATGAGCCTGAAACACAATACAACTTTAAAACTGATCCTAAATTAAAACCGAACTATAACAATGACCAAAAAAACGTGATCACCACAAAACGATCCCAACTACTCTTAAAATCATTTTTATTCCTTTTACAAACATTTTAAATTTGACCCATCTAACCTCAACCCCTTCCCAATCGCTCACAATGTTGTTTTCGCTCAAATTCTGTAGAAATTCATGTGATCAATATACAGGGTGGCCAACTAAGAATGCGAGTTACTGTTTCTGGGAAACTATCCATCGTAGAGGCTTGCGCAAAAAAAAGTTTTATTAAAACGACCAATACAAAAACCTGGAAAATATTTTTAAGTTTCTGAAACGGCCGCTAGGGGGGCGTAACTGCAATCTTGAATCTAAGAAAGTGATGTTTCTGTCAATTCTGCTATATTAACCTAATAAAAAAAAACTGATCTTTAAAATCGAGGATAATCTGAACTTTTTTTGTTTGGCACTTTCTGACGTATGTCTAAAAATAAAGTGGTCGGGAGTATTCAAAGGTTTGCTTAAATAGCCCCTGTATTTTCGAAACGGCTAATCCGATTTTAACAAACTTGGCCGTGTTGAAATGAGCTATTGTTGGGCTACAATTGTTATAATATTTGAAGTTTTGTTAGTTTCACATGTCGCGCTAGAGGATTTTGTTCGACATTCCGACAGAAACGGTTAATTTTCGCAAAAAAATAAATGCATTGGTATGACTTTTTTTTATGAACAAGTAGCTAAATGATGTCTAAACAAGCTCGCGAAAACCGCATCTTGATATCTTGTTCCTAACCTAAAATATCGGCCAAAGAAATCTTTATACGAAAATCCCTTAAATTTTTATTTGTTTTAACTATATTTTTCTGGAATTGTTTCTATTATGTAAGTTGTGACTCTAAAAAGAGGAAGGTTTTTAATGCCCCCGTAAATGCTCGAAATGCTGGCCATCATGCTCTAAGCATTGCTGAAGCCTCTCATGACTAAACAAAACTGCAGCTTCAATTTCGGCTCGCGGCATGTTACGTATTGCGTTACGAATCCGGTTTTTCATATCTTCTCTAGTAGTAGGTTGAGTCCGAAACACAATGTCCTTTAAGCGCCCCCATAAATAAAAATCGAGGCAAGTTAAGTCTGGTGATCGCGGAGGCCATGGAAACAGACTTCCTCTTCCAATCCACCGCTGTTGAAATACTGCATTAATATGCTCTCGCACATTAATAACAAAATGTACTGAGCAACCATCCAATTTTTCCCTTGTTTCCAGAGGCACATCTTCCAACAACAACGGTAATTGATTGACCAAAAAGTCAAGAAATACATTGTCATTTAGGGATTGCTCGAAAAAATATGGCCCAATAATTCTACCTCCCAGTATGCCACACCATACATTTAAACTCCAACGTTCTTGGCGCTGAACTTCACGCAACCAATGGGGATTTTCTGCTGACCAATAATGCATATTGTGCAGATTGACTCTCCCGTCACTACTGAAGGTGGCTTCATCAGTCCAAAGAATTTGAAATAAAAATTCTCTATTTTCGCGTATCATGCCTAACATCCAATGGCAATAATCAAACCTTCGATCAAAATCTTCCTCTTTCAAGGCCTGATGCAAAACGACATGACATGGGTGCATTCCTAAAGTTATTAAAAAAAGTTTAAACGAATACCTATATATTTTGATGGGCATTAGAATGCTCTTGTGCTAACATGAGGATTTCCTTCAATATAACCCAGTACACGGTTAATATTTTCTTGTGTTCTTCCAATTCTTTGCAGTTGAAACGTAGGCCGAAAACTACCATTGACTCATAAGCTCGCTACTAATCGGGGAAAAACTCTTACATCTCAAGGACGCCGATTTGGATATTGAGCCGCGTAAACTATTTTAGCTACTGCGGAATTCTGAAGACATTCAAAATAAACCGCAAGCATATCAACAGCTTCATTATTCGTAAAACACATTTTGAAAGCACAAAAATTGCTCAAAGTAACGCGAAAGTATTGACAACTACTGACAATTTGAGGATTATGTATGTTTCGTTTAGGTATCTGTTTCCATTGTCTGCTTCTATTAATAGTATTTTTCGTATATATCCATAGTGAATATGCATTTAAACAAACAAAAAATAGGCCTTTCGTATAACTTTTAGCAATGCTTACTTGCCCGTAGTAATTTTAAAAAGGGTGATTTTATTCTGGTGAATAAATTTACGAACATTTAAAATCGCAATTTCTAGGTAACCTGTTCAGAGCCGAAATTGAAGCTGCAGTTTTGTCTACCCATAAGAGGCCTCAGCAATGCACAGAGTGATGGTCAGCATTTCGAGCATTTACGGAGGCATTAAAAACCTTCCTCCTTTAAATCGGTCCTTTTTAGGGCCACAACTTACATAATAGAAACAATTCCAGAAAAATATAGTTTTCGTGTAAAGTTTTTTTTGCCGATATTTTAGGTTAGGAACAAGATATTGAGATACTGTTTTCGCGAGCTTGTTTAGGAATCATTTAGCTACTTGTTCATGAAAAAAAAAAGTCATACCAATGCATTTAATTTTTTTGCGAAAATTAACCGTTTCTGTCGGAATATCGAACAAAGCCCTCTAGCGACGACATGTGAAACTAACAAAACTTCAATTATTTTAACATTTGTGGCCCAAGAAAAGCTCTTTTCGACGCGCCTAAGTTTGTTAAAATCGGCTTAGCCGTTTCGAAGATACAAGGGGTTGTTTAAGGAAACCTTTGAATACCCCCCATCACTTTATTTTTATAGATACGTCAAAAAGTGCCAAACAAAAAAAGTTCAGATTATCCTCGACTTCAAATATCAGTTATTTTTTTATTAGGTTAATATAGCAGAATTCTCAAAAACATCACTTTTTTAGATTCAAGATTGCAGTTACGCCCCCTAGCGGCCATTTCAGAAACTTGAAAATATTTTCCAGATTTTTGTATTGGCCATTTTAGTAATAACTTTTTTTCCGAAAGCCTCTACAATGTATAGTTTCCCAGATACAGTATCTCGCATTCTTAGTTTGCCACAATGTACAAGGTGTCCGGAAAAATGTGGGAAATCTCTCGGTTCAGATAGAAGACGAAAAAATAACATGAGAAGTTCCTATAAATTTTTTTCCTTCAGACCCTCCCTACGGAGATGTAAAGGACGCCACTGGAAATTAAGTTTTTTGAATAACTTTTAAAGGACTTGATATAATTTAATAAAAATTCAGTATGATGGCCACTAGTAAGGACCTCTTAAAATAGTATCCTTGAAACATATTTAGCTTGTTTAGTTTACCACGGATGGACTAAGCTGTTCACCTTAACGCCTAAATTTTTAACACCCTGTGTGATAAAGATGTAAAAAAATATTTTTGGGTAGCTTGAACCTTTTCTTAAGAAAAAGGCATACTTGTTTAATATCGATAAAATGAATTATTTTCGAGAAAAAAATAATAAACGAATTAATGTTTCATAATCAATAAATTATTAAAAAAAAATTAAGCCAGTGTTTTTTCGAATTTTTACGAGAAAATTAATAATAAATCAGGAAAACCAAATTAAACATATTAATTATTTAAAAAATGTTGACCCACGAGGTATAATTTTATTTCTTGTTCATTTTATTTATCTTCACTCAAAGAAACATGTCAAACATTCCTATCATACGAAATAAATAAATAACCTACATTTTAGAACTTGACATTTGTCACATCACTGATACGTTGATCGACATTAATTTACTTTACATTTACTGATTTTTGGATTTCGTGGTAATCTGAATTGTAAACTCGAAATATGAAATTCACTTTTATTGAATATGCAGATATGCATCTCATGTATGGTCTTGCCTCTTGCAATGGTTTGAAAGCAAGCAGATTATATCACGAGAGATTTCCTAATCATATTATTCCAAATCAGGAGACATTTCAACGAGTTGATCAACGTCTAAGAGAGAATGATGAGTGATTTCGGTTACTAAGGTAATAATATTGCCTTTCTGTATAACTTTGGGAATGTTTAAGAAAAAAAATACTGATACTGGTCTGACAAGAACAGTGCGTACGGTGGAATTAGAGGAAAATATTTTGAATGCTGTAGATAGCACTCCTTCAACGAGCGCTCGCAAATTAGCCGCACAATTTAATAAGCCGAAAACAATAATTCAAGAACAGCTGCTTTACCCATATCATTTGAAAAAAGTGCATGAATTGATTCCTTAAGATTTTCCTCGTAGAATGCAGTTCGCAAACTGGCTATTGGATCAGCAACGAAATAATGAAAACTTCATTAGCACTATTCTTTTTACAGATGAAGCAGCTTTTACCAAAAATTGTATCACGAATCTACACAACCCACACGTATAGGCTGATGAAAATCCTCCTGCAACTATTGTTTCGCATCATCAACATCAGTTGCAATCAATTAATATCTGGGCTGGAGTCATTGGCAATTTTTTGATTGGACCGTTTGAATTGCCGGGAGATTGAATGCACAACTTTATTTGGAGTTCCTCCAGAACGCTTTTCAAGATTTAATAGAGCATTTACCTCTTGAAACCCGTCGAAACCTGTACTTTATGCACGATGGTACACCACCTCATTTTAGCGTTGCTGTGCGGGAACACTTAAATAACGTCTATCCAAACCGTTGGATAGTTAGAGGTGGACCTATCGGCTGGCCTCCTAGATCTCCCGACCTGACGCCTTTGGATTTTTACCTGTGGGGACACCTCAAAACTTTGGTGTATTCCAGTCCGGTTGATACTAGGGAGGAGCTTCTACAGAGAATCACGTTTCATTGTGATGTGCTAAAGAACAATGTGGGGTTATTGTAGCGGGTACAGCAGTCCTCAATTCGTGCTCGCGAGTGTATCAGACTTCACGGTGCCCATGTTGAACCCACTTTTCAATTAAATGAAAATGAAACTTAAATTCGTTTATTATTTTGTTTTTCTCGAAAATAGTTAATTTTATCGATATTAAACATTCATACCTTTTTTTAGAGAAAGGTTCAAACTACCCAAAAATATTTTTTTTAGATCTTTATCATACAGGGTGTTAAAAATTTTGGCGTTAAGGTGTACAACTTAGTCCATCCCTGGTAAACTAAACAAGCTAAATATGTTTCAAGGATACTATTTTAAGAGGCCCTTACTAGTGGCCATCATACTGAATTTTTATTAAATTACGTCAAGTACTTTAAAAGTTATTCAAGAAAAACTTAATTTCCAGTGGCGTCCTTTACATCTCCGTAGGGAGGGTCTGAAGGAAAAAAAATTATAGGAACTTCTCATGTTATTTTTTCGTCTTCTATCTGAACCCGAGAGATTTCCCACATTTCCAGCGGCGTCCTTTACAACGCTATAGACAGCGTTGGCAGGTACGTAGAAACTTAATTAACTTATTTAAGTTGTTTTGTTAGATTAAATGGCTGATGTACTAATACGAACGTTTTACGAAATCAAGAATATTTCTTTGTCGAATTTCACCTATACTCGTTTTTAAAATGTATTGTTCTTTAAATAATGATTTAAGTTTGTTGTTACAACTAAAGATTTATTCTAGTAAAAATTTATTTTCAGATACGTTGCTAACGTTGTAATAGGCATTTTAACTGGAGGGGCGAATACCAGTTCATATCTTTTAACCATGGATGTTTTTGAAAATACAAATAATTCGGAAATTGCAAAATCGTTTAATGATTCCATGGCTCTTTTGTGGACCCAAGGTATCAGTACGAGAAAGTGCTCCTTTTTGTTACTGATGCAGCACCTTACATGCTCAAGGCTGGAGCAGGCCGTCAATTCTTATACTCGAAGATGATTCATTTCACCTGCCTGGATCATGGATTACACAGAGTCGCAGAAAAAGTGCGGGAAGTACATCCAAAAGTGAATAATTTAATTTCAAACATTAAGAAAGTCTTTCCTAAAGCTCCACATCGTATACAGGCATTTAAGGAAATATCACACCAAATACCACTGCCCCCAGAGCCTGTAATAACAAGATGGGGTACCTGCTGTCTGCAGCAGAATATTATTCAAATTGCTTTGATACAATTAAAGAAATTGTAAACATATTTAACAAAGATGATGCACTTTGTATACAAAATGCACAAGACGCAGTTAATGCGAAAGGAATTAAAGAAGAACTGCTGTTTGTTTGTCAAAAACAATTACTTTATTAGAAAGACAAGGTTGTTCAATTTCAGAAAGTATTAATCTGGTAGATAATATTAGTACCTCTATTGCTAAAGTTAGAGATCCAAAGGGCCTTGCAGTACATAAAAAAATGAAATATGTTTTAGAGAAAAATGTTGGTTTTGCCTTAATTAGAAAAATAGATGACGCAATAACTGGTCAAGCTACTATAGCAGATGAACTGAAAGAATATAGTATAGTCGAATTGAACAATTATAAATACACTCCAATTACATCTTGCGACGTTGAAAGGAGTTTTTCCAAGTATAAAAATATTTTTACAGACAATCGACAAAGTTTTACTTTTGATAATTTAAAAATGTATATAATTGTAAATAGTAATTCATTTAATATATAGGGTAAATTTATTTTGTAAAGTTGTAGTATCTTTTATCAATAAAATAAATTAATGTGATTATTTTTATTTTTTTTCCGAACTGCAAAACGCATATTTTTTTTGTATAAAATATAGCTTTTAATGCATATATCTCTAATTTTAAGACC
Organism: Vesta saturnalis; assembly: GCA_036346205.1. NCBI lineage: Eukaryota > Metazoa > Arthropoda > Insecta > Coleoptera > Lampyridae > Vesta > Vesta saturnalis. The sequence continues at coordinate 2,076,720 of JARFJB010001941.1, forward strand.
ATATTTAAGTGCATATTTCAGCATTTTATAGTGCATAAGTGCATGCATATTTTGGCATTTTCAAGTGCATACAAATCCTAGTCCTATTTATTATATTCATAAAATAATTGAAATTACCAGACGTATTCATTTATAGCTTGTATTGTACACATACATGCTACTTTTAAATGTGTTTGAATGAAGATACTGATAACTGATTGTTTCAACAGGTTTTAATTTTCTGCAAAAAAAAGACTTTAAAAAAAAAGAATATTAAAAGATTATAGTATCATTATAAATTTTCTACTTTTTTTAATGTTTCGTTTGCCGTAATTAATATGAGATAGAATATGAATTAAATCAGATATTAAAACTAGTATTCATAACAAAAAAACTTCCAAGAAGTGGTAGACTGGCAAACTGGTTGAAAAGTATTTTACTGGAGGCTATTATTAGATTTTTGACTGCAGATATAATATATAGATCTTGCTTTATACGTGTACAATCAAGAAAGGCGTCCATTATCCACAGGCTACTGGTTATGCGAAGATCTAATATAATATCTTTAGTCTTATATACCTACCGTATTTTATGCAGGTGGGTTTTTACGTGTTGTGCCGACAAGTTATATATATTTTACGGTTCTGAGTTTCAGATGTTACTGAAGATTAACGGTACCTTTAGATTAAATGTTGCTTTTCAGAAAGTTTATCGCTTATAAATTAGTGGCACTATATTATTTTTTAACGTAACTTTAACTTACGCTTTCGTTTCAAGAAGTTGGTTTTAAAATTTCACCTGAAATTAAACTCATTAAAATTTTAAACGCACAAAAGTCTGAATTAGCCGAAAAAATTAGAAACAAGTGTGACATACAATGCAGATAATTATGATTGTTTATGTTCAAAATAGAAAAGTAGGTGAATTCTAAAAGAAAGGTACATTTTAGTAAAGTGATGGTAAAAGTTAATAATGATAAGGTCGTGATGCGACCAGAAACTCACATGTACACTTTATTCCATTTTTCAGGATAAGTAAAAAACTGATCTGTTGTGGAACAATACACGTCCTTCTAACCTTACAAACTGGAAATTAAAAGAAATGAACTAATTTTAATAATAATTTTTTGGGATAATTTTACCTTCCAATCTACATATAAATATGTAGGTGTAGGTTATGCAATCGACTTTTTTTCACTATCGCTAAATCCACTTATATTAGCTTCATTTTACAACTTTTAGCCAAGTTTCTCCAAGATCGGCCATAATGTCTGGATGTTTGTGTGTGTCTGTGTGGATCTATGTTAGTATCCACGATAACTCTAGAACGAAAATACTAACGTGCTTAAAATTTTGTATTTAAGCTTGTTTTCATTTGGCTTAGAGGTGATTTGATTTTGGGGAAATGCAGCGGTGTGTTGTGCAACCTTGGTCCTGTAGGGTTGTACTTGGAGGTTGGTGTATAATGAATTAAATAATTCATAAAGAACTAACGTTTACTAGTTAACACATTATATTTAGCTTGATTTACTACTAATGATTAATAATGACCAACTTACCAACTTAAGTAACTAACGACTTATTTCGTCACTACAGGTTGCTTGCTTGCATTTACCTTTGTTCATAACGTAACTAGGTGACACCATTTAATGCTATTACATACTGCTTAATAATTGAATTTGCAATAAATACTACTAATATATAATTCTAATTAAGGGCACATCATCTCCCTTACAGGTGGAAAAAAAATTTTATTTACAATTTTTTTTAAGAAAAATCCAAAAGAAACTAACTGTATGTATAAAGATTAGTACATAATAAACATAAACATAAAGAATAAATAATAGGGTGTAAAATACTTAAGAGAAATACATATCAAAAAAATTTAAGTGTTATATAAATACATTCTTAAAGTCATTTTCACTGTTGAAACTCTAAATTCATTCCACAATTACACTAACCTAATTGACACTAAAAATTATATAGTATATCTTTATGTACTACCATTGACTTTCCCATTCTCTCAACCATTATACAATTTGGTCCGCTTATTTAATGAACTTCAAACGGATCAATATAAAGCATGTCTAATTTATTTTTTCTATTCTCTTTAGTATCAATATAAAGCATGTCTAATTTATTTTTTCTATTTTCTTTAGTTAGTATAACTTTTTGTCCTACTTGTATGTCTAAATGTCTTACATCTTTATCATACTATATTTTCCGTTTTTGTTTTTCGTATTCTAACAGGCTTTGGATGCCTTTTCACGGCAATATCTAATCCTTTCACTTTACTAAAAAAATACTTTACTAAATTGTTCCTATCACTATTTTTTAAGAAATTCCTAAAAAAATGTTACTAACGCTAAATGAGATTTTTCATTTGATCCTAACATTTGATGATGGTACGAAGTGTCCTTCTTATGTGTAATATCCATTAATTTTATCACTTCACTAAAAAGTTCAGACATAAATTCAGGTCCCAAATCAGTAAGGCATACATGAGAGTAGAACAGGGACACCATCCCCTCCGCTTTTTATACTTCACAAACCCCGCTCCCTGGGACACCTCACCTTTCACTTTTTTAAATGCCCACGAGGGGATCGTATTTTTCACCCCTATGGTTTCTTTTCGGAGGGCATTTTCAAAACTTGATTTTCACCCTAATTAGAGTCCTTTTGGTTGTATTAAGAACCTTTTTTATGGATTCTTTTCGGAGGCCATTTTCAACCCTTGATTTTCACCCTAATTAGAGCTCTTTTGGTTGTGTTAAAAACTTTTTTGCCAGTTCACAACTATGGCTTCTTTTCGGTCGTCATTTCTAACCCCTCGATGGAATTTTTACCCTAATTTGATTGTATTAAGAGCCTCTTTGGCAGTTTAGCCCCTGGAGGGTAGGCAAATGCGTGCGCACACAATGTTCTAATAAGGGGCTCTAATGCTACCTCATAAGACAACTATAAGAACTTGTGTTAGGTCTGCGCCCTCTTGTCGTGGCCCCCTTGGCGGAAAATTTGAGATAATGGGGCCCTGGCCTTGTATAAGAACTTGTGTTAGGTCTGCGCCCCGGTCCTGTTGTTGCGAAATTTGAATCTGTGTTACTATCTACTTGTGTATGGACTAATGAATATTTTTTTCTGTAATAAAGGTAGCGGTAGGACTAATTAGGGTTTGTTTGTGGCGCCATCTAGTGGTGTATAGACTAATGCACATTTTCTGCAATAGATGTTGATCAAGCATGCCTCTCTCTTTCTCTCGTTTAGCCATTTCTCTCTCGAATTTTTCTCAAACAAACAAATCAATCAATCAAATAAATCAATCTCAATAAACCCGATCATACCTTACAGTTTACGAAAACCAACTTACAGTTCAAAAAATACTGATTTGGTTTAAATAATTACAGCTTGCTTGCTCAAAATCAGCCACAGTTCAAAATACCAAATAGCTATAACGGAAATAAAACACAAAAGGTTTTAACGGTTTATTATTACATGCCAATCAATAACTACAAAGTTTAAAACCAACAAATACGTACCGCATACTGCTATTAATTAATTTTAGAAAATAGCGTAACACACACCTTTCACAGTTTTCTCAGGTTGTAAGTTATCATGTGATTGATTGAGATTGATTTGGTTGATTGATTGAGATTGATCTGATTGTTTGATTTGATCGAACGTGATTAGTTTGGAGTTGATCTGCTTAATTGATTTGATTAATTTGATTTGATTAATTGATTTGTATGTTTGAGAAAGAGACGAAAACGATCAATCTCTATTACAGAAAACATTTATTAGTCTTTACACCATTAGATGGCACCACAAACAACCCTAATTAGTCCTAAAAATATACCGCTAGGCTGTGTCGCCTCTATTACAGAAAAACGGTCGCTAGTTTAAAAATATACCACTAGATGGTGCCACAAACAAAAATTTTCCGTAAAGAGTACCACGACAATACACGAAGGCCCACGAACAAGTTGCGATCACGACAAGGGGCGAAGACCAGAGAACAAGTTGCGACACCCTACACCTGTCTTACAATCTCGGTTATGTTCGGGGAGGGTTGAAGTTGGATCGCCGAAACAGCCTTCGCCGAAAGCCTCGCGTCGTGAAATTTTACCTATATGAGATATGATATCGCAAAGATCTGACGGTCATAACTCAAAAATGTTTCCGTTAACTACCTTCCCTACGGGCATGTTTATAAATCTAAAAGCCATTTTTTGACAGTTCATCCGAGACAGAACCTGTATGTAAAGCCGTCTTATGTGATAGCATGGCAGGCCCTTATCGGTAAAAACTCAAAGATTAAAAGAGGCCGGTATACTTAATTTGATTATAACCCTTTTTTGGCAGAGGTAATTCAGCTAAGATAGAGCTTGTATGCTGTATAGAGGTAAAATATAGCTTAAAGAAGAAAAACAATACACAAGACATTTTTTCGGCGTATACACCACTATATTGAAGATGCTGTCTTGTGTATCAGAAAACATGCTACTGATCCGGAGTTGGATAAAGAAAGAAGAAGAGCTTAGGTATTTTTTAAGAATAACCCCATATCTGTGTAATACTAGTGGTACAATAAAATATTAGGTATTTTTTAAGAATAACCCGATATCTGTGTAATACTAGTGGTAAAATAAAATATTAGACATTAGCCCTTGCGTGTATTTAAAGTACAATTACTAACGGGTGAAAATTATTATGAAGCAGCATCAGGGTATTAGATGTTTTGCTAGCTAATAAGCTATAATCGCTCAAGATGAAGCGGATGAAGAAAGTGCATCTCAAATCCTTGATGGTGATGTGTATTTTACAGTAACAATTGTTTAGAAATATTTGTAAAACACATTGATTAACACGATGTTGACGGCTGCTACTTTCCAATTCATAATGAAGTTGTATAACTGTTTAACAATGATAACTGCATTCCATAAAAGCAGTTTTATCATATAGGTGAAATCTTTTTAAATGTATGTTTAAATAACAAAACATCGTTTTATATAAATTCATATAAGGCCACTGTAAGTAGTCTGCGAAAGGGAAAGGTAAATACGAGTTGCAGTAAAGTGATAGAGATAATTAGGTTTGTATATTTACATTCTATATTACTTAACGATGGGAAAGCCAATAGCCAGTTTTATATCAACTACCCATAAGTAAAAACACAAAACGGTTTAGTGAACTGTATAAAACATTTCAATATGTAGTTTAGTTCTCCAACACAGTTATTATTAGAACAATCGAGAGAAAAACGCATCTGAAGGTATGCGTATTATTTTTTAATATATGTTTTACTTGATATTATTCACAAAAAATGCCAATAAAGATTTTAACGTGTTATTATAGGAGGAGGGTGACATATACCAACCAACTCTGCGTCAACTCTTATTCTACTCGATCTCTTCTCGTTTGTTTGTTTAGTTAATTAGATATTTTTTTAAATTAATTAATAGCAGTATGCGGTACGTATTCGATGGTTTTAAACTTCGTAGTTATTGATTCGCATGTAATAATAAACCGTTAAAACCTTTTGTCTTTTATTTCCGTTATAGCTATTTGGTATTTTGAACTGTGGCTGATTTTGAGCAAGCAAGCTCTAATTACTTAAACCAAATCAGTATTTTTTGAACTGTAAGTTGGTTTTCGTAAACTGTAAGGTATGATCGAGTTTTATTGAGATTGATTTAGTTGATTGATTGATTGAGATTGATCTGATTCGTTGATTTGTTTGTTTGAGAAAAAGCCGAGAGAGAAATGGATAAACGAGAGAGACATGCTTAATCAACTTCTATTACAGAAAATGTTCATTAATCTATACACCACTAGATGGCGCCACAAACAAACCCTAATTAGTCCTACCGCTACCTTTATTACAGAAAAAATGTTCAGTAGTCCATACACATGTAGATAGCAACACAGATTAAAATTTCGTAGCAAGGGGGCCGGGGTGCAGACCTAACAAAAGTTCTTATATCTGTCTTACAAGTTAGCATTAGGGCCCCCTTATTATAATACTATTTCCCGCCAAGGGGCCACGACAAGAGGACGCAGACCTAACACAAGTTCTTATAGCTGTCTTACAACGCTAGGGTCCCATTATTTCAAATTTCCCGCCAAGGGGGCTACGACAAGGGGAGCAGACCTAACACAAGTTCTTATGGCTGCCTTATGAGGTAGCATTAGGACCCCTTATTAGAACATTGTGTGCACACGCATTTGCCTACCCTCCAGTGCTAAATTGCCGAAGAGGCTCTTAATACAATCAAATTAGGGTGAAAATTCCATCAAGGGGTTAAAAATGACCACCGAAAAGGAGCCATACGTGTGAACTGACAAAAAAGTTCTTAACACAACCAAAAGAGCTCTAATTATGGTGAAAATAAAGGGTTGAAAATGGCCTCCGAAAAGAAGCCATAAAAAAGGTTCTAATACAACCAAAAGGACTCTAATTAGGGTGAAAGTCAAGGGTTGAAAATGCCCTTCGAAAAGAAACCATGGAGGTGAAAAAATACGATCCCCACGTGGGCATAAAAAAGGTGTCCCAGAGGGCGGAGCTTGTGACGTAAAAAAAAGTGGAAGGAATGGTGTCCCTGCTCTACTCACGAGGGTTACCATACACTAAAATAATGTTTTCGACAAAAGCTCTGGCCACTGTAAGAGTTGTTTTGTCTTTAATCGCGACTGCAATTAACTACTTCAATAGTTCGCACTGAACCACTAATACATATTTAGAACCTTCTTCCGTGATTGGCAAAGGACCAACCAAACCCAATTTTACTATATCCATTATTTCTGGAGGCGTGGGCGTGATCTCCATGGTTTATATTTTGGAAACTTTGCTTTTATTCTTTTGACATGTTTTTACATTATTCCTTACTTTTTTAGCCATATTCTTTAAAAAGTATTTACTGCTTAAACTTTTGTGTAATATTTTCGATCTCATATGACCACCGATTGATTTAGAATTGTGGTAATTTTCGATAAGTTTCATTTGTTCATCTTCATTTTCTACTTCAATGTGTATTGATTGTATGGAAATTTTTAGATTTTCTTCTTCTAGTATTTCATTTGCTGCTTTCTTCAGTTCATGTACTTAAAAGAACTTAAACAATTTATCATTCTTACCTATTTTTACTTTAAAGATGTTACACTCTCCAGCTATCCTTACGATGCTATGCAAAACCGCTGCTAAAGTTGCTTTTCCATTAGAAAATGGATTCATTGATGATCGATCATTTTCCTGATAGATATCAACTTGCTATCAACATAATTTTCATAATTATCAGTTCTTACACTATGCGCTTCTATTACTTCATATGAATTAAAAACTTCTATTATTTTCATATTCTCTTCAATTTTATTCCTTTTTTCTTGTTCTTCTGCTACCAGTTTATTCATAACTTCTATATTTCGATTATTTTCTGCAGCTTGTAGTTCAATTTCTTGCTCTTCTTGTACTTGTCTTCTTACTCCAGCTCTTGTTACCACATTAACTTGTTCTCCTATTTCGGGTAATTCTTCTAATTTTTTCGATGTTATTTCCAATCGGGATAAGGTATCCGCTACTACATTTTTGTTTCCAGGGATGTACACCACTGCATAATTATACTCCGCTAAAGCCGTTCTAATTTTGTTGAGTCTACTATTTTCATCTTTTGCTGATCTTGAATAAGCATATTGTAGAGCACTATGATATATATATATATATATATATATATATATGTACGGAATTGTTGAATTGCGAAATGAATTACTATTCATTCACGTTTCACCACAGAACGTTTTTGTTCTGCCGATGTTAATGATCTACTTGCATCGACAGGCAAGTATATTCCACCATATTCTTGATTTAGTGATGTCCCAACTGATTTTGCACTGGCATCAGCATAAATGACAAAATTACGATCAAAATCAGGATATTTTAAAATTGGCCACTTTACAGAATCTCTTTGAGCTGTTGAAATGATTTGTCGCAATTTTCATCCCAATAAAATTTTGAATTCTTCTTCAACATTTTACGCAATGGTTCAATGATCTCATTATAATTTAATATAAATTTTCTAAAATAATTACAAAATGTTATGAAACGTACTACTTGTTTGCAGTTTTGTGGTTTTGGGTAATTTCTTATCACGAGATGTTTGTCTTTCTCGGGTCTAATTCCATCTTCACTTAAGGTATGTCCAAGAAATGATACTTCTTTTACACTTTTTTGGGTTTAACTTTACATTGAACTTCCTTAACTTTTCAAAAACCTGATCCAAATTCTTTAAAGCATCGTTTACACTTTTTCCGGTGCATATGGTCAAAATAAAAATATGAATGATGTACTCCACTGAAAACTATGTTGAGCATTCGTTGAAAATTTACTGGACTGTTTGCTAGGCCAAAAGGACTGCGACAAAACTTGTGATTTCCCTCGATTCTTTTTCTAATTTTAGGCGAAACAATACAAGATTCCATTATTGTGCAACCTTGGTCCTGTAGGGTTGCACTTGGAAGTTGGTGTATACTGAATTAAAGAATTCATGAAGAACTAACGTTTACTGTAGTTAATATTCAGCTTGATGTACTACTAGTGATTAATAATGACTGACTATTTCTTTACTACAGGTTGCTTGCTTGCATTTACCTTTGTTCGTAACTAGGTGACACCATTTAATGTTCACTATATACTGCTTAATAATTGCAATAAATACTATCTAATTCTAATTAAGGGCACATTAGGTGGATGGGGGATTAAGTAAATATAATTGAAAATGCTGAAGCTGTATTATCGATATTTTTATAGAAGCGGGCGGCTTTGGAATTTTTTTTACGCTAGCGTGTGTTTATGTGTATTAATCTCTATCTGACACGAAGTTTTTAACGTCAATCTGACATAGATTATAGTTTTTGTTTTACAATGTTGTCTGTTTTCGTTATAAACGTATAAAACAGAGGTTCCATCCTAAAAAAATTGAAATTAAAATTATTTCATTTCTTTTAATTTAAGTTATCATCTAGATGTTTATTATCCTCTGTCTGTTTTTGTGCGTTTGCGCGTGTGGTTGGGTGGGTGGGTGCATGCGTGCGTGAGTGAGTGCGTGCGTGAGTGAGTGAGTCAGTGACTATGTGTGTGTGTGTGTGTGTGTGTGTGTGTCTGTGTGTGTGTGTGTGTGTGTGTGGTACGTGCGTGCGTGCGTGTGTGCGTGTGCGTGTGTGGGTGCGGGTGCGGGTGCTGGTGCGAGTGTGGGTGTTTGTGTTTGTGTTTGTGTTTGTGTTTGTGTTTGTGTTTTTGTGTTTTTTGTGTTTTTTTTGGTGTTTTTGTTTTTGTGTTTTTGTGTTTTTGGGTTTTGTTTTTTTTGTTTTTTTGTGTTTTTGTGTTTTTGTATTTTTGTTTTGTGTTTGTGTTTTTGGGTTTGTGTTTGTGTTTGTGTCTGTGTCTGTGCCTGTGTCTGTGTGTGTATGTGTGTGCGTGAAAAATATATATTAAAAAATCTGTACAATAGGTAACTTTGTAAGCACCGCCCCATACTAGAAAATATTAAAAAAGTATTCTATTACAAAACATACAACCGTAAACTTAAACCATAAATTCATAATTTATACAGATACCAAATCAAACTTTCTCTGGGTACTAAATGAACTGTACAAACTATTTCTAAAACGCACAAAAGGCAAAGTACTAGTTATAACAGACAAACAATAAAAATTTATATCCATTACTCAAACACGATAAATTTGTAGTTTTTTAGTGATCTTCAATATTGTTAGTAAGATCCGCATTGCTTTCAGCAGCAGAGTTTATGTTTCAGGAAAATTGGCGATAGTGTGTCGAGAAGATTGTTCTTTTTCTCAGCAGCTATAATTTTCTGGCTCATTTAAGTTACAATGCTTCTTTGAAAGAATACTGAACTCTGTATATTCAGATTCGGTGGAACACCTTTTATAATACAGGTTTTACAACCTCGTCTTGCTTCAATCAATACAATTTCTTTCAAAAGCGGCCTATTCTTCCGAGTCTGATAGTATGTTGTTAAATTGGGCTAGTGCTTAAAATCGGAACAATGCATCGCTTTCACATCAACGCTGTTATTTTAAATACAGTGTTTCACCACAACCGTAAAATTGAAAAAGGTTGGGCAAAAAGCAAGAGACGCAGCACAAACACTTTAATAAACAAAAATATAAAAACGCTTTAATAACAAAAGTACCAATTATTTTATTGTAATCTTCTAAAAATCTCAATATAGCTATTAAAATAAACAAAAACTTGTAATTAATCAGATCAAGAGCAAGAAGGACATAAAGATACAGGTTCCATGTCTTTTTTTGTTAGACCCACACTCTCCTCATGAACATATCTGAAGCACATTGTTCAAAGTCTACTATCCAAGACTTGCAATGCAAGTGCTTCATCTGGAAATGGTCTAAAATCTGTTCAGTCCATGGGCTGAAGTTCATGGATGGTATTGCTGGGTTAGCAAGATAGTACACGTCAACTTTTTCTGCAGCTTCCACGATTGTGTAATCTAGATGTGGCGACACCCCATCGAAAATTAAAAGAACTTTGCCGGGTGGTTTGTATTTTGAAAAATGTCTTATCCATTTCAGGAACGTTTGAGTGTTCACATTCCCTTAGGGGACATGTGAAGAACTGCCCTTCGTCAAAATCATAAGAGGAATTGCTTAATTTAGTGCCTTTCCACAATAAATTATCGTCACATTTTGAGCATGCTCCTATGATAGCATATGTACTCGCCTGGCGTCTTTTTTAGCCAACAGAACACGTTTTTATGTAGAGTTGGCAGCCGTTTTCACCAAGGTTAAATATACATTGAGGCTTGTCACTAACTTTGTATCAGTCATCACGTCTTTGAGTTTTTGAAAATAATCATTGACAATGTGCTTATTAAGTTTGGCTGCTCTAGCAGCATTCATATGTGTGCTTTTCGTCTAGTAATATCCGAATGCCGCTTCAAAAATAACAGAATCCACTTTCTACCGGCCATTGAAGTTTTTTCTAAAGAACTATGGGCAATCTTACGTTTACGAATGTATAGACAGACCGTATAAGACACTTCTACGATACCGGAAAACTTACTACCGTAATTGTAAACATAAACAAAATGTGTTCAAAATAAGGCCCCCCCGGGTATTTATTTGGAACTTTGAGTTGGGCCTTATTAGGGACTCTTAATTGTTTTGTTTTTTTTAGGTCATGTAATATTTCTTTTGCTTATTAATAATTTTTCACGAATTCTGTCTATGCTACATAAATATGTATACTTCACGCTCTTCTTACATACGTATACTAACATGTTTGTTAACAATAACACAAGAGCAACAAAAATTGTTAAAATACACGTTTTTAGATCACGACACCGATTATCGTGCTTATCGTGTTGACCGCTCCGTCACATTCAATGTAAGCGCGCACTAACTGTACTGGTTGTGACCTATGTTTCAGTCACACTCTTTGTGATAATTGTGGAAAAAATTGGCAATATCACTGTTTAATTCTCTAGAGCGTGAGATGGGCCTTTTTTGGTACTGGCCGTTATTAGGTTCACGTACTTTATACATAATATCTGCTTTGGCATTAATAAGTAAAACAAGAACACCTCACCTTTCACTTTAATAGCTTTTTAATGAGACTCGAGAATTTTCCATAATGACATGTCATTATGGTGATGGGTTTTAATGACATCCAGGATTCGCCACAATGGCCAGATTTTTCGTGTCATTTAAAATGACTTTTGGAATCTCCCTTAATTGGGGTTTGCAGATTTTTAATTTGTAGATTAGAGAGCAATGATTATATTGTAATAATTATTGCTAAACATTGGCGACTGTAGATTTATCTGAGACCGATCAACGTCTTGGAGATGCATCCGTATCTATGGTCATTTCGACTGGTTTCTATCAGCATCTTGTGTGAAGGGTTGCAGCCGTGTCTAGGGTCATTTTTGCTGGTACTGGTTTTAACCAGTATCTTGGGTCGACCTTGGCTAGGAGTGCTCTTTTTCCGTGGGTTTCCCTCTTGAAATAACCCATTTGGCGAGCGTAGATTTTCTCAGGGTTTCGAGAGTTGCATCCGTATCTAGGTCCTTTTGGCTGGTTTGAATCAACATCTTGGAGCTGCATCCGTATCTAGGTCCAAGGTTTCCGCTATCTTGTTTCTGTAGGCCTTTTTGACCATTTTGTTTATACCATCTTGCTTCCATGTGCATTTTTGGGTTTCCGCGATCTATGTACAACCTTGTTTCCGTATTTGGTTTTCAACTATCTTGTTTCCGTGTGTCTTTTTGGATTTCCCTTATTTTGTTTACGCCATCTTTCTTCTATGTGCCTTTTTTGGTTTCGGCCATCTTGTTTCCGTATGCCTTTTTGGCTGTTTGCATTCCGTGTGGTTTTGAGTTTTGAGATGAACAACTTGAACCTTTCTTTTCATCCAAGGTTCTTTTAATAGAGATAGGTTTCAAATCATCATATTAGACTTGTACCTTGAAACTTGTTTCTGTATTGTCCTTAATACAATTAATGCGAAAAAATGGCTAGTGTAAACGGAGAAGTAAACATCTTAGGTGAATCTTCACAATTTGGTATTTCCGGTACAGATGACCGACGAATCTTTGATCCTAACGATTCAATTTGCGATCCTGTCGTTACGAATACCTCCGAACATCAGGTTATTCTGAAACTGAATTAACTCCGAGCAATGGATAATATTTCCAACTTACAAATTATGATATTTAGACAGGTTTATCTTCATGTGCAACAGAGGCTGCTCTAATAAGTAAATACAGTAAGTAAAAAATATACTTTGATGGTTGAACTAGATTAATACCGCTAAAGATAGGGTAATTGTTTGCCAAAAAATGTTTATAAACAACCTTTAAATTTCCACAAGGGTAAATACTGATCAAGTAGAAACAAGAAATTTACCGATACCCATAAGCGCGGCGAACCTCAAAAGGAAGCAGTAATAAACCATACAATCGGTTTCCCAAGATATAAATTGCATTACTGCAGGAAATAAAAAAAATAAAAGAATCACATGAAAGTAATGTTCAGGAAGCAAAAACTACCAGAAACAGAATACAAGCTGATTTGAAGCTTGCTCAAGGTAATAAGAAATCGAAACTCTGGTGTACGACTTAGAGAAAACATTACAGTTACTTTGACTTTCAACAAACATATTATTTCACAATTGATAGATTTGGTAGTAAAATTGCAGGATTCACAATGGCAAAATGAGACGGGGATTGTGCAATCTTTGGATAGAAGGTACTGTATGTCGGAGTTCGATATAGATAGATTAATGCGACAAAAAACCTGTTTTAGACTGTAAAGAATTGAAATCCTTTACGTATAAACTTTAGCGTAGTTATTTAAGAATTAATATTTTTTTAAATTGTACAGACGAGAAATAATCAATAGTTAATTGTTTTATTATCCCGTCGATTGTGAATAGAAACAGTGCAAAGCGTTCCGCAACAGAGCTGCCCACTATCTACGAACCGTCCCCAAGAGAACCAATCAAAGAGGTTTACGTCATGATGGTAGCCATCACTTCCACCACTGAGTTTGTATAAAACTGCGATTTCCTTTGAGTCAGCTTTCGTGCAGAAATTAGAGTTGTGGTAACACGACCTGCTTAGCGTTTGGGAAGTAATGGGTTCGATTCTCGTTACCACCTACCCTGTATGAGGTTTTTTCAGGGGGTTTTTCTCATACACATGTAGCGGCATGGTTACCCCCCGTATACTCACACCATGTGCGGCTATTTAGACGAATGCTGGGTAGTATTTCCCCCCTCAGAACCCTAACTCCGTCCCTTCCGATCCTATTCTGACCGCACCCATCCTTAATCCCACCATACATATATACGTAATGTATGTATGTAGGCTAGGAATCCATGATATTGGCTGAAGGAGCTTGGAAAGCTCGAGCAGTCCGTCTTCCCCCTTGGGAAGGGAATGAAACACGTGGCTTTTTCCTTTCTTTCTTTGCCGACAGGCAGACTATTTTATCCCAAACTAATTATTATTCCAGAGATTATCCAAAGTATCATATATTCTGATAGTCAGTTAGACAGTTTCAGATCCCTATTCCGATACATTTATTCTTTTCAAGTTTGTTCTCTTCTTTTTATTCGGACGCTCTCTCACGATTTACATCTCTAGTAATAGCTTTTACTGAGTGATCGATATCGTCCACACGTACACTACACTACACCTGTTTGGAACCAAGCCTAGTTTGCCGACTCAAACATACACGAAGTAGCTAGTAGGACGGGATGCCTGCCCTTGCTGTCTAAGTGACTTCATTACACCCACACAATACCACGAAGTAGCTATGAGGACGTAATGTTTGTCTTTGTGTTGTAAATGACTTCAGTTACATACACCTACCTACACCTATAAGGTGGAATAAGCGTGGATGGCGAAATCCCGTGCAAAAGTTAACCCAGTTCCAAAAAACTGGCTTCTGTAATCAATTTCTGTAAGAAATTACGTTCGAAAAGTGAACATTACTTTTGTTTTAGTTACGTAATTTTCCGCTCAACAATTATCTCCAGGTCCAGCTCACCAAACCCCGATATCTCGGAAGTAAGACCGAGAGGATTTACTCACAGCGTAATTTTTCTGTCGTCTAATTTAGTCCCGAATTAATTAATTTCCGTATTTTTATCCCACCGATTCACTAAAACACCCCTTAAAACCTGACAACGTTCCTCTGAAGTGGAACAGAATAATTAAAACCACCACCAACCATACGGTGAGAGAAATTCCTATACTTATTTCCATGACCGACATCCGTGGTAGTTCACTGTTCTCTGCATTTTAATTACAGTTGCCCTTTAATTATCTCTTATCTAATTAGAGTATTCTTCATTCCCGTAATTGTTCAAATCAAATTAACGATCCAACAAAACGTGTTAGTAAACTTCAAGCACAGATTAATAAATACTAACCTATGTTCCAAGTGAACAACGTTCATTTAAAAACATGTACCTAGAAAACATTTCTTTTTAGATGTAGACCAGCGGATAACATTAAAATAAATATACCTTTTAAAAATATTACCAGAAAGAGAATTTAAACCTTTTATTACGGTCTTGCTTAATAGCTACCTAACATCAGAGTTTCATATAGGAAATTCTATTCATTTGTACATTAAGGTATTTTGACTGGAATAATTGTCAAACAATTATTGATTGTATTATCTATGTTACTAATAAATTTCCCCTCAGATAATCGAAGCCGAATAGCAGCTCGTAGTCGTCCGAATATAGAGACCCAGTCACGGCTAGTTGTATTGTTTCCTTTTCTACCTTCCGAAGCGTGATAATTTGTAACTGCGGCATCATAAGTTTGTACATATTTTTTATTATTAGTTTGTAAGTCTGACTTTGTTTATCAGACGGTGGGAAATAGTTTTTCAAGTAATTCATTTAGCGAATCTCAGAGGTAGCCAGAGACAACCTTCGAACCACCCCGTCTCCGATATTTGAGCTAAACCTTAGGTAAAGGAAATTAGGATTGTACAAAATTTGCATTAACAAAGTAAAGTAACTAATAGGAAAAAGGGTCTTATAAGACGGTGTAAGTGAAAATCCTATTCCTATGGAGCGATTCGTGTGGATTCCAGAATCGTAATATAAACCTAGTATTGATGCTCAAATGTTTACTTCAACAACATACATTTCTTGAAAATATTTATGTCATCTACCTTCTAGATGCAGCATCGTTTCAAAGAAAAATAATCCTCTTTTGGTAAATTTTATAGAGAAGACTGTTTTTGCTTATGCTCTAGATATCGAAATGTCAACAGTTTACAGAAAAAAAGACAGAAGTGGTGAAAGAATAAACTGGTTACGTATCACAGTGATTAAAATAAACACAGATTAGCTCTACAGTATTTTTTTAAGACCGGTAATACAGCAACAGAATTTAGGGAAATAAATATTAATAATACTTCACAAGTACGATCTCTGCGATATTTATCTAACAGCAACTTTCTCTCAAAATTAACACCTTTATGGCTGTAGGTAGCGGACCGCGAAAATGTTATTATTATAATAAACATGTTCAAATCGCAATTGTTACCGCGATAGAAGGGTTAACGGTGTTTGATATATTTTATTATATATTAAGCCGTAATTTGATAATGTTTTCTGGATATTTTATTTTCTGTATTTTGCTTAATTGATATTTGGTAAGGGTTGAAAAAATACATGTTAGGATAGAAACAGACGTTCGCTTGAACTGCTTTTATTGAGGTAGTGTCACGAATCTTTGAAAGTCGGTGTATGCACATTCTTGTGGTAAAAACTTGATAAATGTAATAATAAAGTTTGTCGGTACAGACCGCAATCAAAAGATATCTTTGTGGGCACGTTGAAACTTGAGACCTTAATGTAGTGCTTGTTACGGACGAATGCATATTTTTAAAATTAAGATGTGCAATAATTAATATGAAATTGTTCCAACGTAAATTAATGTTTCTTGTTTTTTTTACTTTTGAAAGACGGGGGTTGATTTTCGGGAGTAGACATGGTTAGTTGGAAACCAGAGGAAAGGGTAGTTGCTGTTGAAATTTTGATTCAGCCGGACGCTTTGATTTATTTTAATTAGAAACTCCCGTTGTAAACCGTTCGGTCTATAAATATTTTGTCGTGTCTTTTTGTGTACGTTCTAATGTAAATTTTTCCAAAAATTAATCTGTAATTAATCGTCGTGTTGTTGGTAAAGTGTTTAACTAAAGGGAATATATTCAAGTATAAGTAGGTATTTTTATGTAACTTAAGGCTGGCAGCAAATAATTTTACAAGCATATATAACGTAATGAAAATCGAGCATTGCCTTGCAAAGGTATCTCATTCTCACGCGGGCTCATTAAGCTGAAATCTGCTAAAATAAAAGCCAGTACAGGGTTCCCTCGCCCTTATATTAGCATTGCTGTTTGTTGTTTATATTTATATTTGTGTAGAGGTGAGGCATGGGCGAACGGGTACAGGATACCGCTCTGGTTATTAATTGTAATGTGCAATTTCCTAGTGTGTACATACTCCCGGGCCCAGATGACCATTACCTCGAATTTTATTTTTATTGTTTTTATTGTTGTATAGATGAATGTGTAACCTGAGAAAGGGGCGCTGTATTTTTCTAACGCACTCAAACTTATATATCGGTCACGATGTTACGATCTATTTATAACTTACTCTTATAAGGCTTTGTTTGAATGAGTTTTGTTGGTTAAGTAGAATTATTTGCCTGCGAACTAATTTCTCTTAATATGTAATTTATTGCAACTGTACGTATGTATTTTGTGCTTTAGTAGTCACTAAACAATTGTGTACGTGTAAATTCCTTGTCTGTTTTCTTTTGTCCTTGCATTTACTTGATTATCACCTGTGCAATTTTACTGCTGTTGTATTTTATATGTACTGTAATTTGCCTTATTGTTTTATGTGCTTATTTACTTGATCGGCATGGTTGATTTTAAAGGGCCACATGTTTGGTATTACGATTTTTATCCTGATGATTTATGACACAATTGTGGGTGTGACTACATGTTTTTTTTAATGTGTTTATGTGTAACTAAACTGCTTTTTATTCATTTTTCTCTTAATGTTATAATTTTGTACGCAATTTAACCTGATTGAATGGTGTTTTGTTATATATTTAACCCTTTCATTGTTTTTTTGTGTTATTTGATTTATTAATGTCCTTGTGCAATTACTTGTTTATGAATAAAGTGGGCTTTATTGGTGGTTCATTCCGGCAACAGTATCTTAACGGGCTGAACCACAATTGCACAAAGCTCATTGATTTTAATTTGAGTAGTTTTTTTTATCTGCCCCACATGATGCAACACTTATCTCATCCTGCCTAGCTAATTCAAATAGCACAACGTCCCTACCACTAGACGGCCAATTCGTTTGATCGGATTTGAGGTTTGCGAGTAATTAAATATCAGACTTGTAACTAAATTCTAATGTTTTAATTATTGCCAGGAAGGTCAAAGTAAGGTAAGCAATTAATTTGAGTAATAGTAACATTATTGTCAGTAAAGTCAAGATAAATCACATAGCGATCGTGTTGTTCTTTTAAATTGCAATATTGCGAATCAGTCCTGGGGGACGCTAGATGGCCAAATGTAAAATATATTGCACTGAATACTAAAAAGTAAGCAACGCTTCTAGAAGAGTTTGGAAGGAGATCTCAATATTGAAAAAGATTATTTGCACACCAAAAAATAATATAAATATGGCATATGTCTCCATTTGAAATCAATCTTGTAATCAATGGTGTGTACAAATATTATTCCTTGAAACTATTTTTATACGTAGTGCGTTCTAAAAATGCATGTTGAATGTTATTTTTACCTATATAACGTAATTTTCAATTTTGCCAAATGGTATATTAATACTACGCCAAAGGCGGTTACTAAGGATGCAATGGATGGTTGCCAAGGAGGATACTGCATAATTCAACATTTTGAACATACAATGTTGTGTATGAAAATACTTATCTTTTACTTCTAATACAAAGAAGAGTATATTAAGGTTTTAAAATAGACCACAATGTTTACATGATGTAGTATATCGTTTGATTTTAAATTACAGCTTAATAACTTTCAGTTTACTTTAAAAATTACACAATTTGTTTATAAAAAATACAACCGTAAATTAAATACTCTGTTTAGAGTTCCTTCTGCTGTATAAGGCCCAAATTCGGCCTCATCTGGAATATAATTCTCACCTTTGGGTTAGTGCTCCCCAATACGCTCTCGATATCGTTGATCGTATTCAAAAGAGAGCGATTAGGCTTATAAATGACCCGTCCTTAACTTCTCACATACAGTCCCTTGAGCATAGGATGGTTTCAGTTCTTTGTATTATCGTTATTACAACGGCTATTGTGCTGGTGAATTACATTCTTTGATGCCATCTCCGGCTATCTTTGCGAGAAACACTCGGTTCGCTCATTCACATCATCAGTATGCAGTACAACTCTCCACTTGTCGTACCAAACGGCCGCAATCCACATTTTTCTACACGGCTTCTAAACTCTGGAATGATCTCCCTAGTTCCTGTTTTCCTCTCACTTATGATATGAGAAAATTTAAGGTAGCTGTTCATAGGCATCTATTGGCAATTCATTATCCCTCTATCCATCCTCCTAAGTGTTCCTGAGTGCTTTAGCACGATAGGCCTTATTTAGCCTGTTCAGGTCCACAATCATAAAAAAAAAGAGTTAAACATCAAATGACGACTTTAGTCTCCATTACCAAATTCGCTTGAATATAATGAAGGTAGCTATATTATTCCTAAAGGTCTGTGAAGATAGCCGGGTCTTTTTTGAATGATGTGTTTTAGATTTGTGTATAATTAGGCCCTGATTATTCGCCATTTTGCGCCGTTGAAGTTAAACCTTGTGCTCTAATAGGAAATAAGTTGAGACAAGCACTCTATAAACACGACTAACTTCACCGAGCCCCAAACTTTTCTTAAATGATTATTTTCTTATTCCATAATTAAGCACCAATGAGGCGCCTTTAAAATAAATTATGGCGCTTTTATAAGTAGGAAGCTATTGTAAAAGCACATTGACACGGCTCATTTCACAGCCGTGTACTTTTGCATGAATCAATTTATTCTAATCCAGTAATTAGAAGCCAATTATGCCCAATCTCTTTCGCAAAAATAAAATTTTGCGCCCCATAGGAAATAGGTGATCGCAAAAGTTACATAGGCAGAGTCAAATCCATATATATATATATATATATATATATATATATATATATATATATATATATATATAAATTAATATTTCTTTGCGCCATAATTAGGCACTGTTTTGGGCCGTTAAAGTTAAATTTTGCACTCCTATAGAAAACAAGTTATTGTAAAGGCTGTGGACTTCTGCATAAATAATTTTTTTTTATTTAGTAAATAGGCCACTTATGCGCCACTAAAATATAATTTTACGCCTCTGTAGAAAATAGGTTATTGTAAAAATTACATCAAGAAAGCTAACATCAAAGTCTTAAGAATAAACTAATGTTTTCTTGCGCGATAGTTAGGCACCCATTATGCGCCGTTAAATTTAAATTTTTCACCCCTATACGGAACACAAGTTATTGTAAACATTGTATCGACTGTGAACTTCACAGTAGTAACCTTATGTAGAAAATTTGTCTTTTTTCCCCCGTAAATTATATGCTAATTATGGGCAGTTTTGCGTAAAATAGCGCATAATTGATGTCTAATTACCTATTGCATTGTACTGGATAAGCAAACTTATTAATTCAAAAAGTAGATAGGTAACTAAAATTAAATAGGAATTTGTACATTATAAAATTTATTAATTTAGTAAGTAGTTGATAACGATAAGAAAAACACGAGTTTGCACACCTTATTCCTAAATCATTTGCGAACTGGACTGCGAAGTAGAAATTGAAGAAGCGACCATGGTTTAACAGTGATTAGCACAAACAGCAAACTACTTCGTTAATATCAGTTTCTTATTATGAAAATGTATTATTTAATGATGTGTGAATTTAAGTTTTATTAAGCATAAAAGAACCATAACACTTCTTTGTGTAAAATTGTGCAAAGAATTGATTTATTTAATGATTTTTTTTATATTTCAGTTGAACTTATAATAGAGTAAGTGCGCCATATATGGACCAGTCCCATAATATGGACCATTGGCGTTTGCTGTAAGGCATTGTGCACAAACATATTAACGGGAACCATTTTTCGTTTTCGTCAAGTACCGATGTAATTTTTTAGATAAATACGTAAGCTCATCACTTTAATAAATATTATTCGATGTGAAAGTGGATTAAACCAAATGAAAGGTGAGTTATTTTACAATTATTGATATTAAGTTGTAACATCCTATAGTTATTACAATTTCCTGAATAAAAATATTAACCTCGAAATATATCAGTATTGCAATATGGACCATCGGCATGTGTTAAACATGGACTAGTGGTCCATATTACAAACAGTCACTTATGTTTAATTTTTAACGTTTCAGGATGGCATCTATAAAAGAAAGACCAGACAAGCGTGGACAAAAATGCAATAGTAGGCGCAATAAAAGCTGTACTGAAAAGAAAATGGGTTTTGAAAGCATCCAAAACATACGGTGTACCGAAAACTACGCTTATACGTTTTTCAAAATAGAACACCAATCACTTAGTGACATTACTAATCATAAACTTGGGAGAAAATCGACGTTACCAAGTGAACTGGAAGATGAATTACGATTATATTCTTGAAATGGAAAAATCTGGATTTGGTCTAACACGCAGGGATATAAGATCTGGGCTTACCAGCTAGCGGAAAGAAATAATTAGCTCGATAATCTGAATCTGCGGGCAGAACATGGTTGAGGTTATTCCTAGCGCCATCCTAACCTATCATTTCGCCGTCCAACAGGCACATCAATCGCAAGAATGAAAGGTTTTAACCGAATAAATGTAAACGCATTTATTGACTTGTTGGAGAGCTCTATGAATGAATTCAAGTATCCTGGGACAATTGTTTATAATGTAGATGAAACGGGAATTTCAGTCGTGCCATCAAAAATGCCGTAGATACTGGCACTTAAGGGCAAAAAACAAATAGGAACTGTAACGTCCGCAGAGCGTGGATCAACAATCACTTGTGTGCTATGTATGAGTGCAGGAGGCGCATTTGTCCCTCCAATGATGATATTCCCGAGAAAATGGGACCATCCATTACTGATGAAAGGCGCTCCACCTGGTGCCATTCATACTTGTCATCCATCAGGTTGGATACAGCTTGAATTATTTACTCAGTGGTTCGAACACTTTTTACAGCACGTGAAACCAACTGCTGCATCGCCGGTTTTCCTGATTTTGGATGGACATGCAAGCCACACCCGAAATATCAGGGTAGTGGATTTAGCTAGAGAAAATCACGTTCGCTTGCTGTCACTGCCTCCACACTCAAGTCACAAAATACAGCCCCTTGATGAAACATTTATGGGTCCATTGAAAAAATACTTGGCTGAAGAAACTCGCAAACGGGTACGAATGCAAACTCAAGCCGTGACCCATTATGACATAGCGGAATTATAGTCTAGCCTATATAAGAGATCAGCGCACAGAACTGGCCATTAATGGTTTTCGTATATCCCGTTAACAGAAATATCTTTCAAGATCATGACTTTATTGACGAATATCTTCCAGTAGAAGAATCTTCTAATGACCCACCACGAGATATAATGACACCTGTCAATGATAATCACGATAACTGCTTACCTGAGGCAGGAGCTGTTGAAACTCCGGAACATAAATCTGTGAATGAACTTCTTTCTACTCCGAGAGCTGATATAAATCACCATGCAAACTTACAAACCAAAGAGCCGACTACCACTATGGAGGATTCATTGGCTGGTCTTTCCACACCATCTAAATATTTGTCGCCAAACGTGTTGCAGCCCATACCACGGTTGAAGAAAACTGTCAGTAAGAGAGGAAAAAAGGCCACCAAATCTATGATTTTGACATCTTCACCTTACAAGCAAGATTTAGAAACATCGATGAAAAGGAAAGAAGAAATAGATAAACTGAAGAAGAGACCGTTAAACATAAAAAATAAATCAAAGCAAACGCCAAAGAAAATAGCCCAGAAGAAAAGAAAGATCTCAAAAAATAGAGAATCTCCTGTAAGTTCTAGTGTAACAACCTTTTTTTTGTGGTTGTATTAAAAAGTACATTAATTTAAGAATCTATTTGGCATAATATTAGAAAAGTTTTAATTATTAATATGTAGATTTGAAAACTGGCAATTTAATTGGCATTTCCTAGAACAAATCTTTTGGGTGTAATATTACATAAATAGTTTTAGTTCTCTCTCTTAAAAAAATTGGATTTATATTATGTAACAGCGCAACGCAAGAAAACTTTTACACTTGAGTTATTCTGAAAGCTTTTTGTAATTCAGTTAATGCTGAATGTTAACAGCAATAAGAATGATTTTTAATTAATTTTTTATATTCGTGCCATCAAGAAAATTTTGGTGGTAAGTTATTTTTTTAATTCAGTATAGTTTAAACTAAGCATTTGTTTGTTTTTTTAGGCACGTTAATTTGAACGTTAATTTGGACGTTAATTTGAACGTTAATTTGGACGTTAATTTGAACGTCAATTTGGACGTTAATTTGAACGTTAATTTGGACGTTAATTTGGACGTTAATTTGAACGTTAATTTGATCGTTAATTTACACTTTTCAAGTATGCAATTTTTTAAGTACTTACTTTTTAAGTACGCCTTTTTTAAGTAATTACCTTGTATACTTAATAATTTTTAATGGCAAGTTTTACTTAAGTACTTATTTTCGCAAGTTTCTCTTCATTCAAATAACAAAAATACAATAAGTTTATTGGATTGAAAATTTCTACAAAGACATAGTTGATCGCGTTATTACAAGACTCGCAAGGACGTTGTGAAACGCTATCATTCTAGCTGACCGTTCCTTATCCATATTAAACACTGGAAGCTGTCGTTTGGAAAATTGTAATACAGAGGTATTTATATAGTGGTGAATTTTTTAGTTTTTAAGCTTAGCTTTAAAAAACCTTTTTTTCTTTCCTCTCCTTATTATCCATAAATTTGGTAAATAAATTTAATTGCATATTGTTATTTTTTGTTATTACTAAAAAGCTTTTAAAGTTCATTAAATAGGTTTTGTTATTCCTGTCAAAGATAACATGGTGCCCGAGAATTCATTTAATTATATTTTATACTTAATACATGATTTTTTATTAATTAGGCAGAAGTAAAATAATGAAGCTATTGAAACGCAGGCAGTATTTCAGGTGCGTAAATTGAACCCCCCCCTATCTCAATCTACTGATGAGTCAACGGTACTTTATTTTATACTTTAACTTCATTATTGTTATTCCCATTTGGCGATAATATAATCAAGTTAGGTTATGGAGTGACTATTCAGTCAATGATAGTACAGATGAAAGTCCGGATCGTTCCCAAAATGAAAATGGTAAATGCTTGTATTTTAATGGAGTTTTCTGTGAAGATATTCATGGAGAGAAATGGATCCAATGTGTACTTTGTAGGCAATGGGCTCATGAAGAGTGTGCTGGCCTTTGTGTGCGAATTATGTACCAATGATTAATCTAAGCACTACTAATTGACTGATTTAATTTTACGCATAATACGACTAACAATTTTTCTATTATTTTGAACCAAATTGACCATGGTCCATATTTGAAACCATGTAGTCCATATTTTGTTCACTTTTTGCAAGTTATAAAAATAACATGCTTATTTTAGAAACTGTTTATTTTCTAAGATGTTTTTTTTTTTCAAGAAATTTATTAGTAATGTTTGGTAGCAAACAATTATAGAACTGTTTAAAATAAATAAGGCTTATTGCATTTTAAAATTCGGAGTTTTATTTGAGAAAATCCTTACGGTGGTCCATATATGGCGCACTTACTCTACATATTTAAAATACTGATTCGAATGAATACTACTATTTAAGTATCATTTTCTCATTACCTTTGATGTCAATTTTCTTTTAATCAGCTTGGTTCCTTGTTGTATATGTAGGTCCATATGTGAATCAATCACATGCAAAGTGTAATTCATGTATGTCACCTAAATTAGCTGAACCTAAACTTGAAAGTGAAATAAAAGGGGAGAAGACTATTAATGTTCTATTTGCCCTTATATATTCTTTTTTTTTTAATTCAATCCCTGTATGTTTGAATAATAATAAAAAAAAAAGTACCTAGCAGAATTTAAATTAAAATAAGTAATGCAATCCTACCATCTATTGACATCTTTACATATTACCATAGCATCAAACGCCATTTTGTTCCAAAAATAATTCGAAACAGTTATCGTTTGTTAGTTGTTGTTTTCTATATTGTTGGTAATTCTGCTTAAAAACATAAACAGTTGCTATAAAGCGTCATTTAAAGGGACAATAATCATTTATACTTAATTTTCCTCTTAAAATATAATGACAGTGTCTATTAATAATCTTCATTCAAAAAGTGTTAAAAGAGGTTTGTATTTCACTTGAAATTCCGCATAAACTTTCACGAATTATTAATTTTTATTTCTAGGTCATATTACAACAAAGGATTTGTCACAGATGTACTGGTAGGGAAGCCTTATAGGTACTATTTAATGCATCAAAAAGAAAGAATCTCAAAGTAACGATATTCCAAAAGTAAGTTTAAGTAGTTGTTGTTAGAGGGGCTTCAAGAAATTGTTTTAATTGCTTATACTAAAGTCACCAGTATCAATTTAACATGTGTTTGTTTGTATGTAATTATTATTTTTCAGCCAAATTACAAAGTGTTAGATTGTTACTTTGTTACTATTTTGTACTGAGGTCAGTTATACAATAATTACTTAATAAGTTTAGGGCACAAACTATTGTCCAAGTGACATATAATATGATGTATTTTATTTGTATTAGTCTTAAGTGAAAGCATTTATTTGGTTCTGGCAAGTTAAGTGTGATTCTTTTATTTTATGTACACAGAGGATGTTGTCCAATCTGTATTTTTATTGAATGTGGGTACCTATTTCGCTTTTAGAGTTCCCATTCCTTGGAAACTCAGTTTAGTGAAGTAAGTAATGTTAATCTGCATGTTTTAGGACAAATGTTGCTGCCCTTCCACTGCTTATTGTATGATGTCCAAATAATTAAACTCCAAGTCATACTTCTACTCATGCAATGACTTAAAAATGTGAAATTTACGTATATACTCTTTTCTAGGGAATTACTAAATCTAGCATTAGCATATTGGGTGATAATAGTTAAATTGTTAGTGTGTAAAACATTGTAATGTTTTGTAAAATTTAGATGTGGGCTTTCATAAAACGTGTATTCATTAATTTTTATAAAAACACTTTGTACAGGATTATCATACAAATACCAAATTAGAATAACTGAAAAATAAACCTTACCTAATGGTACAAACATAAAAATCATAATTTGGATTTCTTTTCAATTTTGTGCCAAGCAGTGTTATATGACACACATATACCTTAATTATTTTGAGCTAATGATTGTAGAAATACTTATTTTTGATACCAAATGTATTACTGATAACATAAATGTTTATTACAGGTCTGTTGTGTCATAATCTCGTTACTCTTCAATTTTTTTTACAAGACGATATGCTTAATGCAGACTACCTGTCAATAAGTATGTAAGGAACAAGATTTGGAACAAGAGTTGTTCGGTTGAAAAAATTAAAAAGACAGAATTGATTCGCGTTCTCATTTTTCAGTTTCAGAATTGTAGAACGATCAAAAGTAATATTGCTTTATTTCATATAGGTTCATATTTAAAAAATCCTCGTATTCAAAGATACAGGGTGTCAAAACTTTAAGAAAAAATTTCCACATCTGGCTTTACCATTCTTTGTGTGATATTTTTATTTAAAATCAGGCTTCTTTTCTGATTACAAAGTTTTTTATAGCATTTTAAATTATTAGCATGATCAAGAGGTTTTTATAAGCTCCCAGTAAACTTGTCTTATAATAACCTTGCATAATGTAATATATTTTACTTATTGTTAATTTCTAAATTCCTTAAAAATGTGGATGTACGATAGAAATCTATTTGTAATGACATTTCTAAATATCACGTCAGCCGTGACAAAAGTATTACTAGGATTATATGTCATTACAAATTGAGCCAATAGCAATTACAAATTTTACATAGTTACCATGTATTGATAACCGATATACCTTTGACAACGTGGTTTAATCACCGTTTTTTGGTGGTTCCAAGAAAGCAAAAATAATGAATAATCGTAACAACAAAATTTTGTGTTTATTATCAAACGTCAATTACAATCACAATGAATCGCTTCGGAAAAGCTGCATAAGTATAATTATTATTGGTCTATTCATTATATAATCGTAACAAATACCACTCCAGCAATCGAAAATAATGATTATTTTTAAATCGTAACTCGTGGTATTTTGTGTCTCGTTATTCGTAAATCGATTATTTTCTATGCTCTTGTGATATTAAAACTGACTATTGCATATTATGTCAACCTCACCCTATCAACCAACGAAATAACACAAATTTCAAATTTTGTACCAATCATCTCAATTAACTGATAAGTGTTATGTAACACGTATCGTTTTCTTGCTATCAGCAAGCGCAGGTAATTACAACAAATAAATACAAACAAATGAATTATTATAATATACAGTTATTATGATATACTCAATAGACAAGATTAATTTTATACACAGTTTTTATTATTAAACTTACGCAATAGTCAAGTAATAGATATTTATGTTTTAAGGGCATAATCAGAAGATTATGGCTCGAGGGAATGTTAAAAGCCCGACGCGAAGCGAGGGCTTTATATTCTGAAGCCATAATCTACAATTATGCCCGTGTACATACAATGTTTTATTTTATTTTGCACCATGAAACTGGAACAAAATATTAAAAAGATTCAGTATTTTCGGCAAGTTTTTAAATGCAAATGCAGTGAAATAAAGTCGACAGTAGGCTAATTTCTTGTTACTAAGATACTGTGATATTGCTATTATATATCATGTCATGTGTTTGCTGTCAATCATGCTGCTTAGCATCAATGACATTTCCGTGCTATAAAGACCACATTACGCCCGCATTTGGAGGCGTATAAAGAACATTATGGTGGCAAAATAAAATAAAATATATTTACTGCATTACTAATTTTATTAAATACATAAATAATAAGTTTACCTCGCGTAGGATTTGAACGTACGTTAGTTCAAATCCTACTCGAGTTAAATTTTTTATTTATGTATTTAATAAAATTAATAATAATTTTTAATTACATATTTACCTTTGAACTTATTCGTTCATAACAAAATATTTAGTGCATAGTTCCTTTGCTTCAATAATACTGGCTAAGGATGCATTCTAGCTGTTGTACTCGTGTTTCGCAGTCAGGTGTTCATGCATCCCGTTAGCCAATAACAAGTCACTATGCGCTAAATATATTACTGTTGAGAACATAATTCATTAATCACGTGGTCGTTTTAACCAATGCAACTGCATAATTTCCTTAGTATGATAATAACTTATTGAGGTAATACACACGTTACTAAGGAAAAATATGCAGCTTCATTGGCTAAAATGATTATTGAATTATATTCCCTTCCTAAATATAACTCGTGCTGTGCCTATTATTAATAATAAGACTTGTTAAAGCCTTCAGAAAATTAAACTTGTACTTCACCTTTAAATATCATCAATGTGTGTGACTTGTACAAATCTAAGAGGTGAGCTGTCAATTCTACAAGTTACTAACATGTAAAATGTTTAGATTGTTTATCGTAGTTCGATTTTTTTTATGAATGAGTAATTAGTAAACATTACTTACATATTGCCTCACGTACTCTGGCATGTAATTTCTTTTTAATTCGAAGATATATTTACAAGATGTTTCAAAATCATTGTGCGACAATTCGAAATGAATCTCCCTGAAAAGTTAAAAAGAGTCTCATTCATATCTGAACTTGTCTTTACTGACCAAAGGAAGAATAAACAGAGTAAGAATGAAAATGTAACGTTATCACAATGCACAAAAGAATTCATTTGTCTTTCATGAGAAATACGTGACCTTGACAACTATTCATTTGAAACCAGGTGTGAAAGTTACCAATATTCCAAAATCAAAAAAATCAACCTGTTATGATTTTTTTGTAATGTAAGCCATGGTTTTTATTCGGTTACCTTACTACAAATTACTAAAAGGGTTAATAAAGGCAGATTGTATTATTTTAGATATTCGATTAGGGTTTATACTCGAAGGAGTGTCATTCTTGTTAGTGATGTATTGTTGTTAGTGAATGCACAATGATATTTATACGGTCAGTAAAGATAGTTGTAACCGGTCGTAACACATTTTAAAATGTCATGTAAAACATTTCTCATAGTTCAACTGCCAACTTAATAAAGTTTCATGGCTCTACTAGACAGTAAAAAGATCCTCAATGGATATATGTGGATGTTCATGTTACTATAGCAACAACTAATTTGAGTAAAATGAAGTAAATTTGATGCAACATTTTTTGAAGTCTGTGATTGGTAATTATTCTTCACCTTTCTGCAACTAAGTCTACTCATATATTTATTTAACTTTTTAATATAAATTTGAATACAATTCTTATCTCTATAATGGATTAAATATTTTTCGCATTAATTACAAAAATAACAGGTTGTATTAAATTAAAGGAACAGCACTTACGGATATCAAAACTGTTTGAATAAAGTTACCCCCCTCCCTCCGAAGGGTGCATTTGGATTTGAAATTTATCTACTTTAATCTAGTAAAAAAAATTAAATCCATTTGTTTCAAAAACCATCTGAGATAAACCAAACCTAACAATGTATGTCTGGACTGGTCAGAGCCTACATTAGCAGTCATTATTGAAACCTGCAGACACACACATCCATTTTGGTCACAAACAAGGTTTTTTTTTTGTTTACAGTTTTCATTTTTTTCATATAGGGGTGTAACTACAAACTACTTAATATAAACTGCCAAATGGAATAGGAAGTATAACGACAAAAGTCCAACATTGAGACTTAATATCAATGGGGTTTGCAAGGTAAGTGAACTGTTTTAGTTATCAAGTACAGAGTGCTTAAATAGGATATTGATGATTACCCTACTAATTTTTACCATCTTTTGGAAACATCTTGTATATTAAGATTGACAATTAACCATTTTGCTTTCAAACGTCTTTGTGCTCGTCAAATTAAATGCAACTGACTGGGGATTGCCGTTACTTGTTCACTTTACTTACTTTTGTTTTCAATTGAGTTTCGATATTGACTGTTATATTGTTAGTTGATGAATTAAAAATAGAATTTATTACTTCATGTGTACTTAACCCATATCATCCCATGCTACTGAATTATAAAATAAAGGGTCTAACTTTGTTATTTATTAATCAATTTTATTATTACAACAAGCTTAAAAAAAAAATTAATTAAACATACAAGAGAATGGTGCATAAATGCTCCACTGATAAAATATGAGTAACGAGATTTTTGTTTTTAATTTTAATTATCCATATTTCTAATTTATTGCATATATAATATACAGGGTGCCCAAAATGTATGGAATAATGGTTCTACAGCCTTAACCGTACATTTTATCACAAAACTTTCAAGACAAAAACAAAAGCTGTTTGACGAAATAATGCGCATATTGTGCATATATTAGAAAAAATATATTGGTTGTTAATCTTCGGCAGTTTTTTAGATCGTAACCCCATAATTTTGTTTCACGGTTTTATTCCTCTTTCAATTGCCATAATGACAGTATAAAAAATTTGATGTCTTACATAAGAACATTTTTTGAAAAAAAATTATTGAAAGTTGCAAAACAAATTTTATTACCAACAAAAACATACAAAAACAACTCAAATCAAGTAGGTAACTAACTAAAATTGAAAATTATTATTAATTTTATTATTAAATACATAACTTGTTCGTTCATAACAAAACTTATAATAAACTAAAATTGAAATTTCTAGCAAAAACATTTCGGTTCTAACGCAACAAATCCTGAAAATATTCACCATTAACAGGGGCGCAATGCCCCGATTTGTCATAAAAGCCACGAATAGAATTTCTTAATAAATTAGGCGGTAATAGTTATGCTTCGTCGATTATTCTTTGTTGTAGTACTTCCAGATTATCGCGTCTGTTTCTGTACACCTTGCATTTTAAATGACCCTATAAGAAAAAAATCGCACGCTATAAGATCCGGATATCGTGGATGCTATTCGACAGTCCCTCGTCTACCTACCCAACGATTCGAAAAGACTTCATCTAAATATCTCCGCACATTTAGAGAGTAGAGGGGTGGTAACACATCATGTTGAAACCACAGATCAACATTTGGAAATTGTTCTAGACAAGCTGGAATAATCTGTGCTTGCAATAATTGTAAATACCGGTTGCCAGTTAAATTGTCATTTATGAAAAAGGACCAAGAATGCTATCACGGCAAATCCCTGCCCATACATTAATTTTTTGTGAGGTCTTTGAGTATTCTATTGGAACATCCAAAGGGGATTTTCAGCCCACCAGTAACGACAATTATGAGCATGTTGTGGAGGAAGTTTGGATGATTATTGATGCGCTCCATCATAAGCTCAATAAATTCCACATGTCGGTCATAGCCATGTTCTGATAATTCCTGCAGTAAAATGGGTTTATATGGGTGCAGTTTTTCCCCTCTCCGTATACTATGTATAGAACCTTTACTTAAGTCGTGGTTTAGAGCTAAGTGGTGCGTTGAATGATGTGGATTTTCTGTGATCTCTAACAATACCTCTAATTTTGTATCTTCGTTTGTTACCACGTTTGGTGGACCAGATTTTGAAAGGTCCTTGACATCACCTGTTCCCTAAATTTCTATACTATTTTGGTGACTACCAATTGAGTAATCCAGGGTTGATAAAAATCATGATTTAAAAAAAAAATCAAAAATCGATGATTTTTTAAAAAATCGTGATATTTTTAATTTGACTAGTTTTTATTAACATATTATTTTAAAATAATTCTAACTGTTTATGTTTTGTTTTTTAAGCAAACAAATATGTGCACGTAGTAGGGTTCCAGCGATTAAACGTTTTCAGTTACACGTTTAAACGTCCTTGCATAGGTAAGATGTAAGTTTGCGTTTAACCGCCAAAACTTTTTAATGTCAGCAATTTTCAAGCTATACAATGGGAGTATTAAACCTACTATAAAGCTACTAGAACTGCAACAAACAAGATAAGGTAAACAAACATTGTGCTGATGCATTTTTATTCAGAATATAAATTAGAATAATCCTGATTCTTTACTCTTGAAATTGTGATGATTCAAATAGTTATATTATATTTAATTTAGCAGAAGTCTTTTTCTATATCCACCTTACAAATTTAGGTCAGCTTTTTTATTTACTACATACTACATGTGGGGTCATAAATCTTATTTCTATTCAATATACCACAATGAAAATGTGCTTTTATTTTGAAGCATTTAGTTGTTTAGGATAGTTTCACTTGTAATAAAAACTATCATTTACGTAACTAAATACCTATATACATCACGATTTTTGTAGATTTTATGCTTCTCCCAGTCTTAGCAGATATTTAAGAATCTCAAATTTATTTTTGATGGCGTTTAAACGCGGGTAACATGTTTAATATAAGTTTCTATTCGTTTAATAAAATTCTATTTATTAAACTTTGCAACCCTAGCAGGTACGAAGATAGGAAGCGAAACTCGACAAGTCTTAACGTGAACATTTTATTCACGCAGTTTTGCGAGTTTGGGAATTGTTGAAATTTGTAAAAACTGACAGAAAACGCTCAGCTATATAAATGACACGCACTTATTCTAGTTATTAGTAATATTTTTGGTTCTGTGGGTAATCTAGCAAGACATTGGGAGTCATGACAAGCCGAGGCGGAAAGGAATTTAGTATTTGGCAACATTTTGTCAAAAAGAAAATGGTCGGCGAACTAGTTTGCATAGTAGTGTGGTAAAGAATTGCAAGGTCTAGTGGACAGGAAATCTGTGAAAGTAAAGCTAGTGATATCATTGATGTTGAAACTTCATGGTGATTGTCAGTCACAGCCTGGAACTAGCCATAATGAAATTATCCAGTTGCAACAGGAACAGAGAAACGAGAACTGTGAAAAGGGAAGTGTAGGTGAAAGTGAAAATAATGGAAGTAGCGGTCATTTGGGTGTCTTTTGTTGTGCGAACTGGACAAGATAAGAAGAATGAATTGGACAGACAAATAACCAAAGCCGTTTACGCAAGAAATTGCAGTTTTAGAGCGATAGAAAATAAGGAAATTCGAAAAACCTTAGAAATGCTAAGACCCGGTTACGTTCCTCCATCTAGATTTCAGTTATCGTCAACGCTCCTGAATGAATTATTTGAGGAAGAAAAATTTTCTGGACAGTTTGCATGTCCTTAGATGGATGGTCCAATGTACGTAATGATCCGATAATCTGTGTCGTTTTGATAGCAGAGGAAGGAAACAGTGTTCTCTTGGAAAGCATAGATACATCCGGTCATCCCCATACAGCTGACTATCTTGCTGAGTTCGATATTAACTCAATAAATAAGTGTAAAAATGAATATAACAATATTGTGACAGATAATGTGGCCAACATGGTAAGTATGAAGAAAAAATTGAGTCTTTAGTTATCCTATAATTACATATGGTTGTTCGGCGCACTTGCTTAGTTTGCTCTCCAAAGATTTAGAAGCATCGCAGGTAAAAGGATATGTACAAATTGTGAAATATCCATTTGCCCAAATGCTTGGTATAAAGAAAAAGGGGGCATGAAATTAGTCTTACCTCAGGATGTTCGATGAAATACACTTTCAGATTGTCTTGAGATCTATGTAAATGAATGACCGAAATTGTTATTAATATGTGAAGAGCATAAGAAGAATTTGATTAAGTGATTTTTAAAAAAGTTTCAGATATCTATATTAAAAGGATGGCTGAAGATTTTCTACAGTTGCTAAAACCAATTTCTATAGCACTCGATGTAATACAACAAAAAGGTGCATTTTTATCTCGAGCAGTTACACATGGAAAAAGTTAATGGCTATTTTTGACACTGACAGTTTTGTAGAAAAAAGAAGCTTGCGTCAGTATCAAATATTTAATAAAAGATATGTCCAAACTCTAACCCCCTTTCACTTAATTTGGCATATATGTTAGATCCTACAATAAATATAAACGAAGAATGTCCATTACTAGCTGAAGAAAAGAGAGATGCTTTAGGTAGTTTCCCAATATTTTGCAGACACAGGATTATTACCATTACTAATGGATGCCAAGTCAGACCCTTTTCACAAAACTGTTTTCGGTTGTAATAAAAAATTAAACAGCAGTAACAATGGTCGAGATCCAGAAATTGAGCACGTGCTGCCTATAGTGATTTCTGTTTTGTGTGCCTGTGCATCCTCTGCTGATATCGCGAGGATGTTTTCTACCTATGGATTCATACATTCAGATATAAGAAACAGACTTGCCGGTGACAAAGCAGCTAAAATAGTATTTTATTCAAACATTTTTTTTCTTTTTTGTATTAAAAATATTTAATAGTTTTATTTTTGGAAAAAGCAGCTGAATGCTGAATTTCTTATTGATTATTATAATAAATAATAAATATTACCACATAAAAATGCATCAAGGTTTATTTTTGTATGAACAAATACATTTTTAAGTGTTCAAATTTGAGCCCCTTTTCTAAACTTAATTAATCATAATTTTTATTTAAAAAAATCATGCTGATTAAACTCATGATTTTAATTGTGATTTAAATCATCTCAACTCTGGAGTAATCGGTGCTCAATTGCGGTCTCCATAACCGACCATCATTAAAATCTGGATTCTCCGCGTTTCTGATAAATGCACCATAGTGTTGTACTTGCACTACTTTCACAAATATACAGAAATTTAATGGTTTTTGTTTGTGAAAAAAGGATGTTTTATGTGCAAAAAGCTTAGTTGGTAGGTTTTGTACAAAAATTAGAATATTAAAGATACTGTCAGTTTGACAGTGTCTTTAATTTTTTATTAAAAAAAACTGCCGATGACGTCATATCTCAAGATTGACAACCGAAATATTTTCTCTGACATATGGCACCATGTGCGCATTCTATACATGTTGGGCACCCAGTATTTTAAACCAAGCATACAAGATTTTCGTTACAAAATAAAGGGTATTAAAAAAAAAGTTCGAAAATGCGACGTTTCACTATGGTGCAAAAACGAACCATTGGTAAAATACATAGAAAATTGGTTATTGTTGGTGGTATAATTTAAAACATGGAATATGAAGCAAGATGGATGTTGCACTTGTTACACATATGAATTGTGTAATTTCCACATATTTTACACCTTCTTCGAGCTTCCTCTGCTTGTGTCACTACTATATGGCCGAGTATATCGCAACGCATTCGTCAATATCGGTGGGTTGTTGATGTTTTGTGGTTTTGGATGCACTTTTCAACAGACGTAAAGCTATATAAGATTTAAAATCAATTTGGGACATTTGAATTTCATTGAGAATATTCTATAGCTTCCAAGCATTTACTACAATGCTATTGACCGAGTTACAAAATATTGGCCACCACCATTTTTTGCCTAATACTCTAGACCTGTAATTGGCAATGTCATTGTCATGAAGGCCTACTCCACCCATATATTTATTGTATTCAGAGATAACATTCGGTTGTGGATTCTATTTTTTTTTCCTTTCTACTTTGTTGTAATCAAGGGCGGTACATTCAATGTATCACTGCACACTGTTACTACAGAATTGTCATTCCACCTTACAAGTGAAATCTTTGAAACCTCTTCAAAAGCGCTATCGTAAAAGCCTCTCTGCTTGTTGGACACACTTTTTACGCTTTCTAAAGTGCAACTGCTTGTCCTATTCTCAAGAATGGTTCCAGTAGCAAAAAATTCTTTACGCTTTAGGTCAACAAACAGTGTATAAGACGAAAAATAGTTATCGAAGAATATTCGATGCTGGACTGGATTTTGTATTGCTTCAAGCAAATCTAACACCACTTGATCTCCAAGTCCAAAATCATTTTTCTTTTTGGGTCTGAGCTCCTCCATATGGTAATGAATTAAATAAATATACATCAGAGAAACAAAGACACCACAGTTTGAAACGAAACCGCACAGGTTTACCTCTTATAAACATTTTGCAAGAATGTTTTCCAAAATAATCATTTGCTGGTCGATAGATAAATTAAATGCAAATACACCCCACTGTAAATTCCTGTCATTTAATTTATGCAAAAAGGTTCGCACCTTCGAAAATTTATCACTTATATCTAGTAAACTGTTATCGCTTAAATATAAATATTTGAATATTTGAGGCAGGGTGTGATTTCCAGTAAATGTAATTATTCCTAAAAATTTTGGTAGTTCCACTGACAAAGTCAAAAGTATGACAATTACTGTCTTTGGCGTATTTCAAAGAAAATTCAACTATCATATCTGTCAAAAAATGAAAAAATAGGTCATAATGCGGTTTTGCCAACTAGTAGTGCAGTCAAAGTCTGAACATAAATATATAAAAATTCTAAAATAATTTTAACTATAATATGCGTATATTTCAATTGCAAGTCCCATAGTGGAAATGTATCAAAATAGTGAAACTGCAGTTGATAAAAAATAAATATATAATCAATAGTATATTATTTTATAAGGAGCTAAAGTGACACTTTTTGTGGCGAATCTGTAGGTTTGACGGACGAACGTAGTGAGTCCGGCAAATACAGATGAGCCACAAAAAGTCACTTTGCTCCGCATAAAATATACTATTTTTTCTTCAGACGTTTTTTACACTTAAATGTGAAATAAGGAAAAATAATTAGGTTGTGAAAATGAGGAATAGTTAGATTTACTTAGCGTGCTCTGGCAAGCAGCAGTAGACGTTGCTAGGTTTCGTTGAAAACAATGCATTAAACAAGTTGAAAATTGTGAAGATTCTCCGTGTTATTGTAAGTATTTTATTAAACTTTTTGTTCCTATTTGTGTAAATTAAAATATTACATTGTTAGGAGTATGATGGATTTGGAGAACTACGCGCCGTCAGAAATTACTGAACCGGCTAATACAGCAATAAATGATCTATTAGCTACGAGATCGAGCAAAATCTATGAACGCGCTTTTCAGCAATTTATAAAATAGTGCGATAAAAAAAATATTAAAAGCTACTCTGAAACCGTAATGGTAGCTTATTTTACCGAATTAGCAGCAAAAATGAAAATGAAAAGCTCGACAATGTGGTCCCAATATTCGATGATAAAATCATTATTGAGCATTCGACATGGCGTAGATATAAACAAATACTTGAAACTTCGTGCATATCTAAGGAAGCAGAATGAAGAATATACCCCAAAGCAGACCAAAGTATTTACAAAAGACCAATTTAACAAATTTTTATCGGAAGCGTCGGACGAAAAATACTTGGCAATGAAGGTAAGTTTTAGAAATAGAATGAAAACAAGTCTTTATATTTTGTATTTTTTTTAGATAGTTTTGATTATTGGTATCTCAGGGGCATGTCGTTGCGATGAATTGGTGACGGTGAAGGTAGACGACATTGAGAACCTGAAAACTCTGCTGCATATTAAAATTCCAGATAGCAAAACAACAAAAAATTAAATCATTTACAGTGGTAGGGGAATCTTTCCTAACTTTATATAACAAATATGTTGCTTTGCACTCATGAGATATGAATGATCGCTGATTTTTTTTGAAATATGGAAATGGAAAATGCTCAAGAGCGGTGATGGGAATCCATAAAATAAGTAGTCTTCCTACGGAGGTAGCTTTTTTCTGAAAATTAGTGAACTATACAGAATACACAAGGCATTGTCTAAGAAGAACCTCAGCTACACTGTTGCTGGACGCCAGCGCAGATTTAATGTGCTTGAAGCGCCATGGTGGCTGGAAATCCAGCATTGTAACTGAGCGTTATTTTGGAGAAAATGTTGGTTTTAATCATTGTACTTTTAATCTTTATAACTCTAAACAATAAATTTGTTTTCGTTGTTTTCCAAATTGAGTGTTTGAGTGTTTACATTACTTTTGCATCCGCTGCGAGGGGATGCAAAAGACTTTTGCAGCCGCCGGTGAAAATATCAAACTTTAATGTTGTCAGGTGAAGTTTAAAATGTCATCTTTTATTGACGTCTGAAGAAAAATACTTTGTATAAAAAAATTAGGTAGTACTTTCATGTTTCGTGCTTTAAAAAAAATATTTTATTTCATACTAGTACGTTATAAGCAAATAAACCCCTAGTTACCGTAACCATAAACACATTCATAATTCCCTTGGTAAGTTATGAACTGGTATCTAGGCAGTTATAAATCTATAACTGCCCTCTAAGCATTCTAATGTATTTTGACAAATATTTGCTAACTTGTCAGTTTTTAAATCCATACTAACCATGCCTACTTAATTTTGAAAACAACGTTCATTTAATGTTAATAACCAAAAAATTTCATTTTTAATATATTTGTATGAAATAAAATTATTTATCTATCACAGGAGTGATGTATGTTAATAACCTTGGGCAACTTAACAATCCGTTGCCCTCGGTGATTAACATACCCATAACTCCCTTGATATATAAATAACTATAACAACGTGGTGCGTAAACGCACCGCGGGGGTGGAAATGCTAGTTTACCTTTTAATATAGCGTATTTAAAGTTAGTATATCTGTACAAAAAAAGGTTTCAGTTTTATTGGATGATTTACTATTCTAGAATGGTAACTTTGGCTACATATCCTATAAGCGTATTAGACGGTAATATTTTTGTAAAGTGCGCCTCAGATATTGCACATGAACATTTTACTTCTCCTTGTCCATCTTTTTTATTTATTATTAAGTGGAGTGCGGGCGTTATAGTATACTACCTTTTGTGAATATCTCGAAAACTATTAATTTAAGAGGAAAGATATAATTCTATCATATCTTTTTTTTTCCTAGAATAATTATTTCCCGAAAACTTATTTTATAGTAATCTGTACTTTTATTATAAGTTTTTGTTATGAACGAATAAGTTCAAAACTAAATATGTAATTAAAAATTATTATTAATTTTATTAAATACATAAATAAAAAGTTTACCTCGAATAGGATTTGAACCCACGACCTGTACTTTGCTAGAAAGTTAGCGCGGTACTCTAGCAAAGTACAGGTCGTGAGTTCAAATCCTATTCGAGGTAAAATTTTTATTTATGTAGTTAATAAAATTAATAATAATTTATAATTAAAGTACTTTTTGTTAAGTGTACACTTAAAATTAAAACAAAATGTATGGAAACTTTAAATCGTATATTTCCAGTTCTAAGGGGATATGAAACTATATTACCTATTTTATAAACTCTGTGGACTACTGAAAAAAGATTAAAATCTGGGCACATAGAAATATTAGAAACAAGAACAAACGGCTACATATATCACGCATATTCTATTGCATGCTTGTAATCGCACTTAGAGTTCATTTCTTTGTCACATTTTCAGGGACATTGGAAACAACTTTTTCGCATTTGGCGGTCCAGCAGAAACTTTTGTGGGACCATATATTGTTATACACAAACCACTTGTAAAGTCACACTTTACAAGTCTTATGATTCCTTCGACCAACCACCTATTTACATTAAATGAAGATGTTGACGGGCTGAGTTTTGTTTTTTATAAGCTGGATTCTTTTCAATGTACAGAGTGGTAAAAAAGTAACGAAATTAGCCATAATTTTGTTAGATATAAGATAATAATTTACAAACGCTCGGACACCTAGATTTATTTTATATTGGTACATTTAAAACTGTCATCGGCGGAAATAATAATGATTTTACCTTTCAACCTACTTATACCTATGTAATTCAATAACGTCATATCGACTTATTACCCCATTTTACAACATTTGACAAGGTTGACCAAGATCGCCCATGACGTTTGTGTGTATGTGCGTGTGTACGTGTTAATACTCTCGATAACGCCAGATCAACACGTACGTACTTCAAATTTCGCATTTAAGCTTGTTTTCATTTTCCCCGGAGCTGATAAGCTTTTTATCAAATAGTTGCATATTTCAAGGATATAAAAATTGCTTAATATAAAACGATGTAAGTATAAAAATTAATTAAATTAGATTGAAAATGATTAAACTGTACTTTCGGTATTTTACAGAAGCGGGCGACTTTGGAATTTTTTTTAAGTTAGCACCTATATGTCTATAACGGTCTATCTGACATGAAGTTTTAAACGTCCATCTGATTATAGATTATTGTTTTTGTTGTTACAATGTTGCCTATTTTCGCCTATTTTTCGTTATGAACATACTAAAAAAGATTAGCCCAAAAAATTGATTATAAAAATTATTTCATTTCTCTGGATTTCCACTTGTAGGATGCGTGAAGTTGAATTTCACACACCAGTGCGTAAAGTACAATACTATTTAAATGGGACTAACTTTACGCATTGTTCCATAAAAGCCTGTGTAACTTTACGCACCGGTCACTAATATCTAGTTTGCTGTGAATGTCAAATTTCACGGTATGCAGCTATTTTAACTTTTTATTGCGAACTGTCAAGTGATTACCTATTTAAAAAATCGTTCAAGAAGCAATCAACATAAAATGAATTCTGATTCTGAGTATGAAATACTTACTTCTCCAGAAATAACGGCTGCAGCAAACACCGCCTCTGACTCATTGTTGCCAAGTAAATCAAGCAAAATTTATGAAAATGCTTATCAACAATATATGTCTTGGCAAATCCAGAATAAGGTAAAATCTTTTTCCGGGAACGTTTTGCTATCATATTTTGCAGAACCACCTTTAAATCTTCGACACTATGGAGCATTTGTTCAATGTTAAAAACCATAATTAATATAAAACGTAACTTAAATGTAAGTGAATACGCCAAATTAAAGGCTTATTTGAAAAATCATAATGAAGGATATGTACCAAGGAAGTCGTTAACATTAGAGAGAAGTCATATTACAAAGTTTATAAACGATACCCTTTTGAACAGTATATGTTAACTAAAGTAAGTAAATAAATAGTAAAGAACCTGGTTTATTCGCCACAACTTTACACCAAATCACTTTAGTTTCATATTGAAATAATTCATTTTTCACATTATTTGTTGTCGAATGAAATAATAATGAAATACTCACGTGTGATGTTGCTAGATACAATGAAACATAACCTCAAAGCCGCACTGGATGAATAATAAATCGTTTCTTATTTCTTAGTCGAGGAGAGGAAGGAGAGATTCGTTTCCTTATCTGCGGTAGTGCATCAAACGGAAAAATATATTAATGGTTACAAATATTATAAAATTATCAATTATTTCAGGTCATCCTATTATTTGGAGTTGCTGGTGCTCTCAGAACAGATGAAATTTACAAATTAGAAACGAACTATGTACAAGATTTAGGATTAGTTCTTGTAGTGTTACTTTGAGATACGAAAACCAAAGTAACATGAAAATTCAGTATTACAGAGCATTTGGATTTATTTAGAAAATATATGGCTCTGCGCCCTAAAAATTTAACAGAAAAAAAAACTTTTCGTCAATTGTCAAACCGAAAGATGTACTAGACAAGTACTGGGGATTAATAAAATAGCTCCAAGCGATATTGCTAAATTTTTAAACTTGCCCAATCCCCACCAATATACAGACAGAAGG
Source organism: Vesta saturnalis (assembly GCA_036346205.1). Lineage (NCBI taxonomy): Eukaryota > Metazoa > Arthropoda > Insecta > Coleoptera > Lampyridae > Vesta > Vesta saturnalis. The sequence goes on from JARFJB010001941.1 coordinate 2,118,005, forward strand.
GTACATTGAAGGTTCGCTAAGTAGAAAAATGATATTGTAAATAGAATTTTAAAAACTGATTCCAGTAAAACATACAACAGTTGTGTTACAAATCAAATTAATAATAAATTGGGAGAAGCGTCTAACTATAAATTTGAAAATTTAACAAATTGCACAATTACTAACTATTATAAAAATGATGAATAGCGTATTTATATGTACAGTTGATACCAAAACATAAAATAGTAAGTTATATTAAAGTTGTTTAAAAACAAAAAAAAATTTTACTTCATTCAAGACCGTAGAAAAAGTATAGTGTGCAACAAATGTGTGAAGTCCCTGTATGCACTCGTTCGGTTTGCAACACTCGCCTATTTTCTCACTCGTGCATAAACCTTGACTTCACATACTCGTTATACAATATACTATTATAGACTTGCTTGATAAAGCACTGTCTTTTCAGAAATGTACACTTTTTTGTTCATCGCATTTATTTGAAAGCTTCACTTTTTGCGGTATCTAAAAGAAAGTAAACAATAAAAGGTTTACATTTCTGAAAGGAAAAGGTTTTCTATTAAACAAATTATAAAAATCGTAGGATTGAATTTAAAAAGTTTTTCGCCGACGACAAAATTTTAAATGCACCACAAAAAGAGCGATGTGCCCGAACATTTATAAACTTAAAATGGGTCTATTTTCTTATTTTTTTACCACTGTGTATATATATAAGGCACATATCTATAATGTTAATTAGTGCTCTATACCTACGGCCATCAAACTGTGCTTATTCTGCAGGCAATTTAAAGATTTGCTCCTTCTTAAGCCTTGGCTCGTTGGATTTTAGGCTTGGTATAATTTAGTGTATTAATATGTTGAATTTTGTTTTGTTGGTTATGTGACAGCAAAAATAGGTTTTAATTATTCTAATAATATTGAGGGTATTGTTAGCGTAACCCAGTAATTATTATGAAATAATTGTGAGCGGTTGTCGGTATCTGGTCTATGGGGTTTGGAGTTTATCCTAGCGAATTCTGATTTCTGAATTCTCTAGGATAGCTGGAATTTTTGTTTCGGTTTGTGTTGGAAGTAGGAAGTTTTGAGGATGTTTTTGGTGGCGCCGGTGTTACTGTCGATCATGCTGGTAAGTTAGCTGTTTTGATCGTGAGTTTGTTGGGGTTTGTAAGGAAATCTATGTATGTTTTGTAGCATTGGCTGTTGGCAGTCGGTGAGAGATTGTATTCGTTTATGTTTTAAGGTAGCGCATAATAGATCTCTTCTTCTCTATAAGTGTTGTAAGTGTATTGGGTGCCCTGGAGTGGTAGTTTCTCACGTTTCGGCAGAGTGCTTTGAACATGTTGGCTCGGTTTCGTATTTTGTCGAGAGTTTTTTTTACGTTGGGAAACCAGTTAAGGGTGTAGTTGACGGTGACTCCAATTTCGTGTTGTAACTAAAGCTGTGTTTGTCGGAGTTCTAGCTTGACGTCGATAGTCATTTATTTTGCTTGTCTCGTCTAGTTTGGATGACGGAACAGAATAGTCTGTTTTGTTAAAGTTGTTGAATTGTCGGAGTTGTTGAGAGAGTAGTCTGTTGGCCATTTCGCTTCTCTATAGAGCGTTGTCGTCGGTGAATTGAGCAATCAAAACTTCGAGGTGTCCTGTGCGTAGATGAGTTGTAGTATGGAGGTTGGGCGGAACCTTGCGCCCACAGTGAAAATGGTTGCGATGCAGTTGCACCTACGTTTGCCTTCACAGACCTATTCGTCAGGCATGAAAGGTGTCTCACGTGCTAGACGATGCCTGTTTAATATTAGAAACAATTACGAGACAACAGTTTCTGTGGTTTAGGACTTTGGATTTTGACATGAGAGTCGTCGTATGTATCGTCAGGTCTGATTCAGAATTCGCCAGCTGGTATGTATTGTCTGCCCATACAACTTAGGATGGATATTGGTCTACAAGATAAATGTTGTCGAAGGTCGGATCTAGGTTTAGGTTTCATAACTGTGATGGTAGACTTTCGTCCCGTTTCAAATATTTGGATTGGTTAAATATGTGTTACCTGTCTTGACATGTTTCGTAGGATTTGTCGGTTTGAGCAATCTTCTTTTGTGGAGAATGTTAAGTATTTGGTCAGAGGAGATTAGGAAAGGATCGCCTTGAACTATTCGTTAAATAGGTCCTGTTGTTTTAATTAAGACTTGAGGTAGAAGTGTAGTAGTTTGGTGGAGCCGATGTTAGTCCTGAAGAATTATAGTAGGAAAATTCGAGGTATTGCAAGTGCGAGAGTAGGGTGTATGAAGTTGGCGGTTATCTGTTCTGTATTAATAGTGATGTATCTGAGATGTTTCGGTTGTTGTTAAGGTGCCTGTGGTAGTTCTGAGTAGGTTTTTAGTGAGGGGTGCTTCCGTTTAACGTGCCGTGCATTTAAGGCCCCTGTTCTAGCTTTTATTGTGCTAATGGGCGTCGTAGCGTCGATGGAGGAGTTAGGTTGGTTGAGAAGAACGGTAAACGTGGCTCGGGTTCCCATCCGGGCAGAGAACACACGTCGGTTCCAAAAATCAACCTTGATAATCAGATCGCGCTTTTTTTTTGGAAGATTATCATGCGAGCCAAAGAGATTGGTTGGGAGTAAAAGTCGGTTCGGAGGAAGGATCATCAAGATTCATTAAAGATAGTTTATTATTTCAACGCGTTCTTTCCAACAGTGGCAGAAACGTGTAATTCTCCAAGAACATGCAATATGGACGTTGTTCAACACATTGTCCACAATTCTCTTTAATAAGGACAAACACATTTTCTAAGATGACTGGAAAAGTACTAACAAAACTTATGCAACACTTGGAGTTCAACTGTGGAAAATCTGCAACAATTTATAATAGACAACCTTAGAAACAGTAAAACACATTCCTCGAGCTTTCATGTGACTTCACCATGGCGTTATACTGAAGAAATGTAATGTCCTAGAGATTTTAGGAATATCCGTCAAGCGATCTAGGAGTTATCTGTGTACCATGTCTGATGTACCAGAAGGGACAGTCCTAGGGCCTATTTTATTTATCCTATTCGTTGCTGATTGCCAAATATCTCTAACACTACATTACTTATCAGCAGTTAAATCAGTTGGAGATATCGAAATAACTGCGTTCATATCAGTAAGTATGGCACTAGACTAAAGTGTTACGCCACCTGGTATAAGATAATCGTGAATATTGATTCTTGTGCTAAACACTGAACATTGCAATATTTGTACAGTTATATTAACAAAAAAGGGTACAAGTATTAGAAAAGACGAAACTGTCATCTTATTTTCGTAAAACAGGCTAGTGCTTAATTTAGATTGTCATAGGTTGACAAAGATGCAGTTCATAGACGTATGCGGTATTTTTTTATTTTTATTTTGGTCATATTACCAAGTACTAAATTTTATTTGCAATAGTCTTATATTCTAAATGTTCTTGTTATTTTTTATTAAACTATTGAATGTAAATAACTGAACAAATACTTTCGTTTATGTGACACTCAACGCCAGTGATTTTCATTTTTGACAACCTCTGACATTTGATAACTCTCGGCTCCAATAATCACAGCCGGTTTTACACAAATAGGATGACCTTATCATCTCTTCCTAATACTTGTACCCCCCTTTTTTTAATACAACTGTATTAAAGGGGTAAATCTTCCCACTATTAAATCATCTCAAATATAGTATATCACTTCGGGGTAGCTCAGTAAGTAACCTTTTGAGAGGTTGGGTTTTACAAAAGCATGCCTAAAACACGTCAATTGCTTATTGGTATGTGCGGTATCGTAAAGTTCTATTTACAGTAATATACATGTTTATAATATGTCGCTAATACTTTTCATACTCTTAAATGTTAAAATTTGCATGAAGGATATACAGGATTGTGGTTTGGCGAGTAAAATAAATTACGGTTGTAAATGTAAGTTGTGTATTATTGTCAATCACAAAATATGGTGTTTAATAATATATGATGGTGTATATGATTACATTTTATGGTTAGGTTGCATGTGAAATAAGTTGCATTTAATCACCATAATTCAATTTCATGAATGATATTACACTTTATTTGTATACATCACCTTGAAGGTTTGTTCAAATATGCAAGATTAACCTTGCTGAAATCATGGAATTTAATACCAGTTGTTCTGAAAGAATCCAAAAATTAATTACGCGTTCTAAATAGCTCTTAAGCGTATTAATTTTTAAGCATATGTAAGATTATTATTTGAGACCAATTCATCCAATTAGCAGCACCTAAACCTTGAAACAAGTTATCACTCCATCTGTATTTGTCTCACAAGATTATATTAATAAAACATTTATTGTGAAGATTTAATTCTGATGTACTTTCAATAGCAAAAGTTATAGAGTCTGACAGGAAACGAAGCTACTGACAGCAGCGTCCTCTGACGCCTCGGATGTATTTATGCCAGTAAAGTAGGTCCTATTATCGATGTTACGCTTACAGTAAATCAGAGTTATTTTCCAACACATTACATTTGTATCTTGTGGCGTTAAATATCAGTTTCTATCTGTTCTATATTTTTTCTTGCTATATGAGGTTCTGAAATTTGTTTTCTGTTTATAATTTTATTGTCTGTCTTTCTAACTGGGACGCATTTAATTAAATATTTGGGTGTAAATAATTTCATGTAGCAACAATGTTCTAATTACGGTTACAACACTACTAACATTGAAAAATTTCATTAAGGCGGGCGTCTAGCGTTCAGTTTGTAAAACTTACATACCCCTTAAAGACTGTACTATTGGTATAACTTTTATTAACTTACTGCCCCAGTAGCTTTTTAACACCGTTTACCACTCGTTCATCAGAAAATTGTTTCCAAACGGAATGCCTCGAGCGCCGCCAAAAGAAATAATAGAGGCCGGCATGTCTTTGTGTCAATGCTGAACTTTTACGACTTCCTAGTGGGTGGAACGAGGTGTTCTCAATTGAGCTCGACTTCAGGGTTCGATACGGCGGTTGAATATGCTCTTAAAATGTATGGTTAACTCGGACGGCTATTTAGTTGGGGTTAATTCACCCTACTAACTTTAATATAAATTACTGTACAAAATAAATATTTAAGCTATTGTCTTTTACATACAATTTTATTAGGTAATTTAAAAGCTATTATACTTCATAATATACCATCAGTTGCAATACGCTTTGACAACGCAATAAGATGGTGGAATAAGGTTTACTCTGCTCTTATAAGTGTGGTACACAGGAGTGGATGTTGAAAATCCTAACTCGACTTTCTTTTAGGCGACCGCGTATTAACTTGTAATTAAAATATTAAAATAAGTTAATTATTGAAATGTTGATAATATAAATATGCTAAGTTATTCCTCATCATCGCGGTACAAAAAAACAATTACTTAAATAACGGTTTAATGAATGATTTTTGTTAATCTTTGCAACTTAAATTTTTGAAATACGGCAGTTAAGTAACTACTGTTAACCATGTGTTAACGTTCGAATTCTATTATGAAAACGCTTTACATAGTACAGTAGCTTTTCGATTAAACAGATACGTTTTATGTGCACTATTTTGATAAAAATTATGTCATAGAACTTAAAACTTAATTGGATGAAATAATATTGACGGGATGATTGTAGGCGTTACAAATATCACTAATCACGGTTAATCGTATTTTGTATAATGTGCATTGCAAATTTTGTAGAATAGTTGCATTAATTCGATTAAAAGGTGCATCATATCGCTAACTTGACTTCTTACCTTATTTGAATGAATCCATTTTTCAAAGTAGGTTATTACTTTTAAATTTCTGTACATAAGAAATGCAAACCTTCAATAAAAATCACAGTGCTTAATAATCAAACATCAAATAGATTAATTTATTAATGGGACATCATGTGTCACTAGGATTTAGTTATTGAATAATTAATAGGGACATTTAGAAATTCATTTTGTTTCTGTTGACGATTCTAACAAATACGGCAGACGGAGATATGCGTCTGCTTCGCTACCTTTCACATCTTCTATTCATAACTTACGTATGATAGAAGTTTTGTTACATTTAAATGTTATTATACAAATTCCAATTTGTAATATATAGGAAACTATTTAACGCGATTGCTAAGTATTAATGGATTTAATACGTATTTGGTTTAATTATTTTAATCTAATTGAAACTAGCGCGGTTTTAATTGGTGTACACGGACAATAAGTTTAAGATTTTGCATACAATCCGGTCTTGCAATCAAACCCTAAACACCATTTCTAATTTAATCTAACGGTGCTAATGGCTTAACAGTCCTAGTAAATATTAACAACATTATAATTAAATGTTTTCAATTTTTCTATAGTTGATTATCTAATTAGAATTTTGTGTTGGGGCTCAGTTCGGAATACTAAATATTTTGTAATTATAGATGTAAGTAAATAGTTCAACTCTATTCTTTGCTTTCATTACGGAATATGAATCGTTTGTATGTTTTATTATACAGTTCAGCTTATTCGGTCACGGATAGTTTTCATTGAGTGCTACCCTCGACTGCTATAAAATCAAATCATACAAAATAGACTACTACAGTATGGCTATATTTGCAGTTTGATTTTATTAAAATACACGTTCAAATGGCTCTCACGGCTCAGGTGTAAAATAGATATTAAATTGTAGTAACTTTTGTTAATGTATGAGCGTGTAACGTTCGAAACATTCTGTGACTGCGTGTATGTCGAAACATCAACATCGGGTCGTGAGTTTTTAAATTTTTACGTGATCCGATGATAAAATTATTACGAAAATATATTTAAAGTGGGTTGAATCACGTTTTACGGGCGCCATTTTAGAGCATTATATCTGAAGGCACAGAGTACTAGTACTTAATTATTCTGTGCTTATGTTTCAGTAGTCTTGGGATAGCTCACTGCTGCCGCATCCTTCTTACACAGAAAATACTGCAGTCTTGATATTCATGTTCATGATGTTGATCCAAACGTTAGGATTCTTGTAAACTTTCTTTTCTCCTATCATACTACTATTGTTTTCAATTCAAATTGACGAAATGCTACACAGTACTACACAAATAGCTTTAATTTGCGTAAATTGCTGGTGAAATAATAAATTTTCTTATATTATAATAAATTCTGATGACTTCTTTTCTCCCCACTCTTTTCTAAAATTAACTTCCCGCCTACATTCTGCGCACTTGGAACCTCAAATGCTGATATAACACATACCTATATTACTTTTAATACTGCGTTTTGGCCTCCACCTTGTAATATAAGTCAGGAACATGAAACTTGACTAATCTCTAACTGAATAAACAAAAGCGCTGAAGTATTGCTACACTTACAATAAACAGGGTGGCTAACAAAAAATGCGAGGTACTGTATCAGGGAAACTATACATCGTAGAGGTTTGCGCAAAAAAAAGTTATTACTAAAACGGCCAATACAAAAACCTGGAAAATATTTTCAAGTTTCTGAAATGGCCGCTAGGGGGCGTAACTGCAATCTTGAATCTAAAAAAGTGATGTTTCTGTGAATTCTGCTATATTAACCTAATAAAAAATAACTGATTTTTGAAGTCTAGGATAATCTGAACTTTTTTTGTTTGGCACTTTTTGACGTATCTATAAAAATAAAGTGGTGGGGGGTATTCAAAGTTTCCTTAAATCACCCCGCATATTCGAAACGGCCAATCCGATTTTAACAAACTTGGGCGCGTTGAAAAGAGCTTTTCTTGGGCTACAAATGTTAAAATAATTGAAGTTTTGTTAGTTTCACATGTCGTCGCTTGAGGGCTTTGTTCGACATTCCGACAGAAACGGTTAATTTTCGCAAAAAAATTAAATCCATTGGTATGACTTTTTTTCATGAACAAGTGGCTAAATGATGCCTAAACAAGCTCGCAGAATTCACAGAAACATCACTTTTTTAGATTTAAGATTGCAGTTACGCCCCCTAGCGGCCATTTCAGAAACATGAAAATATTTTCCTTTTTTTCCGCAAGCCTCTACGATGTATAGTTTCCCAGATACAGTACCTCGCATTCTTAGTTGGCCAACCTGTATATAAAAAAAAAACTTGAATGCTTATATATACTCGTAATTTTAAGATGTCATCGCTCGTCTAAAAACTAGTCAATTAAATGTTTCATTCTTAATACAGGGTGTTCCATCTTTTCTTAAGCTTGTACCAATACCTTTTCTAATAAGTCATAACCGTGGCATCGTTTCCTCTCTATAACCTTCGATTTATAATTGATTTTGCTTGCTTTGTGGGTTTTGAAGATACGAAAAAAATTGTTTAGCACTAGTTGCATGCAACTGTAGCATTAAACCTATGAATTAAATTATGTTAATATGAAAGTAAAATTTCAAGAAGCTGTGTTAACGTGCAATAATTCTTTAATAAAACTTTGTTACCCTCTGCCTTAGAACGTTTAGCAAAGAGCACAGTTACTATTAATAACGAGTTTTCGTATTAGTAACATTGAGGCTATTGTAGATGATGAAACAGGCTTGAGAATAATTTGTCAAATCGGAATACATTTAGTTCCAATGTTGTCGAAATTATTTTTTTGTAAAGAAAATTGGATTGTATAAATAAAGGTTTTAATATTAACATTATACAGTTGTCATATACTTATCTACTATAAAGCGTATAATAAATTAACTAATTATTTTCATCATCTACCTCTTCCAAAGGTACAACCGGTAGAGGACCGGGTTTAGGAAGAATAGGTTCAGTAACATATAGCTCGGCATACCTTCTTCTGAGTAACACTGGCATACATTTACATCTAATTGTATCAAAGTGATATCCTGTCGAGCATTGTACGATATTTCGACACTGACAAGAACAAATCTCTGGATTCCATAATTTGACAGAAATTTCCTTATCACATTTCTTTTCTTCATCTCTATTTGTACACGCACAACTGCATTCATTATTACGATACTCTTGGAATTGGTTGCAATGCTGAAACATTATTAAGATTTATTAAAGCTTTTTGAACAAATATGATACCTTCGCTTGCACCTTGCAACTGCATTTGCACTTTGTGTGCCTTTCCACTGTCACGATTTCCTTGCCCACGTATTTCAACTTTGATCCTCCGTGAAACTGCGTTTTGACTAACTGAAAATAATATGTACTGTGTGGACGAATATACTGAAGATTAAAGGTATTACCTGGAAGCTTACTGTTTCCGTGGAGGTAGGTTGGCATGATAACAAACTGTGTGAACAACATCCTCCACATCGCTCTATACGAGTGCATGTTGGAATATAAAGCACTGTTGGATCATCGGTAGGTGCGATGTGTACAGTTTGTAATTCAGGTATACAGCTCGCTGTTTTTGGTGTAACTGCAGCACCTAAAAATTTATAGATGTCCAAAATATTCCTTGGTATTGTAAAAGTATACTCACTGCGTTGATTACCAAACCGAGCTAAAACAAAGAAAAAAATTAATCTATGTCAAGTTTTAACATTTTTGTGCTTAGCTTTACAATAATTTTGTATGTAAATAAAGTATTTCTGTATTATGTGTTTTGTAACTGTGTTTTGAGTTGATCGGCTTATTTCCACAGTTTCGGAAGCGAGCTCTGATTTGGTCATCAGACTTAGTCCTGGAAAGGACTGATTTCGCACTTCAGTCGAATTCATTTTAATGATTTTTCCCACTCTCAGATTCAAACTTGGTACCTTTCACTTACAAGTCTGGCACCTTAACCGCTGAGGCACTGAATCTATGTATACAATGTGTCCCAAAAGTTTGGAAACGCTCAGTTATCTCCATTATTTTTAAAGTAACATGGATGAAAATTGGGAAGTTTGCATTAGCAATCATGCTCTATCCAACAAAAATATTTTCAGTGATGCAGTGTTGCCGCTTCTACTAAAATTAAATGCAACTTTGATAATTCAAACGGAATACCATGTATATTATTCAATTTTTTGTAGAATAAATACATCTTATGTATAAAGTCCTATATCTATCTTCAACCATTTACGCAATAATTGACTTACCATTTCGACACTTTGACAGGCTGTAAATTCTAAACATTAAGAGATCAAGAAAAACGGTTTGTACATTCCTATCTTAGTTTTTCATAAACTATCGGTTGACAAATACAAAAACATCCTAACAAGGAATTTATTGAAAAATTGTAAAAAAATAAAATAAAATAGGTGATATCTACCTTTGTTACATTAGAAATTAAAACCGTGGAAATGCATCATTCTTGACAGATGTAAAAGTAGATATTGTCAATCCCATCTGCTTTGCTTTTTAATGGAGGAACATAAATATCACCATTATAAGATCCCCTATAAGATTCATCTTGTTCAAGAGCTGTCAGACGATGAATTCGGCAGCGCGCCCTCAGAAAATAAATGTTTGGGCAAGGTTGTACGAAACTCGCACTATAGGGCCATTTTTCATAGAAGGGAATAGCGGAGAGATATTTGGATACTTCAAAATTTAATGGTTCCTGAAATTCAACGTTTGTCTGGCCCAAACTATCAAAATACATACAAATTTAGCCTGATCTTATTACCGAAGATATGGTTCACAAGGTTATCGAAAAATTTTATTACCACCTAGCCTTTTGCCAAGAGAGTGCAAGGAAAACATTTTGAACATTTAATTTAGTACTAGTACATAGTTTCGTAATTTTTTTAAATTGATTTTTCAATACATTCCTGGCTAGAAGATTAGATGTTTTTGTATTTGTCAATCGATGGCTTATGAAAAACTAAGATAGGAATGAGCAAACCGTTTTTCTTGATCTCTTACGGTTTAGATTTTACAGCCTGTCAAAGTGTAGAAATGGTCCGTCAATTATTTCGTAAATGGTTGAAGATATGTATAGGACATCATAGATATCTATTTAGATTTATTCCGGGAATTAAAAAATTGAATAATATACATGGTGTTCCGTTTGAATTATCAAAATTGCTTTTAATTTGTAGTAGAAGCGGCAACACTGCATCACTGAATATATTTTTGTTGGATAGAGCATGATTGCTAATGTAAACTACCCAATTTTCTTCTATGCCACTTTACAAATAACTGAGATAATTGAGCGTTTCCAAACTTATATATATATATATATATATATATATACAGCGTGTTCAGCGAGGAATGGGACAGTGCAATATCTCGAGAGCGGATGAATATTTTTAAATTATGAAAATATTTTTGTAAATATCTTCCAAGGGCGCACATTTGTTGGCACAAAGATTTGAATCAACGCCCATCACCGCCAGGTGGCGCTATCTCACTTCAATTTTTTAAATGCAATGCCCTATTTTTTATTTCATTTTTGGATTCTATGGCATATTTGTGATTGTGACTTTTATTAAGACACCTACCAACCTATCTTTTGTAGTTTCTGAGAAAAAAATAATCCTTGGAATTTTAGCACAAAAACGTAATTTCAGGAAGTGCTCATAACATTTGAGTGATACAGACAAAATAGCAAATTTTATACCAAATGAAAGATAAAAGATTGTTCTTTCACAAAAATAATGCAGATAACGCCGAAATAATGCGATACGCTGTACACTAAATTGTAAGGGGGACCAACTTATCACAGTCGTTGATTAATAATCATGTGAAACATTTATCATGCCATGAAAACAAACGCGTAATGAAGTGTCTGTCAAGTTTCTGTCAGTTTACAGTTTCAGTTTTGAAAATCGTCTGTGCATCTTCAAATTCCATAATTATGTTTACGTTTTCTAACGAAGAATATTTTGATATGGTAATAATTTATGGTGAATGTAGAAAAAATGCAAGGGCTGCACAAGTATTGTATGCTGCCAGGTTTCCGATCGACGCCATCCCGGAAAAAATACATTTGTTCGTGTAGCAAATATTTGGAGGGAACCGGTCATTTTCCTCACCGTAAGTGCGAGAATCGCACAAAGACAGCAACAGATGAAGACACACCGTCGGTGTATTAGCATGTGTAGCTTATAATCCTCATGTGTCTGTGAGATCTGTTTCTGAAGAGTGTGCCGTATCAGTTGGTTCTGTCTATAAAATATTAAAATCTAATAAATACAAACCATTTAAAATTCATTTGGTACATGGACTGCATGCAGGAGATCAAGATCGCAGACTTAATTTTATCACCGGAGTTTTTATGGAACATTATGCGCAAGACCCTAATTTTCTAGGTCGTATCGTGTGGTCTGATGAAAGTAATTTTTCAAATAATGGAATCGTTAATCGCCACAATTCCCATTACTGGTCGTCAGAAAATCCTCATTGGGTAAGAGCAACCAATTTCCAAGTGAGATGGAACATAAATGTATGGTGCGGAATGATAGATGACAAATGGATTGGCCCATATTTTTTTAATGGTACCTTAACAGGCCAACGCTATTTGGATTTTCTTAAAAATCAACTGCCTCCTTTGCTTGAAGATGTAAATGTAAATCTGCGGCAAGTGATGTACTTTCAACAGGATGGCGCACAATAGCGCAATAGTGAGAAATTATCTAAATAGAGTGTTTCCGCAACGATGGATAGATACAAATGGTCCCATTATGTGGCCAGCTCGTTCTCCGGACCTTAGTCCCTTAGACTACTTTCTTTGGGGACATTTAAATAGTGTAGTGTATGAAACACCTTCTATAGATGTAGAGGAGTTACAAAAGAAAATTAGAATTGCTTGTGCAAACATACCACGAGAAACTTTAAGAGCGGCAACTAGTGTTACATTAATTAGGCGTTATCAAACGCGTGTAGAAAATGATGGAGAAACATTTGAACATTTAATTTAATTTGTATGCTTTCAATTAATAAAATTCCAAAAATTATTTTTTTTCTCAGAAACTACAAAAGATAGGTTGGTAGGAGTCTTAATAAAAGTCATCACAAATATGTCATAAAATCCAAAAATGAAATAAAAAATAGGGCATTGCATTTAAAAAATTGCAGTGAGATAGCGCCACCTGGCGGTGATGGGCGTTGATTAAAATCTTTGTGCCAACAAATATGCGCCCTTGGAAGATATTTACAAAAATATTTTCATAATTTAAAAATCTTCTTCCGCTCTCGAGATATTGCACTGTCCCATTCCTCGCTGAACACGCGGTGTATATATATATATATATATATATATATATATATATATACATATACATTGCATACCAAATGTATGGACCGGCCTTGTTATTTCAAAACTATTCAAGCTACATCGATGCTCAAACAGTTCCCCATTCGCATCTTAGCAGTAATAAATTCGATTAGAAAATCCTTCAACTGAATTCAAAATGAACTCGCGAGGAATATTTGCTGTTTCTTCTCGAATTCGTTAAACAACCTAAACTAACCATTTTCAGCGCTCACTAAATCCTCAGTTATCCAGTTAATACCTACTCCCGACCTTGTTAGTTAAAAAAATAATAGAAGGCTTTGTAAACAGCATGCATATTAAATTTTATTGATTTAGCTTGAATAGTTACGCACTATATATATATATATATATATATATAGGTGCGCATTATGGCGTCGATATATCAGTTATTAAAGGAGATATCAAAAACAGTTATTTACAAAAATTATAGACAACTTCAAACTTCACATTATAAAATTATTTTCATATTTACAGGGTGTTACATATTACATATTAGATGAGCTTAATCTAAATTTGAAATAATATATAGGGTGTCCCATTTAAAAAAAAAGTATGTTTGGTTCACCCTGGTAATATGTAACACCCTGTAAATACGAAAATATTTTCAAAGGTGAAGTTTGAAGTTGTTTTAATAACGGATATATCGTACCTCGACGCACTAATTCCGCACTTTGTATATATATATATATATATATATATATATATATATATATATAACTTTTTGTGGTTGCGCACTAGTTATCGCGTATGTTGTACGGTAGCCTAATGCGCAGGTGTATTGCGCCTAAGATCTTCGCGACTGGGATCCACGTGGATTCAATTTCTACACTAGCTTCGCTTTTCTGCCAGTGCGATGAGTTTTCGTCGAGTCGTATGCTCGTCCTATTACCAATTTTATTGATTTAGCTTGATATATATACGCTATATATATATATATATATATATATATATATATATATATATATATAGTGCGCAATTATGAATGGTTCTGCAGTAATCATTATTAAAGGAGATTTCAAGAACCAAAGTTGTTTGACGAAATAATGAAATTATCATATTAAAACTATTTCCAGGTAAAAATATTTTATGATGTTTGTACATAAGCAAATAAGATGTATTTAATTCTTAATTTGGTAATAATAGTGTATGGGTGTCATCAAATACATTTTTTAATACAATATAGATATCTTGTATTTGGTTCCCATTTTCAATATGTTAACATCCTGTTCAAATACGAAAATTATTTTCAAAGGTGACAAATGTCACAATGGATTTTTGGTTATCAGACGGATATATCGAACCGACGCAATATGCACTTTGTAGAAATTTCAATAATCAAAATTTTTATATATACCAACTTTGTCGGTTCCTGTATAGATTTATCGCGTATGATTGTACGGTAGCTAATCGCAAGTGTATGTTGCTAAGATTTAAAACTGCGACTGGGATCCACGTATCTCAAGTTTGACACACATATTTTTCAATATGCGCATTATTTCGTTATGTCTGCAAGTTTTCGTGATAAAAGTCGTATGCTCAGAACCTTACTCACATTTGTATTTACTATATATATATATATATATATATATATATATATATATATATATATATATATATATATATATATATTATATGAGAGTAGTCAAGTGCTTGAGAAAAAATCATAGTAAACGAATTCGACTCAAGTACGAAATCAGTCCTTCTCAGAAGTAACTTGATGACGTAAGCAGAGTCCGCTTCCGAAATGTCACACTACAAAAGCAAAAACGTGCAAATAGACCGATCAACTCAACTAATAAACTATATTTTACTGCTAATTGTGTTAATTATATCGTAATAATTATTTATATCATTTTTATTTGATTCACAGTAATGTCAAATACCGACCCATATTCAACGGAAGAAGTTACTGAAGCAAAACAGTTTTCTGATTTTTTTATTGACCTTTTGGAAAATCACAAAGAATGCTTTGCATATTACTTAGCAGATACAGCTTTACTAGACTGGTTTGGACATACCATAAAAGGTCCAAAAAACATAGTTACACATCTTAAAAAAACTGCAGGAAATTGTAAACATAGATTTACAAATGTTAACCCAGTTCGTAAGATTGGTTTCCGAGAAAACCATGTCATCAAATTATCCAGGTAGGTTATGTTCGTAAACTGTATTACTTTTAAATACATTTACTTATTGTAGCATTTTTATACTAAAGCACAAATAATTGCTTATTTAATAAAACATACAGTTAGCATAGAGAACATTAAATATTTAAAAGCTTTAGATTGCTAGATTTGTAATGGTAATTGTACTGCTTATATGTTTTCCTGCTTATATAATAATAAACTATTCAAGCGTGATCCTTTGCTCCTCTTTACACATTGCTTTACATTTTTTTTCATGTTAATAACATGAATTTGAGTAAAAGGAAGCTGTGTGAATATGTATTTGAATAATGTGATTTAAACAATTGCATAATTACGTGCTAATTATGTACTGAAAATGTACTTATATTCGCTTAGACGTGAATTATACGTCGTTAAATTTCATCAGCCATAAACTTATGTATAAATCAGATGCAACTTGTGCGCCCCAATGGGAAATAAATTATTACAAAAATCCAGCGAAGTGCGTAGTATAACTCATGTTTTACCCGCTACTAGGAACAACTGTTATTGGAAAAACTCCATCCATATGACCAACAACACGGATGGATAAATTTTTTTTTTCAGTTATTGCCAAACATCTGGCCCAGTATAAAGTGAGCTATTGTTATCATTGGTGGAATGTTTAAGTTCATTTTTACATTAAATTAGTGTAATAACGACAAGGAAGAGATTATAAATCGATGTAGTTTTTAATGGTGTGTATAATGTAATATTTAGGCAGCGTGCCACTTCATAATGATCTTGGTACCTACACCTTCATGCGTTATTGTCGCATGATATAACGTGCTGAGCGTGAAATAATTTATGAAAGGCATTTTCTAATTATGTAAACGTTGTTCTAGGATTAGTCCACTGTAAGTGAAATTGAGTTGCCGAGCTATTTCAATGGCGAAGGCGAGGGTGTTAGTAAGTCGCTGAATAGTTGAAATAACTAACACTATTCGATAAATCTAAAATTGGTAAAATATATGAAAGTGCGCCATTTTAGCCAAAATATTTATAGGGAAATCGAGCAAAGGAGGTGATTGTTTCTGTACGACTGTATAGTACAAAAATACCTTACACACTATTCATACACTCGTAATTGTTATCATAAAATCTCCACTAGCTTTATAAAATACGATAACATTTTCGTAAATAAGTTTCACTAGGTTTAATTTCTACCAGAAATAATGAATAAAGAATCATTAAATTGATTAATACGACGTAATGATTTACATTCGGTAGCATTTAACATTAAAATTGCGTTAAGCACTTTAGTTGAATAGTATTCCAACCAATCTGCCAACGCCATTCAAGAAGGTTCATATTAGTATCCATCTTTATATAATGTATCTTGAGTCGATAATTAAAATTTCCACAACTTTTAATTACTTAGAGATACTAATATGGTCGAGAATCGTTATGTGCTAAAATCCTTTTACTTTGCTGGAAGTCTTTAATCATGTTATAAAGGTTGATATTGGCTCACATACACAAAGAATCGTACTATAATAATTATTCAAAGGTGGTAATGAATTAAATAGTTACGTTAAAGTGAGAATACCCAATTAAACGATTTGTGTAATTATACTTGATTCATATTTGTCTATATTCGTTTAAGGTTCGGTCATAATATTGGTTTCCGTTACATAAAATAGCAAATAAAATATATGTATCGCCCTGTATATTCGCAACATTAACTTGAAATTGAAATGTTAAATAAAATTTCCGGTTACCGACATTACAATAAAAAAAACGTTAATGAATTTAATACATCTATGAATAAATTAGTAAATTATGGTTCAATTACGTTCTCCACAAAGACAAAAGTTATACCAAATTTTATTTACTCTGAACTATTTAAAGGTGTCCGTAAAATTAAATACAAATATGTAAATGTAGTTAAATCGCAATCGTCCTTTATGTCAAATTTAATTTGCAAAATGAGAACAAAATTAAATGAAGGATATTCAACTACAACCCTGCAATAAATAAATCTGAAATCTATGCGACAATTTTCTTCTCTAAACGAAGTTCATTAATCAAAAATTATAGTAGAAAGGGCCCCACGGCGCATCCTTTGAACCGGACCTACGAGTGGAGCCACTATAGGGTCGCAACCCCCCGCGCATGCGCAAGCGTATGAATTCGTGCAATCGCCGAAGGGCTTGGTCATTTTCGTCGAACATTTGAAGGTCATCTTTGTTTTTGTCGGTCATTTAAAAATCAATTAATCAAAACAAATCAAATCAATTTTACCACGAGTAGGATTTGAGCCTACATGTGCTTGACCCAGATCCATTAATCAAGTCAATTTGATCAACACGACAACCGTTTTTGGCGGTCATTTTTTGTGTTTTGGTGGGTATTTTTTGAAGTCAGTTAATCAAATCAGTCAATCAAATCAATTAAATAAAAATAATAACACTTGATGTCTGGGAGACAAAAGTGAATTTATTAAATCTCGTCATTACATGACAGTAATTATAAAACTGTTTTTGTAAACGAATATTAAATTTATTGTTGTGACTTGATTAATTGATCTGGGAAAAGCACGTGTCGTAGGCTCAAATCCTACTCGAGGTAAACTATGTTTAAAATTGATTGATTTGAAAATGACCGACAAAAACAAAATAACCTTCAAAACAAAAATGTCCGACGAAAATGACCGAAGCCCTTCGGCGATTGCACGAATTCAGATGCTTGCGCATGCGCTGTGGTTGCGTCCCTATAGTGTCCCTACTCGAAGGTCCGGATCAAAGGATGCGCTGATGAGCCCTTTCTACTAATTATATGAGCTAATTCCCTATGTACCGGTTTCTTTTGCACTCTGGCTTAATTTCAAATAATAATATTAATTATTCAGTTCTTGCTGGAGTTCACTTTAATATTCAACCACACTGTTTGTATCAATGCAATAATGTGATATAGTGCGTTTCACCAGTAATTAGACCTCTGCAATATGGCTGCCATTTAAATTTTTATCCAAATAAAGGGAGGGAGCACTTATTGGCGTAGTACCCTTTTATAAGACGTTTGAAGGTCGTATTTGTCATTATTCATAAAATGTCTTGCTATTGTCATTACAGTACATTTAGCGTAATTTGCTCATCTAGTACTAATTAACTATTTTAATACAAATTTAAAAAAATGAACAAGTCGGCAAATAATATTATAAGACGTTTGAAGGTCGTATTTGTCATTATATTTGTCTTTTGCTATTGTAATGTAGGAAAGGTGGAAAATGCGGTTCAGGGTATTCAACTGAAATGTCGCTTTCATTACAATGTTACACTTATAGCATTTTAGTAATTTGGTAATTGGTTGCTGTTTATAGTGGAATGGCAGCCATATTAGAGAATTCTAATTACAGGTGAATAATACTATATATTAATAATTAAGGTACTCATCTTGTAGGTGTATTTTTTTGTGTTTTATACAATTTAAACGTTTTGACAACAATTATAGTTATCATTCTCAGTAAATGATAATAGTTTTAAATAAATAAATCCATTTGACAACTTTAATTTTTTTTTCAAAAGGTAAGTATCTTAATTGTAATCGTGAAAGTTTACGTTTTTGATATATTACTGTTTCTATCTACTATGGCTGGGCAAAAATATCGATTTATTTGATTAATGAATTATTTGACTATCGATTAATTAAAGAAATCGATTATCTTCAATACTTGATTCCACATTAAATTTTCTGCCCATACAGCCTTAGTTTATATATTAATTGATGTTACGATTAATCGATAAATTGTCAAATAAGTTCATTTGACAACTTAATTATAATTTTTTTATTTCAAAAAGTAAGTACCGTAAGTATGAATTTCAATCGTTAAAGTTTACGTTTTTGATATATTACTGTTTCTATCACTAGGGTTGGGCAAAAATCGCGATTATTTAATTATTCGATTCGACTATCAATTAATTAAAAAAATTCGATTATCTTTAGTACTTGATTGTACCTTTATTCCAAACTTTTCTCCTATCATAAAGCCTACCCCTACTATATCCTTTATAATTATGTATATAATATACTTTGATAACGCTACAATTCTTTGCAAAAAACTAATGTCGGCATATACATTTATTCCTAAATTCATGCGTAATATTATTTAAGGACCAACATGTATTTTCTTTCAACGTAAACTTAACCGTAGATGATCTTCCTTAATGTTGCATTCCTTGAAAACTTCTTTAATTGCTTAGATGTCAGGACACTTTTATTTTTTAGAACTGGAAACGTTTTGTTTAATGACAACTAACGCTACTTGTCACAGGTTAATGGGATTTCAGCACATAACGATTCATTGTTCTAATGATATTCACAAATTTGTAATTTTGTAATAAAATTACTTTACATTGAGTTATAGTTAAAGATTCAAAAATAACCAAATTTGCCAACCGATATTTGACAAGTTTGCATCGCCATAGTTTTAATACTCCCTTTTAACCAAATTTCTTCACGCATTATAGTTTACGCTTCCTCTCTATTAAAATAACCAATGGCATAGTTTTCTACCCTAAAATCGTTCCTGTATCTAACTGCATGTCTTACAACTTTTTACATGTTATACCGGATGTGACTTTTGAACGGGTCGTTAGATTTTGTTCAAATTTTGGTGGGTTATATTAGTGCCAGTTTGGGATTCTTTACATTAAAAAAACAATATGGCCGACTTCGTGTTTCACCGGAAATGACGCAAAAGCTGAAAATTTAAATCGAACACCCTGTATATTTTTACATATTTGGATTCTAGGGCTTCAAATACATACAGTGCGTCTGTCAAATGTCAACTCAGGCGCCATTTTCATTTTTTTTTTAATTTTAGATCATGACGTCATCTAAAGTATAGATAATTGACGTACAATTACCCCCACAATATTAGTAGGTGTATAACAAAATCAGGTTATTCATGGTAAAAATATATTATTCTTTTTTATATAAATACATAAAAAGATTCCCTCGACTGAGATTCGAACTCATCACCTCATGTTATCTAGGCATGAGGTCTAACCAATTAAGCTGCTGAGAGATTAAATTCCATTCTAATATAACCTTATTTTTCAAAACCTGCACTCATTCAAAAAAGTACTGTGTAGCTAAAATTTTACCACATGGTGATAAAGCAAATATGTACTAATCGCCATTCAGTTGGGTGCAAAGTTAATATAACACCGTATTTTGGTAGTGTTTACCACTCCATGGAATTAGCAATCCAATAACTTAATATATATTCAGTACAAATAAATAGCTTTCGGGGGAGGACTTCCCCATCAAAGAACGCTTCAGGCATTTTCTGTAGATTTTATCACTATTGTACCATAGTTCTTCCTGCAATTTGTTTCCAAGATTGTTCATACTGATAAAATTGTTTTCTGAAACAGAAGACGAATAAAATGCTATGTAAAGTTAAATCCCCAAGGTTTAGTATCAGTGAAATTGAAATTGACTAATCGTTTATCATCACAAGGATTAAGTACTACTATTTCCTTGGCGCATAATTACGGAGAGCAGACACTTAATTTGTACGTAGTTCAAGGTTGTGAAATTTATTGCGTAGTTTTCTTTGTAATGACTTATTTAAGAAAGTAAAACAGTAAGTATTAAACAAAACCTAATTTATAGGGAAGTTCACGTCTCGATGAAGTTGTTATATTTATCAAGAATACCTGAATGATAATCTTATGTGATATCTAACATTTCAAGTTATTTTGTTTGTCTACTGGTAGAATGTGTTCTAAATTTCATTGACGTGTGTAATCTACTTGGCTTATGATTATCCATGTGAGTAGAGTATTTTCAGCAACATATCTTAGTACAGCGCAAAGTTTAATTTCAATGACGCATAATTGGCGCCCAATTACCGCATAAGGGAAAAGTGTATGCATCATTTCACGGCTATGAAATTAGTTCACATCCTTCAAGTTTTGCATTAACTTGTTTTCTATAGAGGCAAAAAGTGTAATTTGAGCGAAGCATAATTGTCACCAAATTACTGGGCAAGCAAAACTTACTTTTACATAGTTTACGGTTGTGAAGTTATTTACATCGTTTCCTTGGAAATAACTCTTAAGTAAAACATAATTTATACGATAAATTTGGACTCCATGTAAGTGTAGGATCTCCAATGGGTTAGTCTCTAGCACAGTGCAAAATTTAATTTCAATGGCGCAAGAAAAACTTAATTTATGCACAGCTGTGACGTTTGGCCCGTAGACGTGAAAAATTTTATTTGACTTCAAGGCTGTGAAGTTAGTTGCATCGTTGGATTTTTACATTAACTTGTTTCCTATAGAGGCGGAAGGTGTAAATTGAATGGCGCCTAATTAGTGCGCAAGAAAAACTAAACTTCACGTAGTTTAGCTGTGAAATTGGTTACGTCTTGTTTTTTTTTTCAATATTTTTTGTTAACTGTGGCAATTTAATGCGCAAGAAAAAACTTAATTTATACATTGCCGGCTGTGAAGTTAATCGGACGATGGAATTATGCAAAACTATTTCCTACAGGGGTGCAAAATTTAGTTTTAACGACGTTCACGGCTGCTTGAAATTGTTTATGAGTGGAGGTTTTCCCTATACCATTTTTTTAGTACGGTGCAAAATTTAATTGCAACGACGCATATTTGGCGCCTAACTATCGCGCAAGAAATACTTTATTCACGATTGTGAAGGTGTAATTTGTCCAGTAACTAATTTGTAATAATAATTTAGCGCCTAATTACAAGTGCATAAGTTCACAAATTTTTTACATTAACTGGTTTCCTATAGTGGCGTAAAAAATTTAACAGCACAAATTGGAGCCTTATTATCGCACAAGAAAAAAGTTATTTATGATCAATTACATAGCTATGAAGTTAGCTGCATTTGTGAATTTTTGCATAATGGGAACTGTTTAATTTGAGCAGCGCACAGTTGGCGCATAATTATAGCGCAAAAACTATACATAAGTTTAGGGCTCTGAAGTTAGCTGCGTGGTTGGATTTGTTTGCAATAACTTGTTTTCTGTTGGGTTGCACAATTGGCTTGTGATTACTGCACAACAGGTAAGTGATCTGTGCAATATTTAATTGATTGCTCATAATCTTAAGTCACATTATTCGAAAATGATCAATCTATCTTGACATTTTAGTCAATGGTTTAGCAAACTTGACACTACTTTTGTTTTATCATTTTGTTTGTATGTTGAAGAGAGTTTTCTCATCATTGTGTAAAAGTCGAGGAAAATTAGACTTTATTAATTTGGAAACCATTTATTTAAATACAGTAGTAAATTTCATAAATGTGTACTTGAATTTAAGTCTAATTTACCTACTGTAGGAAAAGAAATAATTTGCATTGAAATTATAGTGAAACAAAACCATACAGGGAAGGTTGTTTCCCTATAACAAATGACAGTGAAACTACTCCACCAAAATTAACCTTCTCACCCGTGACACATCTAATAGAAAAAGGACAGGGAGACGGTCCTCATAACTGCCCAACAGAATCTCCACGAAAAAAATTTAAATTAGATAAGGATAACGGAGATGGAAATATTTGTAATCCTCAATTAAAATATATAAGCTCCGAGGGTCACATAGAATTTCATAGAAAGTCATCAAAAAAATTACAGGAAGAAACAAAGTGGAATAGACCTTGTAAGTTAGAAGTTGCATATTCTGCAACAAATTTTGAAGATTGTGTTATTTATATGATGATTTATCAAGGAAATATGAAATGCCGTAGAAATCTTTTAAAAGATTTTGAAGCATGTGAACCAGCTGATTAGCTTTTATTAGTATTATTATTTGTTTATTTAATTGTGATCGTTGATTTTTTTTAAACTTGCATGTTTTTGTTATAATATCAGTTTTGGTATTAGTTATACATAACACTTCCCATTTCTGAACAGTTCAAAGTATATTCGTACTTGTAAATTATTAGTGCAATTGTTATTTTGTCTTAATTTTATGTAGATCAGATGTTAATAAAAACATGATTTTAAAAGTATATTTAAAAATAAAATATGATGACTTTATTCCGGATAAATAATTAATCTAGCTTATAGCCCACTGGCTGCAGCATTTAATAAGCTTGTGAACTCGAGTCAGTGGCCCATTAGTATTGTGATTTTGGGACCAACACTGCTCGCAAATAGGCATTTAGTTGTGTGAATAATGTATAAAAATTACATATATTTTAAAAAAATTATCTCGGATCAGTTTCAAACCTGATATGATTTCTAAACTATACTCTTTATACACAGTGTGTGTGTTAAATAAAGAACCTATTAAATATCTGTTTTAGATATTTTATTTTCACACAAGCGCTTGACAGTTGACAAGTAACCTCTTTTTTACTGGCACAATTTTCCAGATGTAATAAATGTAAGCAGGCTGAATCATGCACAAGTTGTGACGCAATCTTTTTTTTTTATGGAAAAAATCAGTTGGTAACTCGGAACTGTTTTTGGTACACATTTATTACATCTCAAAAATAGTGGCACTACAATGAAAATTGATGTGTACCTAGCGTTTTACAAAAAAAAAAATTGTTAAAGCAGATATTTAAGGTATTATTATTACATATGTTTTAATGTTTATTTGCCTTGCGATCTCTTTTAGCGTTATTGTTTTAATTTTTTTGCTTCAATTCCCTTTTAGTCTCCTGCTTGAAAATGATGTAGCATAAGCATAATTAAAAATTATTTCAGGAATAATGCAGTTCCCACCATTTAGATACAGATTTTATTATTAGGCTATCAAGGAGAACAGGAGAATGACAGTCACTTAACAGAAAAATACTGTGAGTGATGTGTTAAATCATATTTTATTCCGCTTTCCAGTGAAATGTGTTTCTTTGTTATTTAGCTATGTTGTATTCTAATTGATTAGACAACTGATTGACCTATGAGTCCAGCAATGGCGGTCATGGTATGGAGTAATGGCGGTGTTATGTCGGTCAGAATAGCTCAGTAAGAATAACGATATACCAAATTATTATGTATAAACACAAAAAGAATATATAAGCATGTAAAATCATTTGAACATTATTTTATCATATTTAAACAAGAATATATAAACAGCAAATCATTAATTAATTTAATTAATTAATTATACATTAGTTTTCCCACAGTGACACTTTACGACACTTATGTCGTCTATTTCTGGGAAAACATATATATGCACACATTTCGCTAAGATAAAATTATTTTTCATTTCCACCAATTCAGACGGAAATTTTTTTTTGATTTTTCATTTGAAACTGTTACTAACTAGAAATAAGTCGCCTACGTTAATTTGTTGCGGTAGTGCTTCCAGGGTAATCCCTTTGGGTGGATCATCTTCAGGTTCGTTATCATCAAGAGGCATCCAGTCGCTCTCTCCAGATTCCTAACATAGGTCGCTCTCATTTGAATAGTCTACATCAGAATCAGTTAAGTCGAACATTTTTCATTTAACTGATTTCTCAACTTTAACGATTTGTTTTTAAACGTTCGTCGCATGTTTCTTCTTTTCTAGTTCATCTTTTAATGGCGTTGAAATTTGGAACTGCATCTTTCTAGAATTACTCTATCCCGCGTCAGAAAAATCAAGCATCCACCTCCTCAGATTCTAGAGGCAAATACTCTTGTAAGGAAATTTATGAATTTGTGGAATATATTCCTGTGCATGCAAATTCAGAAATTCCTTTAGTCGCAACATTTGTGTGAGCTTTGTTAAGAGTTCTGCAATCTTGTAAACTGTGAGATTCTTTCTGTTGGATAGTTCTTTATAAAAAGGTTGTAGCCCTTCTTGAGAGGTCCAAAGAAAACCACAGCAAGAGGCTGTAGGCTAATGTTTACCCTACTACTTATGTTAAATCTGTGGTGAATATTCAGTTTTTCTGCAAATTCAAACGTAACTATTCTGAACTGTAAAGGTGTCAACCCATAGTACGTATTCGCCAAAGTCTTCAAATGTGTCACTATGTTGGCTTCTTGGTCAGAGGTGAAGAAACCTTTTCTTTCTAGACGTGGACCACACATCATAGATTTTCGAGTCTCTGTTGATGTGTACTGAAAGAAATAGCATGATCCTTAGCAGCACTTCTAATGGACTTCCCATTTTGAACATCTTTGGCAGCTGATCTGGTGTCCATTGCCCCTTACTAGTCAAACGAATGTGATGTCTTGACACCTAAAATATAAAGGAAAATATAATGGCCATATGAAATTTGAAAAAAACATATTAAAAAAATTATTTCAAAATCATGGAATAATGGTAGTCACTTGTGGGGTTGTCCGGTCAATGACTGCCAATGCCCTATTCCATGTCGATCATTTTTATATTATTTGTCAACCTTAAATGAGAATTTACATAAGTTATGAAACCTTACCTTCAATGTGCCGAAAGCCACAATTAAAATCACTATGCACACTTATGATTGCTTGTTTACGTGCAAGTAAAAATTACAACAAACAGAGACGAACATAAACTCGCCTGCTGCAAGGACAGAAACCAACTGGCATGTGCTCAGCTGTGTGAAAGGTACTTGGCCAATCTACCAACAGGTGGCAGCAGCTCCCTAATAGCGAAATTCAAATAAACAAAGTAGATATTCAGGTGACCAGCATTCTCCTGTTCTCCCCCACATGTGTTATTTATACAAATATCTCGACAATAACTTATTGCCTAAAATTACATACTAAAAAATACAAACGAGTAAATTTATCATTTTTATCGTATCGTTTTGGTAGCTTAAGCAAACTTAACGTCAGAAAATATACTTTATTGCTGTTTGTGGGGCTACGAAACTACACTAAATACTCAGGAAGATTGTGACTGGGTTTAAGAGAATTCGCATGATTAAAAAATGTCATCACATACAAAATTAGTTTTTAAAAATGTAACCTATGGATTGCCTTAAAACTATTACACTTTTTACTCTATCGCGCATAAAATGTAACGATCTTCCTGAAATCGGAGACGAAGTATAAATTAAATCAATACTATTACTTTTCTCGATACTTATTTTACAAGTGACGTTCATGAATCACTGAAAAGCAAAGTGTTAGGTACATTCAATTTTCAATGTGAGAGTGAGGTTATAAATCCAGTTCATCCTTAGACTAGGTAAGAGAGGGGTTTCTCAATATACGTCATCTGGGCTATGCTGATATGTTACCCGGCGGCCATTGACATGGTGACAAATTCCTTTCGTTTTTTAGTATATATTGTTGTTTTCAATTAGAAGTAGTCTTTTTTTCTTATGATCATAATAGTGAACGTGCTGCATATAGCTGCAAAGCTACAACAAAAAGCTGTTGCATGTGTTTAATTTGTTACAAAAATCCGCCATTAGATTGGTGGCAAACAGACACATTTTGCATATCATTACGAGTCTCCTCTCTTATCTCGTCTAAAAGTTCTTCTTTCAAGCTACAGAGTATCACTATTGGTTTAGCTTATACTGTGTCAAAAGATATGAACGTTACTAACTCTTCTTTAAAAGTGGTTATAGCAAATGACCAATTGGCGTTTCATTTCTCTAATAGTACATAATTGCTTCTTTTCTTAACTATGTTGCCATATGTAAGCTTTAGAAGACTGAATATGTAATAATGCACTATAAAGTATTAAGTGATATCATTAAAAACAAAATTTAAGCATATCAAGTACAAGTACACCATTGGTACGTACTTAACCACTTAGAATTATATTATGTAGAATAAGTGCCAAAAAGTATAAATATACACAGTGTTGCACATAAGTTTTATATTTGATATATTTAGATGTTTATTTTGTTGTATCAGAGTGTCATATAATGTATAAAATAAACTTACCTTCTAAGATTATTTGTTCATTCTGATCTTGTATGTTTCCTTCCACTAAATTATGTAGTATATCATTTACTTCTGCAAAATTGTTGTACTTCAACATAAATTCCAAAGGTATCTGGAAAGAAGTGTTTAATCATTTCAATTTTTCTATATTTCAACTTTAATTTGTACTAAGAACCATATCAAACGTTTCATTGAAATTTATTGAAAGAGAAATGTTTCATACTATGAGTTTGTTTCAGCTTAGGCTTGACGTATGGTGAGTATTCTCAGCGATACCGTTGAGAACGATGTCAAGAACCTCATGCTTAATTTATTGTCTATTTGCTAGCATGAATGCTTAAAATACGATATAATTCCACCATTTCTTTTATATAATTATTTATTTCTCAACGCGTTTCAATACAACATGTATCATTATCAAGAGAAAATATACAAGGTGGTCCAGTTTATAACGGCAGGACTTTACCAAAGGATAGTTAACATAAATATAATGTTTTTCATATAAACATATATGTTGAGATACAGTGTTGAAATTTTTTAAAATAAATAGAATATTTTGAATATTTCTAAAACGGTAGCTTTGAATAATTTTAAATTTGGTACACAGGGTGAACTAATTGTCCCTCATTATTTAGGGCTTATGATGATAAAATACGAAAATCAGTAGCGGAGATATGGGTGTACCATCGCCCCTTTTCAAAAAAATCTCCTACGCCACTGACTTTATTGTAATTTCTGGAGACGGAGAATCACAATATGTGGGAAGACGTTCCATTTAATATGCGAAGACAAGTCTGGTTGCAACTCGATGAGTGTCCAGCGCATTATGGTATAAACGTTATTAACTGGTTGAATACAAATTTTGATGGTCGGTGGATTGGTTGTGATGGTCCAGTTGCATGGCCTTCCCGGTCTCCAGACCTAACCCCCAAGGATTTCTACCTATGGGGTCATCTGAAAGAAATTGTTTTTTCAACGCCAGTGCCAACTAGAGAAGAACTTTTGCACAGAATTCAAAATGCGTCTGCAGAAATTAATCATAATGTGCTAGTTAGCCTAAACCATTCCATTAGAAAACGCTGCCAGTTGTGCATTCAACAAAATGGTTTTTATTTCGAACAATTATTACATTAGTCATTAATTTTTTTATTTTGTCATTGAAACGTTTTGTTAATATTTATTTGTATCGATTTTCGGTTCGTAAACATGAATTAAAAAATCCATTTGTTCCAGTGCGTAATTTGAAGCAAAGTGGTTGTTTCATTAATTTTTACGAACTGATAATCCAAGAACATAATAAATAAATAGTTACATTAGTTATTTATCGGTTTATGAGTTGTATTTACTGGTTTTATTAAAAGTTATTTAGTTAGAGTTTGAATGCACTCCTAAATGTTATTCATACTAGTTAATGACATTACATAACAAAATCTGAAATATCTCGAAAACGATGCGCGGTACGTGTACTATGGAATAACACTTTTTTGCTCCAAAAAGCATAAGCAATCGGGAGACGTTATTGGATTAGCAATAGTCAGTGCCGTAGGAGATTTTTTTGAAAAAGGCGGTGGTACACCCATATCTCCGCCACTGATTTTCGTATTTTATCATCATACGCCCTAAACAATGAGGGACAATTAGTTCACGCTGTATACCACATTTAAAATTCTTCAAATCTGCCGTTTTAGAAATATTCAAAACATTCTATTTATTTTACAAAATTTCAACAGTCTCGAAAACAAAGCTCTTCACCATATATGTTTATATGAAAAACTGACATTATTTTTACGTTAACTATCCTTTGGTAAGTAAAACAACAAACAAGCAGTTATGGTAACAAATCATTAAGGTAAAACAGCAAACTTGATGTAAATTATAATTCTATATTTAAAATATGTCTTAAAGGTGAGGCTATAAGATCTACCTACCTATATGTAAAAATTTAATGTTTTCTGAAGTCATAAGGTGATTATTTACTGTTAAATGTTTGGCATAATTTGATTTGTTTGTTTATATTTGTAACATCTAATGTACTCTTTGTATCTAATATCAAAGTTCCTAAGTGTTCGTCCAATACAAACAGATTTACTGAATGTGCAGTTCAATTTATCAATACCAGACTTCAAAATGCCCTTAGTTGAATCTTTTCATTACATAAACATTTATGGACATTGATATTAATTCTGTAAGCTACTTTGTGCTTGCCCTTTAGTAATATGTGAGCTACTTTTTATATTTTTCCAAAATATGAAATTGATATGTATTTATTTTCTTCCGGTTCTGTGGTAACTGGGTAAACGTTTTTGATAGATAATTTTTACTCTTGATTTTTAACCAAAGTGTCTATTATATTTGAAATGTAACCATTTTGCTTGTACAATTTGTTTTATACTTGATATATTTTTATTGAAATTTGTTTGGTTTAGTGATAATGACATTGCTCTATGCACTAATGATTTATATGCAGCTAATTTGTAAGTTTTGATATTACTGGTATGCATTCTAAAACATCCCCTCTAGACTATTTGCGTTTATTAAATAATTTTTAATTTAATAATAATGTTGAATTAGTTACAAGAGTGGAGTTATTTCAACTATTTCACCTCTATGTTGATCAAAATTATTTCACATCCAATAACAAGATGTATGTACAAAAGGATGGTTTACCTATGCGTAGTCCAATTTCACTCATTTTAACTAATATCTTTATTGATAATTTAGAACATACTTTTTAAATTAAATGGTTGTGATGACATTGTATTTTGGTTTCATTATGTTGATGATATTTTAGCATGTTTTGCTAGTTCATCACAACTAACCCCATCCATTGCTTTGCTGACGATAGCACTCTTCACTGTAGTTCATCTCAGTCTACTCATAGTGATAATCCACCTTCTATGTCAAACCAAGAAATTAAAGCTGAAATGGCAAATTCAATCAACAAAGACATTCAACGTATTCTCGGATGGGGAAGCAATAATCTAGTTAAATTTAATGCTAACAAAACTCAATGTTGCCTTGTGTCCGCCAAAAAAGATCATCATTTCCTGTTGTAAGTATGAATGGCTCAGTTCTTAAGTTTTCAGACTCTATTACTCTGTTGGGTATGACTGTATCTTCAAATCTCTCATGGGTTGACCATCTTCTGTCAGATACCAAAACAGTTGCTGGTAAAATAGACTTTTTGTACAGATCTAAGCAGTACTTTACCTCTCGACAACTCCTTCTGCTGTATAAGGCCCAAATTCGGCCTCATCTGGAATATAATTCTCACCTCTGGGTTAGTGCTCCCCAATACGCTCTCGATATCGTTGATCGTATTCAAAAGAGAGCGATTAGGCTTATAAATGACGCGTTCTTAACTTCTCACATACAGTCCCTTGAGCATAGAAGGATGGTTTCAGTTCGTTCTTTGTATTATCGTTATTACAACGGCTATTGTGCTACTGAATTATATTCTTTGATACCCATCTCGGGCTATCTTTGCGAGAAACACTCGGTTCGCTCATTCACATCATCAATATGCAGTACAAATCTCCACTTGTACCAAACGGGCCCAATCCACATTTTTCTACACGGCTTCTAAACTCTGGAATGATCTCCCTAGTTCCGCCTTCCTCTCACTTATGATATGAGAAAATTTAAGCTAGCCGTTCATAGGCATCTATTGGCAATTCATTATCCCTCTATCCATCCTCCTAAGTGTTCCTGAGTGCTTTCGCACGATAGGCCAAATTTAGCCTGTTCAGATCCACAATCATAAAAAAAAGAAGTTAAAAATCAAGAGTAAAAATTATCTATTAAAAACATTTACCCGGTTAACACAAACAAAAGAAAATAAATACATAATTTTATATTATGATAAAATAGTAAGTTTTCAAAACTAATGCAAATTCTCCTAAATCATTATTTAATGCAAAAGATTCAACTAACAACTTTCAGGTATTTATAAATTGAACTGAACATTCTGTAATTGTATTTATATTGGACAAAGGCTTAGGAATTTTGATATCAGTTACAAAGAGCACATTAGATGTTACAAATATAAACACACTGACAAACCAAATTATGCCAAACATTTAATAGTAATGACTTCACTAAAGAAAATTTTTACATTTTTGTAATAAAAAAGACTATGTAAATGTTTTGGAAACATTCGAAATTTATAAACATAAACAGAAAGTACAAGTTATTCGATACTCACCTTCACTAGATATGTATATATATATATATATATATATATATATATATATAAAGGGTTATGATTTTTTTCAGGTTTAAAAGCCTGTGCCACAAAATGATGAACTTGTGGCTCTAGGTCCCACAAATAATATTAATTTTCGTCGTTTTTGAAAAAACCTCCCACACCTAAGAGGATGCATTTTTAGGTTAAGGAAGCAAAACAAATTTATGCTATTTAAACTTTCTTTATTTGAAAAAAAAACATATGTAGTCCAATAAATGAAATATACTTATTTAAAGTTGTGAATTACTATTTAAAAACTTTGTGTTCAGATATTTATCTGTTTTACATGTATTATGGATCTCCTCCATTAGCTTGACAGCTCGCTCGGCGACTATATTTGAATGAGGCACGTCAAGCACAGATTGTTCGTTGACCCAGTGATTGGAAAAACACCGTAAAACCTTAGGACATTTCAATTTGGAGATAGCACAATAAAGTTCATCGTATATGAACTGCGAATAGTGTTGATTTGAGAACCAAGCCTCCCCTCATGTACCAGCTATGCCCTCGAATTCCACCTGGCGCTATGAAGGCAGGGTAGCTTCTTCCATTTCAATTGAGGCTATTTCCTCTCTTGTTGATAGAATTTATAAGCTTGACATAGCTCAAAAAGGAATCTGAAGTCATCTCGCCATTCCAAGTTCTTGCATTTCGATATGATTTTCTCACCAGAATACCTTTGTTTCAATTCCTCATAGCCTTCCAAGACATCTTCAATAAATTGATAATTGATATTGGGTGACTGTGAACTTGTTGGGAAAATGAAATCCATAAAGTGCCGGAGAATCAAATCGAGAATGTGATGTTGGCACCCAATAAACTGGGGCTCAGCTAGACCCTTTTCTCTAAATTGATTCTGAAGTCTAACAACAACACAATTTTTGCGACGTGTTGACTACTGTAGTATCTGAAATAATCATTTTGACATTTGGCCATGCATTATACTCATCTAGCAGGTCTTTCAATGGAATAAAGATGTCCTAAGCTGATCCGCTTGAACAACATAGAATGGCAAGATTGAGAGTTCTTGCGGAGTTCTTCAGACACACGGCCTGATATTCTTTATTATTAATTCGCTTTCCATCAAAATGTAAGCAGAATTCCTCGGCACCAATTATCTCTCTCATGCGTTTCTTGACTATTTCTGCATTCTTGACCCCTCGGCACCAAATGCCTGATTGTGATAGTGTGGCCACACCCGTACCTTCTTGAGATAAATTGTTAAGCATTTTTGATGTTTTCATTGTCGATAAGGATAAGTTTGAAACCAGTTTCGCTGCAACAGTAGTTAATTGGTATTTTCGTTTCATCGATTCATGTTCTTCTGCAATATCAGTATCAGAAGTGATGTTTTGTTCTTCTGTACTTGTACTAGAACTATTGTCGTTAGTCCCCTGTTCATTAACTTCCAATTTGCTTGTTGATGACTTTGGTGAGCTTCTTATTCTTTTCAATGGATGGATTGTTGACATAGCAGCCAGTTTCTCAGTTGTGTATCCTACTGTGCCTCCGGATTCCATTTGTTTTCTATAAAGTTCTTTGTCTTCACTGCTAAGCCAATTCCCATACTGTTCAGTAAGTGGGGTGCAGAAGATTTTTTCACAACTGAACAAATTGCATGTTTTTTTGGCATTTATAGGCAATTGTTCATCATATGAAACATCAGGAGATGTAACATTTTGAAAAAGGTACCATAAATCATAACCCTAATATATATATATATATATATATATATATATATATATATATATATATATATAATCAGCGGCATCCTACTTTTTTCTTGAAAAATAGCCTATGACGTGCCAATACGCGCGCCAATGGTACGACTGTTTTTTTAAATTAAACTTCAACACGCTGTAGATCGGTAAAGCGTTTGCGGACCTATGTTTATAGGAACTTTATTGTATAAAATAACCTGGGCAATCACCCCCTTTAATATTTCCGCATGTTTTTTTTAAACACCCTGTATATATATACACACACACACACACATATATATATATATATATATATATATATATATATATATATATATATATATATATATGTATATATAGATATAGGGTGAGGGAAAGGAAGAATGTGTTTTACATTTGAGCGCAACAAAGCGCTCCGGGTACTGCTAGTATAATTATAATTTTCATCAAGTTTGCTGTTTTACCTTAGTGATTTGTTACCATAACTAGGTGTTTGTTATTTCACTTATGTAGTTTCGCTTGGGAGTGATACATGTTGTATTGAACCACGTAGAGAAATAAATAATTACTTATATAAAAGAAATTCTATCGTATTTTAAACGTTAGTACTATTAAATATGGAATTCCATGAAGTAAGTATATAAATTTTTAATATCTATTAGTGTTATTTTTATATGCTGGTTAAGGAGCGTGTTTTAGTAACTCCTTTGATTTTAGCTTTTTATGTAATCTTATTTAAAATATGAATTAGGGAATAGCAATAAGGCCAAACGAACCATATTCTAAAATTAGCTTTACATATAGAGGGTGCATTAAAAAAAGCCTGGCACATTGAAGAAATAGCCCATATCTTTTTATCACAAACGAAAGGCATATATGCTCTCGTTCGGCTATCGATTTCAACTTCTCTCAGCACCTCATCTGCAAACATGTTATGGAGACTCTCGATCACTTCGATGTGTAAGAAAACTTCCTGTTTCTCGAAGACAGTGAAAAGTCCGGGCTATCGTTTTGTCAGTAGGAGCACGACGATTTGGAAAACCATTTTTGTACTCTGCTGCTGCTGCACAACAATTACCGTTAAATAAGCCATACAGGAATACCATATCACTGTATTCCTCATTTGAAAATTGATGCCATGATTTAATTGTAATTAAATTAATTCTAATTGTTACAAAGGCATATGATAAATTGTATTTACATTCAAATTATGATTGATACAAATGATATGAAACGTCAAGTAAGAGTAAGACATTTTCTCAGTTTATTGTGGGCAATACTTGTTAGGCAACACCAAAATTGCGCTTATGATTTTTGCAGTGTGGATCTCCTTTTGAACAACTGTAACCATTTTTGTTTGTCACCTCGTTATTTTATGTGCATTTTTGTGCTATGTTGTGTTTTTTACTTTTTGTTAATGAAAATTGTTATTAACAGTATTGTTTTATGATAATTTTAAGACTTAAGCAGCTGTTAAGGGTATTCTCTTTACTTGCTTTCACATTTTTCTTCAACCGCCCATATCTCCTTGGGAGTTATGAATTGGGACATAATCATTTTTGCTTAAAATTGTTCAAAAAATACCTATACGAATTCTTCGTAGTTCCTCCGCGGACACCCTGTATATACATTACGTATATACGCATGGTGGGATTAAGGATCGGATATATATTTTGTTTGTTGTTGTGGTCGTTTGGTTGCCTTTATGAACATTTTAAAATTAATTAATAAGCTCTAATAAATAAAATTATTCGCGTGTCCTTTGTCACTAAAATATATTTCATCAGCAAAAAACAAAGCTGTTTGAAAAACTGACATAGTGCTAAATATATATTAATAGCGTTTTCGATCTATGCATTTAATGCATTGGTGCACACCAGAATTGGATAAAAACGAGTGTTCGATTTACTCTCAGGATACGTCAATTTTTAGTGTTCGATTCAACCACTTAACAGTCGGACATTTTTGAGAAAAATGGTAAAAAAATTGTCACTTTTTTTTGTTTTCATTTAACTACATTTTTTAATCCTATTAATTAATTAAAATAAATTTACTCAATAAGTAGTTTTAGTGTGAAATATTTTGAAACATTCAATACACAATCCTACATCAGAATCCGAAATAAATACTCTTATAACGTACGTAAGACCTGCACCAACAAGTTAAAACAAAAGTTGCCTAAACGAGACTCGGGATCGTCAGTGTACGGAAAAATGTCACGCCCGAGTGCAGTTCGTGCAAAACTATCAAGTAGTTAAAACACAACTTGCTCCAAATCCTAACATAGGACAATATTTTTTGCAACAACTATTGAGTTGGTGTGTAAGTGTTCTTGTTTAGCGACAGTGTCCTATTTAATAGTGTAACGAAACGCCACTGGTTTTCTTCGAGAAAAATCGAGATACAAGTGAGGAATATACGGGAACCGGCGATGCGAATGTTCTGGCAATATCTAGGCTCAAAAAGGGTATATAAAATTGCCTATCCGGCGCGAAGGCAGACAGTACATAGTGCAAGATACGAAGTTGCATACGGCGAATAGAAAGCGAGGCGCGGGATTTAAAAGCGGAATAGTTAAAAAGTGTTGAGAAAGGGAATATTTGTGTTGTTTTGTTAACTTTATTGGTTTTAAATAAAGTTGGTGTGAATCAGTGTTATCAGTGTTAAATTATTTTCTGAGAAACAAGAGGGAAAATCCGTAGCAATAGTTTTACCACAGAATAAAGAGACAGAAATCACAAAAAAGACAATGTGGATATAAGAAATTGGTTACAAAAAGGTAAGTTAAATAATTTCAGTAGAAAATTAAATTTTTAATTAAAACTTTAGAGTCATTCCATTAGAAATGGTCCAAAAATTTGAAAATTGGTTGCTCGACCAGCACCAAATAAAACAAAACTACCATGTAATGATAGCTTATAATGTAGATATGTTATATCCGATGTTAATTTTTCTTCAAAATTATTTGTATCGCAACGAAAAAAATTCAATTGCAGCCCTTCACAAAATTGCCAATTGCTCTTTACTCTTTGCTTGTATCTTTGTGAAACAATTTTTATTAGCTTTGGCAAAAGATTCTGTGCATTATTAATATAATTTTATATATTTTTCATTATTATGATGCCGACTTTTTTGCCTTCTAATTATAACAAAAATTACAATAATGCACCGATTTTGACAGCTGATATCTCAAATGGGACCAAATATAAAAACTTGAAATTTTCACATATTAAAGATCAAACAGCACTTTATACGTGCTATTAATTTCATTTTGTGTTTTTAATCTAGAGAAAAAATATTAACATCGGATATAGCATATCCACATTATAAACTATCATTACATGGTAGTTTTGTTTTACACTAATTTTTATACTAGGGACTAAGAACAAGAATGATATTAGGTTATTATTTTTAGGTCAAAAATCTCTAAAACGGAAAAAGTTCATGATGACAGTAGTGGAAGTGGAAGCAATGATTGTGATGAAGATGAAAATAAAATGGTCGGAACATCAAAATCGGAATCTATTTTTGAAGGAGGCTCAAGTAGTTCTTCAAATCTACATGAAGCTGTCTCTGGAACTGGGGCCTCTAAACAAACTGAAGAACGCGATGGCTACCATGAAAATGACATTGGTCGTTATGTTAGTTGTGCCAATAACTTGCCTTCTAAAAAAAAGAAGGAATTGTTGACAAACCCTTGGGTTCCATCATCCAATTACGATTTTGCTTCTGATGCCATTCACTTGAAATGAAAATTTAACCATCGCTGGTTAGATCAATATACTCCATGGCTGATGTACTCAAGTCGTTTGTATTGTGTTTTATTTCCGCCAAGAATTGCTACAGTTAAAGGAGTTTTGGGGTCATTTATGGTAAGGCCTTACATGAAGTTTAAGGATATACATGAAGATTGTAGAAAGCACGTTGGCAGCCATTACCACAAATCTTCAACAGCTGCTGCAAAAGCATTTGTTGAAAATGGTCCTGTTGATGTCCAATTGCAAATAGGGCACCATAAGACGATTGAAGAAAATAAACAGATATTGTCAGCAATTATTTCATGCGTAATATTTTGTGGAATTTATGATTTACCGCTTAGAGGAAAACAAGGAAATGAGTGAGTTTTCTTTGACCTTTTAAATTTGAGGATTGACTCTGGTGATGAGAAGCTAAAGAGCCACTTGGATAAATGTCAGAAAAACGCAGTCTATACCTCACCAACAATTCAAAATGAGATCATACATTTATGCGGTGAAGTTATCAAAGAAAAAATAATCGAAGACTGTAAACGGGCAAAAGCTTATGCTGTAATGGCTGATGAAACAGCAGATATCGCTGGAAAAGAGCAGCTTTCTATTGGATTAAGGTTCTATGATGAAAGCCAAAAAATAATCAGGGAGGAATTTGTAGGCTACATTGGGTTAAAATGTCAAGATGCTTCTACAATCGCTAGGGCAATTCAAAGTTTTTAGAAGATAATAATTTTTCCGCCGATAATTGTGTGGGATTCGGATTTGACGGGTGTTCCACGATGGCCGGCAAGAAGGTGGTGTACAGGCCATTCTTAAAAAAAGTACGCTAAATCTTTAGTTTTCCATTGCTCCAGCCACAGACTAAATCTTGTGGTCAATGATACTAGCAAGCTACCAGAAATAAGAAACACAATTGCAACGGTTAAAGACACAATAACCTTCTTTCGTGAATCGCCAGCCCGTAGGAAATCGGTTCCAAATCTTTCAAGGCTCTGTGAGACCAGATGGTCGGAAAAAATATAAGAGCATAAAAAAATTTTCAGAAAGCTTCACTGACATTGTTAAAGCACTAGAACAATTATCTGTCGAAGGAAACTATGCAACAAGAAAATCTGCCTACCAATTGTACTGTACAGTTACTAAACCAATATTCATCTTAGGCTTAAACGTAATTGCAAGATACTCTGCAATTTTGGAACCCGTTGTAAAAGTTTTACAAGGTAAAAGTATGGATTTGGTTATGGTGAAGAAACATATTGATGATATTCTAGATGTAATCAAAGAAGATTGACAAGATGTTGAAAATGTATCTTATGAGTTATTTAAAAAATCACTTGATATCGCAGAGAAAGTAGGGGTTGAGTTGTCAGTACCACGAGTCACTCAAAAGCAAGTACACAGAAGTAATCCACCATCTGAGTCTGCAGTTGAATACTGGAAGCGGTCAATAATCATCCCCTATCTTGATTCTTTAACTTCGTCTTTGGATGCTAGATTCTCCAACGAAAATACACCTGCTTTTGCTTTAACTTATCTTCATCCTTCAAGCATGCTCAAAATGGCTTCAAAAGATTTCAAAAATAATGCAAAATCTTTCATGGAATTTTATAAGTTGGGTGATGTCTCTGCAGAATTAGATTTGTGGTACAATATGTGGAAGAAAAAGAATTTAGCAGAAGACAAATAAAAGGACATTGAAGTGGCTGCATTTTTGGAGGAAGCTAATGTTTTTCCCTGCAACAAGGCACGCACTGCTAATATTAAGTGCTTTCCCATCCACTACTGCTACCGTGGAAAGATCGTTCAGTACCCTGCGAAGGGTAAAAACCTGGCTCAGGAGTACAATGGGTGATGACAGACTCACTGGGTTGTGTTTGATGAGTGTGCATCGAAAATGTTTGAAGGAAAATCAGGACTGCATAGTGAAGAAAGTTTTGGATAAAGTTAGTTTAAACCCAAGAAAAATGTTGTTAGTTTAATTTAAGTATAATTAAACTCTCTAAGTTTTGTTTTCATTTGCCTTTTCTTTTTATCCTAAAATTTTACATTTTGAACGACCATGGACCATGGTTTGCCCCCCCCCCCCGTTATAAATCCTGGCTACGCCCTTGATGCAAATAATCAGTTAAAAGTCCATTCTGAATTCTTATTATTACTTATTACACAACACCTGTCGACATTAAGTGAAAGACAATTTGCCTCGCACCAGTTCTCAATTTTTTTTAATTACAGTTGCAGTGTACCATACACCAACCGTTAATATAAACACTTATTTGCAACAATGTATATGTGTATATTATTACGGCATTTAAAGACCAAAATGTCACAGTAGTAAGTGACTGTAATATACAATTTAACATTTATAAATATATGTTGGATCTTTGGTTTAAAGCAATGCGTTTTTGAACCAACCCGGTGTACAAACCATAGATATCTTACTTAATAACTAGACAAACAATCCTTGAAACCATGCATGATCCGAATTGAAACTGCGCATGGGGGTATTAGGAATTGCGCACTAGTGAATACTGTACTGTATAAACATAAGCCGCCGTGTGTGCAAGAAGGCAAATAGTTGTAATTATATAATTATTTGTGACCTCACTTGAAAAATTGTAGATTTTCTTTTAATTTTTTGCTGTCATTTTGACAAAAAGGCACTATGCAGCTTCTCATATTTCACTTCTACTAATACTAAACTCGCAAAGCGTGAAAAACCGAGGTTAGAGAAACGCTTTTTGACAATTACAATTGATATCAAAAATTCAACTTGGCAATTCTAATGATACGACTGCGCATGTCCGAATACCCCCAACTTGTAAATTTTTGACCTTACTGAAATGTTCAATTTGTCTCGTATTTTAAATGCGCAGCTCATATGCTCTGGCTATTTAGTTATTAAGTAAGATATCTATGGTTCAAACTGAATTCAAAACATATTTAAATTTAAATAAACAATCTTTTACTTCTTATGTGGTCCAACCCGCTTTATTTGATCATGCGGGACAATTACAATACCTGAGCATAAAACTCCGATTAATGTTAAACGTAATATCAGGTGATTGGCACTTGAAGCTTCTTTGCTTCTATCATTCAACACCTTGATTGGGCGTTTGTGAATTCCTATATAAATTTGGAACAAACCTTTCGCTATATACTGATGTATGAGTATGATACTGCTCTCCCATTGAAAATCATTATAACTGGTGTCTATTAATGATTGAAGCTGACGTCATGTAGCAAATTTTGGTTAGGTTGGTACTACTACACTTCATTTCGCTCGCAACGATTGACATTAGCGGCCCATGGGGTAATCACCTTTGACGTAATTATAAACATTGTTTGAACACCCCTACTTATGGAAATGTTTATTGCCAATATTTGCTAATTCCAATTATTTAACAAAATAAATTTTAAAATTATTATTATGACAAAAATACAAACAAACATTCTTCATTAAATTAATATAGTTGCAAAAAATGTTGAAAATGATGACCATGATGCTGTAGCATAAATTAATTCTCCGCTTTATGTTTTCAAAAACATGCTGAAGCTCTTCCCGTGCAATAGCCTGAATCTCGTGTTCAACTGCTTCTATTAATTCATCTAAATTATGCAATCTATTTCTATAAATATTGTTTAATCTTTCCAATATAACGAAAAATTAATACAGGAATGAAGAATGAATGGAAAAATTATAATAAAAGCTAATGAAAAACAGACACGTGCGACTGTGGCAAAAAAGGTAGAAACCGATTGATTTTACAATATAATTCTCAGTGTTGAAAATACTAAGCAAAGAAATTTCCTAGATTTGACATCAGCTTCAATCATTAATAGACACGTGTTACTGTAGGTAGCGGACCGAGAAAATTGTATTATTGTAATAAAAATTTTCAAAAACGGTTACCAAGAAAGGAAAGATAATTAATGGGTTTTAATATCTTGCTAATAACTCGTAATTTGATAATGTTTTTCGGAATATCTTATTTTATGTAACTGATATTTGACTAGGGGTTGAAAAGAATTCTTGCAGAATATTTAATTCGATGTCTTCGTTAATTTTCCTTCCGCGATTTTCTTTTCCTTTATACTTCACACTCCATGATTCTTCAAAGCAGTCTCTCAGTTTTTAAAAGGAGACAACTTGTGGTGTTCTTATATCGGAATATTGTGGTGATAAATTCTTATAGCAAGTAGAACATTTCCTTCAGCTTATCCAATGTAATAGACCATATGAACTAGTTCTTGATGTTCATAGTTCATTCTGAACTTCGCACTTGGGAACGTACAATTAATTGTGTAACAATTTTGACGAAAATTACTGTCACGCAATTAATGGTTAATGGATCAGATGTAACCAATAACAATTAAT
Source organism: Vesta saturnalis (assembly GCA_036346205.1). Lineage (NCBI taxonomy): Eukaryota > Metazoa > Arthropoda > Insecta > Coleoptera > Lampyridae > Vesta > Vesta saturnalis. The sequence goes on from JARFJB010001941.1 coordinate 2,159,174, forward strand.
GACGCCTCGCCTACCGGTTTTCTCCAGAATTATTACAGCAATTTTTAGCCTGGCTCAATTCAGAGATTTTCAAAAATAAACTAAACTTAAACAGCTTCGTTAGTTCTGCAATACCTTCTATGTGTATACTTTGTCAATTTTAAGATTTTGGTTTGAAAATGTGCTTTAATTTGCCTTGCCGTAATATCTCCTATGTGTTACTTATGCATAAAGGGGGTATTAAAATAGCTTACATATATACAATTCATCAATGAATTACTCTTCTAATGATTCATTAATATTTTAAAACAAGAAAAAAATATTATTGCTAACAAACCAACCAAAATAATCAATACTTAATTTATTTTCTAAAATTAAAGATAAAACGAAAACTTTAAATAAATCACATGTCGTATAGAAAATTTCATGTAATGATTGCAATAAACAATATGTGGGACGAACTAAAAGGAACCTAAAAAGTATTATTACTTCTCATAAAAGCGATAGAAATAAAAAAGAATCATGTGCTTTACCGATACACTCCCTAGAAATTGGTCATAACCTAAATTTTGATGAAGTAAAAATTTTAACCATAGAAAGTAATTATTATTTCAAACGTTTATGTTAAGAAATGCTTTATTTTAATAGAGAACCGAATACATTAAACAAAAAAAACTGATACTGAAAATTTATGTGTTATATATTCAAATATTTTAATGATAAACTACCAGTTATATTGCTAACAAAAAAAATTTATACGTTTTCCTTTATTGTTAATCGTTACAGTTACAGTTTTAGTTGTCATTTTAATAATTTTTATCTTCCAACCTACATATACAAATGTACGC